>OY776112.1:8407434-8767434 GCA_963675035.1 Allygus modestus
ACCAGTAACTGACTGTTCACAAGTGTAACAACTGACTTGTAAGGCTTCAAAGATTTTGCCTACATTAAAATTGAATGTTTGGGATTAGTTAGTGGATAAAATCGTCAAAACTTAGTTAACCCATTGGCTCACAACCCCGAGTATACTCGTGGCCGCCGAAAGTAGCCCGGACGTGCAACCCCGAGTATACTCGGGATAGCACTTTTTATTAAAAAAAAAAAAAAAAAAAAAAAAAAAAAAATTATTTTAAAATTTTTTCTTTTTTGTTTATTTGTTGTTTTAACTTGTTTTCATATTTTGTTTGAATGTATTTTTTATGCATATGCCCATCCTTGAGGAAACAGTCAAATTTAGGAAAAATATGATTTTGGAAAATATGTTATAACTAAGTCAAATATAAATGTATCACTAACATTTTTTATTTTCACGTAAAAAAATAAATAACCCACAAGTACATAATAGTTGTTGGGCTGAAACATTTTTTTTTTGTTATTTACATGTAACTCCTTTTAAAATTTATGTTTTTTATAAACTATATATATATGATATATATATAATATTTACCATACATAAATGCTGTCAAAAGTATCTTCTTCTTGTAGATAATTTATTTTTCTAAAGGTTAGTGCAAATATTAAGTAAATTGAGCAATAATTGTTGCTATAGTGACAGTTTTAGTAAAAGTCTACATTTATGTAATATTTCTTAGGAAACTGAACGGCTTGTCAGGTGGCAAATTTCAGGTAAGCCAATGGGTTAAGAAAGTTTTAAACGTAATATCCGCTTTAATAAAAATAAAAATTGTAATTACGATCTTTGATTTTCAATCAATCATTCAAACCAATGAAGAGAAAACTTCTAACCGAGTAAACTTAAACTAACTGCAGATTCGTAATGAATAAATAATAAAATAAATATGTCAGAGTACAACACTTGAACTGGCAAAGAATATCGGTAGGAACTGGCATTTAGTAGCAAATGAGATATGTTATGGGGACTTATCTCTTCATATTTGTGTAGAAAAGTGCTTCTACAAAAAGCTCAAGAATGTTTTGACACAAGTACTTTTATCCTATACTCTAATACGAGCTATGTCTGTTTGTTTGCAAAATTTATCTCGAGATCCAGCGTAAGGATTTTGCTGAAAAATTGGGATTAGGGGCTTTTGGGTCTAAAAAATTGATTGGTGAAAACCACTACCTCAGGAAAACTCGTATTTTTCTAAACAACTCATTTGAAAAGTGAAAATTTTAACATTGAGCTTATGGAGTTTAAAATCATAACACCGGTTACTATGATTAACAAAATCAAACCATTAAATCAGTTGATTGATTCTGTCTATTATTTAAAATATTGTAAACAGCTGTTTATCATTATGGAAATAAAACACCTACTTGAACGGCAACTCAAACTCTATTTTCGATAGGCGAGTGAGCGAAGCGATCGAGCTCATATTGAAAATGAACGAGTATTTAAAATAAACTAATTCAATGCCTCTTTTGTGGAGTCAAACACCGAGCATGGCTCAGTCCCCGGGTACTTATTATGCAATGTAAGCTGCAATTCCTTGCCAGTGTAAGTGTATCCTAACTGATTTGGCAACTTGGCTCTAAATTGTGTTCCGGTTATCGGGTGCAACCAAAATCTCAATAACAAAACCATATACTTCTTACTGACCAACACATTAACGGTTCAATCAATCAAATTAATCAAAATTCTTTATTTACAATTTCATCAAGAAATGTAATGGTGTCAAAAAATACAAATAAACAAAAATGATATAACATTTTAAGGAAATGCAATTTAACCACAGTACACCTCGGATTATCCGGACTAATGTGGTGCAATATCGATCTGAAGGGTGACAAATCCAGCTAATCTGAAGCCACTACAACATCACATAAATTACGATCGGGACACTAGCGCCTGCAATACTGATGCTGCAAATTGCGTGGAAAGACTGTAAAACAGAATAGCCGTGCGAATTATATTAAATGTCGTAACACACAACACACTCACAGCTATAAACGTAACATAACCTCACAAGTTGTGGTTAGTAATAAACGGTTGACAGTAACAAAAGCCACAAAATGCCGGTTGCTTGCGCATGCGGTACCGGCGCTACTGTACGGTGGCTTACTCTATATTGCAGTGTCTATGATACTTTACGTGTACATATAGATATTAAGTACCTGGGGGCCGAGCTTTGCTCGGGGGAAGGCCAGTCAGTTTGTTTAGATAAATCAGAGTAATATTTCACCACTTCCCCCAACTGATAATCAGATTTGTATAACTCATTTGCCTCTTTTCTACATTTTTTAAGGTCCCTCCAGTTGTTATTTATAGCTCAATGTCCCTTTGATTTATTTACTACTCTTTATATGTAATCTTCACTCAAATATTTTAATCTCTGCTTTCAGGATACCACATGTTAATAATCATAAACAACATGAGTATTACTTTGACAGTTCCCTGGTTGATTATGAACAGCTGTTACAATTCTTTTGTTTTGATTTTAAACTCGATAAGCCAAATGTTAATTTTTTTTAACTTTTCATTTTATTTTTTTTTACATTATTTGATTTTTCCTGGGGATAAGGCCTGTCTAGAACTTATTTTTTCCCACAAATTAGTTATTTAGAACATTTGAAGGAAATCGGTGGAGCCGTTTTTGAGATCAGTGTCGCAAGCAAGAAAGCAAACTTTACTCATATTATAGTATAGGATGAGTTGCGTCTGAGATTTATAAGGCACTAGCGCGAGAGAAATTCACGTTTTAACAGTAAATTACATTTTTTTTACTTTGGACAACCTCGTCCGGTAAATCCGGGATCTGGATGATCCGAGGTTTACTGTACATGACCGGTTCCTAGCAAATTGACATGTAAAAAAGTAAGCAGTGGACAATTTAAATGGTCTCGGTGATGTGATTGACCGATGTACTCTTTCGAAAACTTTACACTAGTGCGCGGCGGCAGTTAGGTTAAGTCGGTTGTGAACAAACACAGTAAAAATATTAAACATCAAGCAGTGACTGGCTATTAGACCCTGAACTGTCCAACAACTCGCGGATCCCCGCTTTACTGACTTGTTCGGCGGCGGCGGAAGACCAGAAGGAAGGTGTTGCTAACCCACTTGTCACCGGAGGGCTCCCGCCTCCAGGAACAAGCGAGATTATCGTCACCTCCCACAACTATCCAAACAAACTGTTGGACTATATTCTCATGGCTTCTTTATTCCATCGCAAATTTTATACACTAAATCGAGTTACAATTTAAACTAAACTAAATGATTTGCTTCAGCATTTCTAGTTTCATGAAATCTGTATTTTTGTCCAATAATAAGGCAGATTTGATGCGAGTTTGTGTACATAAGGAATGGAATACTCATTTGTATTCATGGTTTTCCAATTAGTATATTGATATGTAAATCAATTATAAATTGTATTTACACTCTATAAAGCATAGATATTTAGTTTGTAAGTTAATTTCAAATAAACTGACTGCCTTGATGACAAACATAATGTTTTAATTTATCTGCAGTTACAGCCATGATAATATTACAACCATGATTACTAAAAATAACAGTTAAAACTTCATGACTCATCGTAACTAATGGAGCACCTGGTTTTAATAACTGACAAAGAACTTTATTGTCTCAATACCTAGAACTGTAATAAAAATAAATATACTTATTTAGGTGTTGTTATATAAAATTAAATGTTATATTTTATTCAGATTTTAATTTTTAATTTAATTGTTTAATATAGGTAATAATATTCGATTAAATTAATAAGTATGTATTTTGTATTTAATAGTTTTTTAGATTTTATTATTTCTTATTATATTTATTTTTAAAATAGATGATTTAGTAGTTTGACAGGCATTCACAAAAACCCTGTTGTTTAATGTTATTTTTCACCATAGCAAAAACCTATTTCCATTGGTAACATTGAAAGATTACAACACAATCAGTTAATTTTTCCAATGCTGCAAACTCATCTTATTCGCACTGGTGCCCCAGAGAATAGTAATCTTACCTTCCTTATTTATAATATCGGATAAACCACTTTGCTATGGCTATTCATTGGGCTCAAGTAGCTTAAAACTCAAGCTCATGAAAAAAGCTAAACAAAGTTTAAAAAATCCTTTTGCCGTCATAATATATTTTTATAATTATATAAAAAAATAAAAAATAAATTATATAATTTGTAAATAATTTATATATTATTAAATAAATAAATAATTTTATAAATAAATTTGTATAATTTGGTAAATTTGTATAATTTATATATTATTTATACACTTCACTCAAATTAGTTAATGGTAATCAAATAATGGTAATTAACTAATGGTTTAATAAAAGCTCTGTTCCATTTCTAAGCCAACCAAAATCAGAATTATTGTAAACAAATAAGTTTTATGACCTTTTCATAACAATGATGTATATTTTCTACTCTTTCAAAATATGATGCAAACGTTCCAAAACATCAAAATACCAAAAAATATTAAAAATTTTGTAAATAAGCTAGCTAGCAGGTAAGCTAGCTGTCTATCCTTTTCCCAAATTACCAAATTCACAGCCTGGAGCTTTTCCAAATGAACCTATCAAAAAAATATTAAACAATCGTAATTTAACAATTGGATAACAGAATAACGTGACAATAACATGGTCATATAACATTTTAAACATTAGGAAAGTAATTCTGAAACTAGAAACAAAAATTTAAAAAATTTGATTTTTTACATTTTATTAATAAATTTAATTGTAAATTTATGACAGTTACATACATTGCCTGCTATTGGATATTTTTAATGAGTAAAGAGATATTCTCAAGATATCAGGATAGGTTTGTCCTTGTAAATAATAACCTTGGGAGGCTAACAGTTGAACATAGCATAATATCTAACCATTTAGTAACTTAAAGAAAAACAGTAATATACAAATATCAAACTAAATCCAAAAATGCATATAGATGGCAAAATCATCATGCCATGCTATGTTAAGAAACATGGCAAACACAAATGAAAACATGTATCACAATGAATAACATACACTATATTAACTTAATATTCACTTTAAAGTTAACGCATCCAGTCAAAAGAACACATCAATAATAAATTACATGCATTTAATATTATTAAAGTTACATATCAAATTCACAGATCTACAAAAACATATTTCTAATTCAATAACACAGTTAAAATACCTTAGCAATTTAACCCTTGCCCAAGCAGTGGCCCAGAATCAAAACTCTACTTTACTAGGCATAATTATTTATTAGTTAGGATAAAAAATCTAATTTAAAAACTTCTACTTTTATTTGATAGTAAAAATTATTTACACTTCTACGATAAAAATAATTTTGTTATACGGTTTTTAAATACATTTTTTGATTACGAATGAGCATTGTTAAAATAAACCGAATAATTATAGCCATTATAGTGTAATGGCTTAAAGTTCCTGTAAATGACACTTTCCAACAAATAAATTATGTTTACACTTTTAACATATATTTTCGTCATGTTCCAAAATGAGTAACTAAAATCATGAAACTCTCACTGTGGAAAATGCAGTCGGACTCAGAAATCCAAAACTTGGAAAGGGTTAAAAAACTAAAAAAACTATTAAAAAATTAAATTATCCCTGACTTTTCAAATAACAATTAACACGATTATAAATCTAGGTAGTCTGAGGAAATTAAATGTGATAAAGCGAAGACGCAGTACTTATCTCGAAGGTGACGATTGAAGAGTGAAGATGGATGCCGGCAAATAGCCTGATACCAGCGAGCAATCTGAGGAGCTACCTCTCAGAATTACCAGCTGATATTCGACTATAAAACCGGAGCTGGCGTAATCAACACAATTAGATCGGCCCCATAAACTCTTGAAATAATGAACACTATAGATTGGCAGTGAAGTAAAACACTCCGTGCGGAGACAATGCCTGTTGTCGCATTACTGTACGATGTCTGCGAATGATATTACAGTACAGAACCATCACACCGTTACATCTGTTCACTACCTAAGAAATAATATGTAAAACGTGTGACGGGCACTGGAACATCCAAAATGTTTATGAACACGGATATATTAAATACCCCCGCCGCAGCAAACCTGCATACTCAGCGAATTTCCAATGGATATATACACACTAAGCCACTTACCAGGGTTTATAAGAAATGTATTCACAAACAAGCGATACCGGTACTTAAAATATTAATTTTTCTCTATAAGAATAACATGGGTTTACCTAGGTTTGCTGCTACGGGAACCATATGCGAAAAATTGTTTTTTTTTTGTGCAAACAACAATAAACCACAACCAGACGAAGCCATATACCAAATTTTGTCAGTTTATGTTCATAAATAAGCAAGATATACAATTTTTCTTTTCCTCCATAAGAATAACATTAGACAACGTACTGTGTTTAGCACTTTCAATATCTCAGTAACCAATTGACGTATAGCAATGATCAAAATACCAAATCGTTTGTTTTTTTATGCTTAATTTAATGGTAAAAATAAATTTGATTTAAATAAAAATTACATATGGAAACCCCAAAAAACCCATTTTTGGGATACAAAACCCCCCTTCGGATGGTGCGATTCGTCTGGTTTTCGAACTCGATCAAATAAATGGTACTTCACACATTTATAACAAATTTCATTAAGATCGGACGTTTTTTACGAGAGTTACTGTGCTTCAGTCACACACATTTATATATATATAAATTCTAACTAATGGTGTTTTTGGCATCTGGGGACCTCACAATGAAAAGTTATCATGGTCTCGAGCTTAAGTCTTACCATGAGACCTACAGTAAAATAGCTTCTTCCCTATAGGGGAAATTCGCTACAAGTAAAGGATATTTGTAGCGAATTTCATTGTAAAACACTTTTCGATATTTTATTTCAACTATGTAGTCCCTGCTCTAAAAACTATATAGGCCTTTGCCAAACAAGTTGTAACGTAATTTGTACAGTAGCAAAATTGTTAATATGACTACTTGAAGATGCATATTAATTAAATCAAAATAATTTATAGAAAAATATCTATTACTCCAATCTTGAACAAACAAAATTTATTTAGGACAGAATAATGATTAAAATATTTGGCTGAAAAAAAAACATTGGGAGTACAATCTTGAATTTAGATACATTTTTGGAAGGTAGCCTAGAGAAAATATTTATTTGTTTGTTGCATTCACCTCCCCTTGAATATCTGTCAATTTCCGCTCCTAACTTTACCGCTGGAATCAGTCCATGAATATTCACTGGAGTTATACTCGTTAACTCTACTGTAGCTAAAGGTTAACATTCACAATCAAATATCGAAAGCAAGATTCACTAAACATCACAAGATGCGCTAACTACCTCAAACATTATTTAAAGCTGTAAATGAAAAGTTTTTAACAGTTCAGGTTTTTTAGCAAAGTAAAACTGGTTTTACTTTGTGCCTGACACGTAGCCAACGGGGCAGTTATTTGTAACAAGCAGGAACAAAGTAAGAGAAACTCTACTGTAGCATAGATCGACTAGTTTACCTTCTTGTTTGAGTTCGGTGATGACTTTGGATTTATGATCGAGCTGTTCGGTCAAACGAGACGCGGCGCTCAGTCCTTCCTTGGCCTCCTTCAGTTGTTGCTGATGAAATACCATAATTTGTAAATTCAGTTGGAAATATAAGAAACTAATGTAAAACTGTACAAGAATAGTTTTGGATAGAGCTTATTGCCTATTTAGCAGGAATATATGGTTAGCACAAGAGGGGTCAGAAAGAACAGGTGTCCTAATTATAGCAGTGTATAAGAAGTAATGACTGGTTTATTTATTAGGGTACGTAAAGAAAATAAATTTTCAGCAGTAGGAAATGTAAAAATTGGGAACAGTCACTAGAAACCATTGGTTGGTTTCATTGGTTGGTTGGGAAGGTGCACTAGATTTAGGGAACTTCCTAGTATCGGTTAGGGGGGTTCCTAGCCACTTCTCTTAAGTAGTAAGTATAGGCAGGCATAGAATAAAAACAGAAAATAAAAGTCGAAAGCCACACAGTTTTTTATACCATATTTTCCATGCAAGAATTCAATAATGTTTGTTAGAAGTTCGTTGACTCCTTGACAAATCACAGCTATCAGATTTAGTTTGGTTTATTTCAGCCATATAAATTAACTAGCTGCGATCGTTCCCGGTTTCACCTGGGAATATGACAATAGTTTGTGCTGCATTCTGTGGTTGACCCGTGGAACTACTACGAATCAAGATCAGCTGACAGAATTTTCATCAACTCAAACCAAAGTGAATGTCCATAAGAATAACACAGGGTTGGAACTTTGAAGCCCCGTGGGGCATAGCCCAATGGTAATTTCTTAAAATCCCTTCTTAGAGGGTGCTTATGCTATAAGAGGAATCTACATGCAAAATTTTGTGCTTCTAGGTGCAATGGTTTGGCCTGGGCGTTGATTGGAATTTTGTATTTATAGATACAGACAATAAAACAGAATCAGCATGCTAACACTGTCTATTCACTGCCTACCTCACTATCATTATTAGGTATGCTGAGACATGTTACAATAACGTTCAAAAGGAACAACTTCTATTTCTGTTTTTGATTCCACAGTATAAGTATAACAAGGACTGAGTCAAATTAATGGTAAACCTGATCTATACGTATACCAAATACCACTCTTTGACCCATGTAGTGTTCACTGTATTTCAAACATGACTGCCTGTGAAGCTGAATTTTACAAAATTCCCTCAGGGCTCTGCTCCTTTGGCTATCAACATTTCAATGTTAATATTGTGGTCATCAAATTTGCCTTGGATCAAATGTAATGCCATGCAGAACTGATGCCTGATAGGTCAGTTCTCTCATTGGCCCGATGATGACCGGTGTGACTGGTCGAAATCGATAGCCTTGTACCATCTTTTATATATGTTTACCGTCTGTATGTGAATCAGTGTAAATATATTCTTAAGTGTTGTAAGACGTCTTTTATTACATCTCACAATTTGATTCCACCCCTGGAGCAGTATAACTGTTAAAATAATTGTCCACACTTTTTACCCCATATTACAAATTTAATTGGGCTAATAAGCCTGTGCAAATACTGCAAAGCTCATAATGGCAAGCTAACTATAATTAACAACTGTTAGTTATAGTTCTGGTAGGATTAAACTACAGGGCAAGAGAGTTAGCAGTTGAGCTCCAGCCAATAATATAGCTCCTCACCCTGTCACTGTTGCCTTGCCATATACAAATGAATGGGTCCGCCGCAAAACACTCTAAGTGGCAGAAGTACAGTTTTGAGAAATCACTCAAAGACTACCGAGATCGAAAATTTGTGTAAACTAAAATCTTTTGTTGAACAAATCTAAAATTATACCAACCAATAAGAAAAATGACCTAGAAACAGTGTCAAACTACCGCCCCATTTCCCTCCTTCCAGTAATATCAAAAATGTATGAGAAAATTGTTAGCAATCAGTTATTAAGGTACTTAGAAGAGTCAAAATTATTAAATGATTATCAGCACGGTTTTAGATCTGGGAAATCTGCAATTACTGCGCAGCAGTATCATTCATAGAATCGTTAATTGAATCATTAGACAAAGGAGAATACACAACTGGAATTTTCATGGACCTATCAAAGGCAATTGATAGTGTCAACCACTCTCAACTGATAAATAAATTGCTAATGTTAGGCATATCCAAGAGATCAATAAAATGGTTTCAGTCATACCTCCACAATCGATGTCAATTTGTAGAAATTGCGCACATGATGCATGACAACAGTTTTAAAGTTTTTCTCAGAAACTGAAAATGTGAAATGTGTTGTCCCACAGGTATCGATTTTAGGTCCTCTTTTGTTTCATTGCTATAATAATGATGCAGGAAACTCACTTGCGTGTTTACCACAAAATGATCTTTGTTTTTATGCAGACGATACAAATCTTAAGGTATCAGCTAATACTGTTCAACAAGTTGAAATCCTGAGTTTTATTGAACTAGAAAAAATTGGAAGTTTCTTACAGCAGCATAAATTAAAGCTGATTGCTCAAAAAACTGATTTCATAACATTTAAAACCCATCAAAACAAGCAGATAACTGAACCAATTATTATGTACAACTCACAAGAAATAGAAAATAAAAGTAGCACACAGTTTCTAGGCCTAACAATAGACCAAAATTTAAACTGGAATAAACATGTTTATAAATTACTATCAACATTAAGTTCAGGACTTTATAGAATGCTATTTTTTTAACCAAAAAACATTGAAAAATATATATTTTGCCAATATTCACTCTCATTTATTTTATGGTATAAGCCTTCATGGTTCAACAACAAAGGCAAATATGGATGGTATACTTAAACAGCAAAAGAGAGCAATTAGAATCATAATGAAGCTAGATTACAATGAAACAACAAAAGATAAATTTAAAGAATTATAGATTTTAACAGTATATATATGGGCAATATATTGTTGAGACTATTATCATTACGAAAAATAATATAAAAAGCACAGAATTTATCTGTCATCCACATAATACTAGGAATAAAAAATGTATTATCACATCACAACATAAATTAAAGTATTATAAAAAAACATACTAACAAAGTAAAAAGTTATTTGATTGACAAAGCTTTGTATTCTCTGGAGGAGTACTTCTCCACCCCTCATGGAAAACCCTCATACCCTCATGTACTAGTGATTTTGTTTTTCATTATTTTATTTTTCATTATTTATTTTTAGTCTTAAGTTCTACTCTTAAGTTTTGATGACGCCATTCAATGTACATAACATGTATTTTATGAATAAAGATTTATTTGATTTAATTTGATTTTTCTCTATATTTCGTTATGTATACATATATAATTTCATAATATACTATTACATCATACGTTGACAAATTAATATTCATTTTAAATAGATTTATAATGTTTTTCAGTGGTTAAAACGTTCTAAGCGACAGTCAGTTAAAACGTTTTTTCATGGACTCTACAAAGGCTTTAAACTAAAACTCATATTTTTAATCTTTTTTAAACTGTAAAAAACACTATATAGTAAAATATAGTAAAACTATTTAAAATTATAAATCCTATGGTAAATTTAGATACCATTGTGGCTTGTATAACGGTATACAAGCGATATAATGGTACATAAACGTTCTAAGCGTCATCCACTCTCTGGCGCTTAGAACGTTTTTGTCCAATAGCCCGTCGAGTCGTAGAATTCTCGCCAGGATTGGCAGACGAAATCAGTGCTACCAACATGAAAAACTTCAACACCAAATATACCTGGTTGTAGGGAATGTCATTTAGAACCTTTTTCACCAGAAATCTCGAGAAATTTTGTCGCTTAGAACGTTTTGCGGCGGACCCATTCAAAAATCACTCGAGTGTTAGTCTAATCAGCTGGTGTACAATTTGGCCATGCAGCACTATTGGTCTACTATTGGCTGGTTTTGATCAATAGGCCTGAAAACCACGCACGCCCTTAACTGTCATCTCTCTTGCTTGTGGGAATAGTGCTGGGCTATTGAACTGTCAGTGATGGTAAACTAATATATGACAAAATAAACCGACAAAGAAATTTACCTGCAGAGCTTTGACTTCATTGGACAGTTCCACATTCTTGTTATTCGCCTGCTGCAGCGTCTGTCTGATTCGTTCGTTTTCCATCGCAACATCACGCTCCTTATCTATAAAGGTAAATATATTTTATGTTATATTTTATACAAATAAAACGATTAAATATAACTCGTTAGAAGCTTTAACACAACATTTAGATACAATTTATATTGAGTATTAACAGAATAAACGTAAATTGTCAATTCAATTATACCCATCAATACCCTCTACAGTAGCCTGACTCTAAACAGGTACTTCGTGACTGGGACTCTGGTCCGACAACCAAACCATTACCTCTATTTTCTATATGGAAGAGAGTTATATATAGTGGCTAAGCAATGCTTTTTAGTGAATTTCCTATGGAAAGTGAACTATTAGCATGACCCGCACGGTGAAACGTAAGCCCGGGACCACCATAGAAGTTCCTAACATGACCCCCTGAACACGTTTTGGGGGGTCGTTCAAAATTTTATATATATATATATATATATATATATATATATATAGACATATATATACATATATATGTGTTTGCACTCTAGCGGTCGCAATTTTTGTCCGATTTACTTCAAATTTGGTAAGGACGTTCCTTTCTGTAATCAGTTGGACAAGTTTGTTGGGCAAACAAATCGGAAAACTCTAAACCCCTTTTTTGGGGGATTAATCTTTCAAATTTCGAGTTTTTGGGCCCAAAAATGGTCATAAAAGCCCCAGATGTAAAATAGATGCATTTAAAAAGATGGCAATTAGAAAGGCGAAAGTTTTAAGCCCTCTCTCGTCATTCTAGCATAAATATTTACCGAGTTATTAAAGAAAATGTGTATTGACTAAACACAGTACGTTGTCTTATGGGGGTTTTACACGAGAAAAGCCTGTTATTCCTTTGTTAGAGTACTTCTATCATCCCCAGCAACCTCACACCTACTTTCAAGCCTGCCTGGACCTTCTCCTAACCTTATATTGGGCAAAATTGTATTCCCAGCTTTGCAAGTAAATGAAACCAGGAGTATCAGAACAGCCAAAAAATCAATGTTTTCAGATTTCAATAAAAATTCGACAAATGTATGTTTTTACACTGATTTTGAGTTTTAAAAGTTTATATTTGGAAATTCACTTCCCTCACGTCAGCGTGCTGCGTGCGAACTCGTTTATATATGTTATGTATGTTTATTATGTCCATGAATATTATCTGAGACCCCTTCTGGCTGGTCCTTCTCTTGGTTTTGTATTATTTCTCTTTCATATGTTATGTATGTTTATTATGTCCATGAATATTATCTGAGACCCCTTCTGGCTGGTCCTTCTCTTGGTTTTGTATTATTTCTCTTTCATATGTTATGTATTAGCGAATTTCCCCTATAGGGAAGAAGCTATTACCGTAGTCGGCATGGTAAGACCTAGGCCCGGGACCATGATAACTTTTCGTTTTGAGGTCCCCAGACCCCAAAAACACCATTCGTTTGAAACTGTATATATATATATATATATATCTATATATATATATATATATGTGTCCGTGAGCACGATAACTCTCGTAAAAATTATCCGATTTTGATGAAATTTGGTATAAAAGTGTAAAGCAACATTTATGACTTTAAGTTCGAAAACCAGCCAGATCGCTTTATCCGAAGGGGTATTTTGGGGGGGTTTTGTACCCCAAAAATGGTTTTTTTGAATTTTTTACATATAATTTTGGAAATAGTCAAATTTTAGTTTTTATCATTAGATTCAGCTTAAAAAAACACACAATTTGGTATTTTGATCATTTCTCTACGTCAATTGGTTACCGAGATATTGAAAGTGCTAAACACAGTACGTTGTCTAATGTTATTCTTATGGAGGAAAAGACAAATTTTATATCTCGCTTATTTATGAACGTATACTGACAAAACTTGGTATACGGCTTCATCTGGTTGTGGACCATTGATATTTGCTCAAAAAAACAATTTTTTGACAAAGGCTCCCGTAGCAGCAAACCTGCGTACTCAGCCCCATGTTATTCTTATGGAGAATAAGTAACGTGTTATCTCCCTTAATTATGAAAATAAATTAATGAAATTTGGTATGTGGCTTTACCTAAATGAGTTATATTGATATTTGTATAAAACCCCATTTTTTGTTTTCCTTCCTTCAGCAAACCTGCATACTCAGCCGCCATGTTATTCTTATGGAGAATAATTAAAATGTCACAAATCGTTTATTTATGAATGTATATTGATGAAACTTGGTATGTGGCTTTATGTGGTATTAAGATACATATATATGCATTGGAAATTCGCTGAGTACGCAGGTTTGCTGCTACGGGGGTATTTATTATGTCCATGAATATTATCTGGGACCCCTTCTGGCTGGTCCTTCTCTTGGTTTTGTATTATTTCTCTTTCTTAGTTTTCTTTTCGTTAATATGACACATGCATTTAGTTATGAACCACTGAATTTCTGCTATTTTTGTGTTTACTTACAATTACCTGATTTGTTGTTCTATTCCAATTTTTATTTTAGGAGCTGTTATAATAAGTTTTTAAAGGTAAAAATAAATTATTATCACTTTCATTAAAATGGCATAACATATATACAGGATATTTCTAGTGAACAGTGAGATGGCTTACCGTGTACAGACACACATTTGTATAAGAAATGAAAATAATCATAGTACCAAGAAATACAATGCCTACACTTCAGTAAATTAAGAAGTCACCTAAAGAGTCAGCTTACGCAGGCACCTAAAAATCTCTCTTGTCTTTCGCACACATTTACAGTCCTTTAGAACCTAGAAAGCCAACATAGTCCTTTAGTCCTTTAGCCTAGAGTGCCTATTGTAGGCACTGTGAGACTGGGAGAGATGCAATTTCCAGCCAACTCCAACCGGTCAAGAGGGAGACTACTGTATTTCTTCTAAGTAAATCACGGAAATGAAATTCAATGAGGGTGTTTATAGGAACCTCACAGTGAACAACTGTGATGGTACCCTAAAACAAGGTGAACCCTATACTCTAATATGAGTATGACGGTTTGCTTGGTTCTTTGCTTGCAACTCTCATTTCAAAACGACTCCAATGATTTCCTTAAAATTTTGGAAATAATAATTTCTGGGATAATCTTATGTTCTAGACAGGTCTCATTCCCAAAAAAATCAAATTTTGAAAAAAAACTAATTTGAAAAAATAAACAATTAACATTGTGGCTTATGGAATTTAAAATCAAAACAAAAAATCATTACAACTAATTATAATCAATCAGTGAACAAGTGTCAAAAGTAATACTCATATTACTGCTGAGAACAGTGACTAAACCCATCGAACGAAGATTACAGATAGAGTAGTCATGTAAAAAGAATTAAATGTGCATATAATAAAAAATACTACCTGAAGGGACATTGAGATATAATTTGAACTGGAGTGACCTTAAACATACAGAAAGAGGCAGATGAGCCAAGCAAATCTATTCGTCAGTAGGGGGACGTGTTGAAAAATTACTCCAAGCCATCTAAACAAACTGTTCACTAATCACTGGATAAGGCCATGCCACAACTAGGGCTTATTTAAGGCGAACATGAATGAATTGTGAGTGTAGAATGCCTGTATAGCCTTGTAACTGACTAAGACAGACTGATTCTTTAACCAGGATCATTAAATAGCCCAATGACCAAATGGCAATTGCTGAAAGAACTTCCCCGAGCAAAGCTCGGTCCCCCAGGTATGTAAGTTAACTCATTGGCTTAGTAATTTTATTCTATTCATGATAACCTACAACGGGCTCCGATTGGTGCTGCACTCTAGCAGCAAAATTTGTAACTAATGACTGTGTGCAACTACAGTTGCTCTTCGCCAAGGGCGCAAACAGCCTATTAACCTATACAACACCCATATTTGTATTAATCCATGGTGAATCTTGGTTCACTATAGGTGGTGCCTGGGTGGTCTAAATCGTAGAAACAACTTGGCCAGGTGTTCTTACGAAAATTGCTAAGTATCAGTACGACTTCTGTGGTGGCGGGCGTGAGTCATTTCCTGGAAAGAGGGCGGTTAATCCGATGGGCGGTTAAAGTGAGGACGGTTAAGAGGGTGTCTACTGTATTTTTAGCGAATTTCCCCTATAGGGAAGAAGCTATTACCGTAGTCGGCATGGTAAGACCTAGGCCCGGGACCATGATAACTTTTCGTTTTGAGGTCCCCAGACCCCAAAAACACCATTCGTTCGAAACTGTATATATATATATATATATATCTATATATATATATATATCTATATATATATATATATATATATATATCTATATATATATATATGTGTCCGTGAGCACGATAACTCTCGTAAAAATTATCCGATTTTGATGAAATTTGGTATAAACGTGTAAAGTACCATTTATGACTTTAAGTTCGAAAACCAGCCAGATCGCTCTATCCGAAGGGGTATTTTGGGGGGGTTTTGTACCCCAAAAATGGGTTTTTTGAATTTTTTACATATAATTTTGGAAATAGTCAAATTTTAGTTTTTCCCATTGGATTCAGTTTAAAAAAACACACAATTTGGTATTTTGATCATTTCTCTACGTCAATTGGTTACCGAGATATTGAAAGTGCTAAACACAGTACGTTGTCTAATGTTATTCTTATGGAGGAAAATAAAAATTTTATATCTCGCTTATTTATGAACGTATACTGATGAAACTTGGTATACGGCTTCATCTGGTTAGGAACCATTGATATTTGCTCAAAAAAACAATTTTTACCAAAGGCTCCCGTAGCAGCAAACCTGCGTACTCAGCCCCATGTTATCCTTATGGAGAATAAGTAACGTGTTATCTCCCTTCATTATGAAAATAAATTAATGAAATTTGGTATGTGACTTTACCTACATGAGTTATATTGATATTTGTATAAAACCCCATTTTTTGTGTTCCTTGCTTCAGCAAACCTGCATACTCAGCCCCATGTTATTCTTATGGAGAATAATTAAAATGTCATAAATCGTTTATTTATGAATGTATATTGATGAAACTTGGTATGTGGCTTTATGTGGTATTAAGATACATATATATGCATTGGAAATTCGCTGAGTATGCAGGTTTGCTGCTACGGGGGTATTATTATATGCACATACACACTTCATTCATTTTGTATATGACTACTCTATATGCAAAGCAAATAGAGTAGTACAAATATAATTTATATTGTACTACACAATGAATGTATGTAGGACTATTTGACACTATTCGATTTACCAATGTTGTGCAGATGACGAATAAAGATTTTTTATTGATTAATTGATTGATATGTAATCTTCTTTCAAAGGTTTTAGTCACTGTTAAGTCACTGAGCTATGTAACAATACCTCTCTGGAACTGCTCCAGCACTATCTGCAGGTTCGTGAGGGCGGCTTGCTGCTTGTGCAGTTTGTCCTCGGCCGCGGCCAGCTGGGACGACAGCCGCTCCTTCTGCTCCGACAGTTGGCGCACCTGACCTGCCAGCGACTCCACCTGCTGGTTGGCTCGGATACTGCAACGTGAACGTTGGAATTACTCAATAGGCCTTGGTGAAATTTCATCAGGAGAATGACGAATGTCATCTTGTTTATTTTATAATGTTTAACTTATTTGGAACGCTTCTTGGAATACCTTATTTAGGTTTCTAAAATAAGAGAGAGTGGCTGAAGACGGTCAGGTAACTAAAGCATTTGATAAAAATTCCACTCCAAAAATAAATATGAAAAAGTTTGTTAATGGAGTATAAGTAATTTAAATATTATCAACTGACTTGACGCTGACTATAGTCACAATAATACTGGTTAAAAGGAAAATAGGAAACATGTTTACTCATTTTTACTTTCTCCCCCTATACATAGTATATGGAGAAAGTATTGTTTTCGTAAAAATTTTCGAATTTGAGTTGTTAGTGGAAATATTCGTTTTGGTGCTCCCTGAACCCAAAAAAGTGGTTTTTACGTGATGTCTGTCTGTGTGTGTGTGTGTGTGTCCGTGTGTGTGTGTGTGTGTCTGTGTGGATGTGTACAGAGCTAGAGCCCTAACCTATGGGCCGATTTTTATGAAATTTGGTATGTAGGTACTAATCCACGATATCTCCAGGCGTTTTTTTCATTTTTTTGAATTTTTGATTTTTAAGGGTAATTATCCCCCAAAAACCGCCAAAAAACATGAAAAATCCAAATTTCTCAAAAACGGCTCTAACGATTTTGATTAAACTTTCGTGGTTTGTAGAACTTTAGGTTTCCAACAAAATGACACCACTCGCATTTCTGGAAAAATTCGGGTTCAGAAATTACAGGACTTAAAACATCAAAAATTCAGTTTTTTGGATTTTTCATAAAAAATCATAAATGTTAAAAAAGATTACTATTCACCATTAAAAAGAGCTCAAAAAACTAAATAAATTAGTATTTTAAATTACTATTCTACGATTGCTAGTTGCGGAGAAAATTGGAATTTTCATTTAGCGGTAAACACAGTACGTTGTCCAATGTTATTCTTATGGGGAATACAAAAAAAAACTATTTCTCTCTTATTTACTGATCAATTTCATTAAAATTTGATATGCAGGACAAGTTAGCATTGACCAACAGATGATGTTCGAAATGTGTTGCTATTTAACCCTGGGGGGGGGGCAAGGGGGCATTTCCCCTCTCAAAACTACTGTGTGTAGCAACGGACTCTATAGTGCCCCCAAAAAAACAATTTGGGTGGATATTTCTGAAAACAACTATTTTAGACAATTTTCTGTACATTTATCTATACTTCATATTCTATATTTAGTAAATAACAAATATTTTTGTCATTAATGTTTGGCTAAAAGGGAGAAAGTATGTGTCAGTTTCCTGATACCGTTTATTAGATGTAATATTGATTTTGTTTGATTTTTTTACTTGTGAAAGCGGATAAAAATGGGTATCTCAGCGTCCAATTTCTCAGTATCCGAAATGTGCATTTAACTTCTCAAAGTCGAAAATTTAAATTTCTCATGTTCCAAATGTTTTAAATATGTAAAAGTTAACCTATAAATCCAAAAGCACGGTAGTTTTAAGTACAAGTAATTTAAATTAGCTTATAGTACAACTTTTAATCAGTGTGTCCTTCGGTTGTTGTAAAATAAAAACCCCACAAAACATTTGAGTCCAAAACCATTTGACACCGATGCGGTTCTGAACATCAATGTATCAGGGTCAGACGAGTAGGAATTGCATCTCCATATACTGCTGCCACACCGTGTTTCACATTCTGCACAGCATTTTCACATTAAGACAAAAACTAACCAAATTAAACTCTGGACTAATAGTTTAAAAACTACAAAAAATACAAATTAAATTCTTTATAAATACAAACAAGACAAATCTACAACTCAAAGTAAATCTTACTTCTACCAGTCACCCCTATCCTACTTCTTCCAGTCTCCCCTCTCCTACAGAAAGGGCATCTAGATTCCCTCCACAATTCCTACCCATCGGTTACTGAGATATTGGATATTGAGAAATGCTGTGCGTAATGATGCTGCTTATGGTAATGTTGGCGGGGGGCCCCCTACCTGGCGGAGGTGTATGCCGAGGGCCATGTCTTAGCCCGCTCTTTGGCCCCTGCCATCCGCTGGGTCAGCCCCCGCCACCCGCTGCCCCACCCGCACCATCTCCTGAGTGTAGTTGTCCTCCACCGCTACCAGATGGCCTTGCACTAACCTAGATGTCTCCCCCTACCTGGCGGAGGTGTATGCCGTGGACGACGTCTTGGCCCAATCCTCAGCCCCCGCCACCCCGCCCACACCATCTCCTGAGTGTAGTTGTCCTCCACCGCTACCAGATGGCCTTGCACTAACCTAGATGTCTCCCCCTACCTGGCGGAGGTGTATGCCATGGACGATGTCTTGGCCCAATCCTCAGCCCCCGCCACCCGCTGCCCCACCCGCACCATCTCCTGAGTGTAGTTGTCCTCCACCGCTACCAGATGGCCTTGCACTAACCTAGATGTCTCCCCCTACCTGGCGGAGGTGTATGCCGTGGACGACGTCTTGGCCCAATCCTAAGCCCCCGCCACCCCGCCCACACCATCTCCTGAGTGTAGTTGTCCTTCACCGCTACCAGATGGCCTTGCACTAACCTAGATGTCTCCCCCTACCTGGCGGAGGTGTATGCCGTGGACGACGTCTTGGCCCACTCCTCAGCCCCCGCCACCCCGCCCACACCATCTCCTGAGTGTAGTTGTCCTTCACCGCTACCAGATGGCCTTGCACTAACCTAGATGTCTCCCCCTACCTGGCGGAGGTGTATGCCGTGGACGACGTCTTGGCCCACTCCTCAGCCCCCGCCACCCCGCCCACACCATCTCCTGAGTGTAGTTGTCCTCCACCGCTACCAGATGGCCTTGCACTAACCTAGATGTCTCCCCCTACCTGGCGGAGGTGTATGCCGTGGACGATGTCTTGGCCCACTCCTCAGCCCCCGCCACCCGCTGCCCCGCCCACACCATCTCCTGAGTGTAGTTGTCCTTCACCGCTACCAGATGGCCTTGCACTAACCTAGATGTCTCCCCCTACCTGGCAGAGGTGTACACCGTGGACAATGTCTTGGCCCGCTCCTCAGCCCCCGCCATCCGCTGGGTCAGCTCCTGCAGCTGCTGCCCCGCCGACACTATCTCTTGAGTGTAGTTGCCCTCCACCTCCACCAGGTGGCCCCTCACTAACCTAGATGTCTCCCCCTACCTGGCAGAGGTGTACACCGTGGACGATGTCTTGGCCCGCTCCTCAGCCCCCGCCATCCGCTGGGTCAGCTCCTGCAGCTGCTGCCCCGCCTACACCATCTCCTGAGTGTAGTTGTCCTCCACCACCACCAGGTGGCCCCTCACTAACCTAGATATCTCCCCCTACCTGGCAGAGGTGTACACCGTGGACGACGTCTTGGCCCACTCCTCAGCCCCCGCCACCCGCTGCCCCGCCCACACCATCTCCTGAGTGTAGTTGTCCTTCACCGCTACCAGATGGCCTTGCAATAACCTAGATGTCTCCCCCTACTTGGCGGAGGTGTATGCCGTGGACGACGTCTTGGCCCACTCCTCAGCCCCCGCCACCCGCTGCCCCGCCCACACCATCTCCTGAGTGTAGTTGTCCTCCACCACCACCAGATGGCCCCTCACTAACCTAGATGTTTCCCCCTACCTGGCAGAGGTGTACGCCGTGGACGATGTCTTGGCCCGCTCCTCAGCCCCCGCCAGCCGCTGGGTCAGCTCCTGCAGCTGCTGCCCCGCACGCACCATCTCCTGAGTGTAGTTGTCCTCCACTGCCACCAGATGGCCTCGCAGCCGCTCCAGCTCCCGCAGCAGCCCCGCCTCCTTCTCGTGTTGCTCAGAAACCTGCAAAACAGTGAGTTGCAGAGAGTGGCCTTGAAAACGGTGCGAATGTTGCAGAAACCAACCTTTGTGAAGAGTTGATGAATTTATTAAAGTTAAAACAGAGTTTCTAGGGTCTGGTTTTACTTTTGTAGAACTATATAAGTAAGTGAAGATGTATATATATCAATAGGGTCAGTGACCATTGTTAATAGATTAGAAGCTGGGGGCTGCTGTTTCTCAACAGCCACCATAAACTGGGTTACCTTGGGGGAGTCCTCGCCGGGTTTACTTCCTTCAGGGTCGATTTCAGGGTTTGGTATATAAGCGTTTTGGTTTAGGCCTGGGGGTCAATCAGAGTGAGGGCCCAGGGAGGACTAAGACCGGATAATAGGGGTAAGTGACCTGATTCCATCTGGTTCATTATCACGGGGTTTTTCTGTTCAAGGGTATCTCAATTTTCAATATTGTGAACTGGTGGCAAGTGTCAGTCAAGGTCTGTGAGCACCAAAACACAACTGAAATAAGGCGATTGTTAGTGGCTTGACTGATGACAGTTGGTTGAGTATGCCGGTTATTAGAATGCTGGATAAAAGAACATCTACTGTTGCAGTAGGGAGGCTTATAACTGTTACAATTTTGCAGAAAACGACATTGAAATGTTGCATAAATGGCCATAAATCGTTATAAAGCATAAAACAGTTGTTATTCACCTTTCACATGGTATAATCTAGAGATAATCATAACCCTATAATACTTAGTTTTAAGACTGGTGTGGACTGGTTTATGGTACGGATTGGACTTTGAATTGTAGGGCACTCAATTGCAAATGGTTATTGAGGTAATAATAAGTGATACTACTTATGAAGAAGTTGGCCTCAGTAAATAAGAAGGTTACACAAGGCATTCCATTTATCCTACACATAAATGTCATCTATATTCACCTTGAAATACACCTTACTTCAGCTATGTTTATGGTTGATTATGTAGCAACGACTTAAATAGTGTTTTAATAGTACAGACCTTGATAATGATGCAGAAAATTGCCTACAAACATTGGAAACGTTGCAAAAGTTGCCTTAAAAGATTAAATACATTGCAGGGAATTGCTTTGAAACATTTGACATTTTGGAGAAAGAAGCCTTGAAACGTTAAGACATGATAGAGAACAGGCTTGTAATATTAGATATGTACCTACAAATATAACGCCTTTAAACATTATATTTAATGTTCTCTGAAATGGCTTTGGAATGACGCACTAAGAAAACAGCCTGAAACACTTTTTATACAAATTTTACATCATTTATAAAGTAATTTAACAGGTATTATGTGTTTTGAATCAATTTAACAGCTTTAGTTTATTCATATTTCATCCTAGGTAGCCTAATGTATACTAGCAGCTAAAAAACCACACGAGCCACTGGAAGAGGAGACACCCGAAGGAAGCCGAACTTGTCCGATGACGAACGAACCATCCGAAACAGAGGCTTTACTATGAGAAAACATTGAATTGTAGTATTTTCAAGTGTGAACAGAGGAAACCTACTTATATTCTAAAAAATTACGCTACATTTATGAAAAATTATAGTAAAATAACCTAACCTAACTCCGCAGAGCGCTGTATGGCAGCTCTTTTTTTTGAAACATATTACAAGAATGGGTTAGTGTAAAATATAACCAAAATTGGTCCCTCAAAAAGTAAACACGAAAAAGTAGAATTGAACCTGGAACCGCATGATCGTGAATCCAGTGCCATATCCATTAGACTACCATAGCGTATCAAACGAAGTAAAAGTTACAATTCATCAAGCAGTAGACGGCGCTGTGATTTTAAAATTTGCCACGGGTAGCGCTCGGTGTGATTTCAAAGTTGTACACCTGGCAGCGCTCACGTAGGAAATGTCTCCTCTTCCAGTGGCTCGTGTGACTTTTTAGCTGCTAGTCCTAATCTATGAGTTAGTCTAACTATCGGCAGTCCTGCAAATCTAAACCGATCCCTGCATATTGTTTAGTTAGGCACACACAAATTTTTCAAAAATCAGAATATAAATTTTAAAATATGAGATTATGAATTTTTATAAATTTTCAGTTTAAAATAGTTTGACATTTGTTACCTCATCCTGAAGATATTTATTCCTCAACTGCTCTTGCTGAAGACTCTCGTAAAGTTCATCGACCCGATGAGCTTCTTTTTCTTCCACTTCACTCTTGTTAGACTGAGATTTCTGTAAATAGCAAAGAAACTGGTTTCGTATATTCTAATGACATGACAGTCGAACAATTTTTTCAAAGTAAAAATTACTGTATTTTTGCATTGTTTAAAAAGAAATGATTTGCAAGGAACCAATTGGCTGCTTCTTCTAGAGTGGATTCGGCTACATTTTTTAGCTCAAAAACATCTGAATTCAGAGGAATTAAAACTGCGTCATCTTTATATATATGTAAAATCAGTTAGGTTTGCAGGTAAATCATTAATTGTAAGGAAAAGTAAGGGACCGAGAATCAACCCCTGAGGGACGTCACATGTAATCTCAGTGGTTCTGGATACAACTAAGATGGTTACTCACAGTTAGGGGTTTTAATCAAGGCAAAAATTTCAATCCTAGGATTTCGGTATTGATTAAAGGCAACCCCGAGATCAATCCCGGGATCAATCCCAGGATTCTTGTATTATAGAAATCTAGAATATTCAACTATTTAAGCTAAAGACATTTTTACTCAAATCTATAATAAATTACACTAAGTTCCCACAAACGCGACACTCCGGGAAACTCTAAGCCTATCTGGAAAATTTATTTTAGCCACCTGCTTTTATTATTAATGAACATCTGTTTGGAAGTGTGCGATTTCGTTGTTGCCGTACCTCACGGGTCTCCAATTCTCGGAAAGCCCTCTCCTTTATAATATTTCCTTAGATAAATTACTAATAAGTCCATATTGTATCGAGTTTGCGTTGCAAATGGAAATTTTCATGCTCTGAAAGACTAAAATAAATACATCGAAAACAAAGTCAACCGGGGGAAGAAAGAGCACCGGAAGTTTGGAGCGATAAAAAATATATTCTGTGCGCCAGAAATCATTCAGGTACGGTACGAATGCTGAAAACTTTATAGTTTAGGAAATAAGTTGGCATTGATGAGTTGAAGGTTCTCTTAAAATTAATTTGTAAATATTAAAGAAACAATAATCACTGATCATTTGGATATTAGGGTTTTCAAGTGTTTGTAAAGGGATATTTTGCAAGTTTCTGTAATATTCAATCATCACAAACATTCAAAAACCATAAAAATAATGATATTTGACAATCTCGATAATCCGGGGTTGGAAAGTAAAACTCCCGGTATTTTCAGGTACCCAAAATTGACCAAGACCCTGGGATGGGAGCCCTACTCACAGTGTTGGCTGGGTCGCTGGCAGGCTGCCCCTCTGCCTCCTGCCTGTCCGTGACCCGCAACAGCTGGGAGACATAGTCCAGCTGGTTCTGCAGTGTGTGGATCTGCTCGTTGAGTGACACGACTTGTCTGTCACTAGCCGCGACCAGGGCTTCCTTCTCCTGGAGCAAACAAGAGCAACATGCAACCAAGGTTCGTAGAGCTTATTTCCCAGGAATGCTTATTTCCATCCCTTATTTCCATGAGTAATGTTCGCAGCTAAGATGTCTTGCGAGGTCGTTCAGCTGACACATAATGTCAACAACCTACTAGAAGTGTTGCCAACCTTACCGGCGAATAATGGTACAGCCTGTTTTTAAATTGCCACTGGACATAAAAAATTAAAACCCTTAATCCATTAATTAAAACAAAAAGTACCAGTAAAAATAAATTTGAAAAACATTCGGGATTTCATAAAGTCAAATAATTTCAACACTCAAATGTAACTTAAAATAACATCAACTTTAAATGGCAATGAAGGCTGAGAGGAAAAAACACAGTTTTGTTCACTGATCAAAACATCAAAACAATACATTAGTTTCATAAATTAACTGCTGATCAAAGTATGTAAGCAGTTAAACAACGTGTTTATTTTAATTACAATGATGAGGAGAATATGGTGCGTGAACGATAAAGATCGTGTTTCCAGCTACACTGCAGATTGGATTGGTGATCACATGAATTTACAGCTGTTTTTACAAGGTCTCGTCCAGCACTGGGTTTAAACTAGAGGGGACATGCAATGCAAATTAATGTGAGCGATTTGTCGACGTAGTTCCCTACTTATGCCGCCAGGGATCGTCACAGTTTTGTTCATCACATTTGTTAGGAATGTTTTTGTAGGGATTTTAAAATGTTTAATTTAAATAAACCTTTTTTTGTGATGGTCATCAAAGTGATATATTGTTTACACAGGTCGAGTACGGAAGATGAGTTAACTCGGCCTAACGACGCTGCAGATCACGTAGTTATCTTAATATGACGCTAGATAGCAGCACTGTTTTTACTCACTCTGGCACCCATAAGGTGTCCCCTCTAGCAGATATAAACCCAATGCTTCCGGGTAGCTAAAAAACCTTAAATGTATCGACTGCGCAGACCTTTACGAAGAATCCTCTCTACGGACCTTGACATGCAATGACTTGAGTACCAAACGGCCTTTTCTCAATGTTCCATCTACTTTGGTTGATGTTTTCAAATACAGTGGAACTCGGCTGTTATGAATCTCAAGGGACCGGTAAACAAATTTTAACTAACCAAACAATTTAAATTGTAGAAGTTTCTTGAATAAGGCTTAAAACCTTCAAACTCCCATTTCCAGAGAAAATTATCATTAAGAGGGGGGCCCCATTACGAGACGTTTGGCATTTCTACCTGCTTCCCCATAAGGCCAATGTAAACTTTCAAGTTCCGTCCAGTAGTTACTTGTGTTTTAAAATTTGGTAGGAATGTTGTACTGGTGAATATCTAACGATTTTAGTGAAAACATTTTCAATTTATGTTTTAAAATTTGATCAAATTGTATTTTAATTTTTAGTATTTTGAAGCGATACTATCACTAAACAAAAAATAAATTCAAAACTTTGCTCACTGAAATAACTTTGTTAATTTTTCTTCTTTAAAACCAGCCATAAATCGACAATATCCCACCTAGGCTGGATGGAACTTGAAAGATAACATTGTACTTATGAGTTTAGAAATCTACCTGGAATTACAGGTGCCCTCTCTTAAAGAAACAGTTTGTTGAACAACTTGCACTTTAGACAAGTGCGAAAAGTCACACACAAGTGCTAAACAACAGGGATGGATTGGAAGTGGGGTGAGGGGGGGTACAATAACCTTGAACGTAACCTAGTAGGTTTGAGATGTGCCAAAAGCAGTTACTTATATGAAACAGCTGCAGCTAGTACCACAGAGCCTGTGGAACTGCTTCCAAAACCAGTTCCAGCTGCAGCTAGTTCCACAGAGCCTGCAGAACTGCTTCCAAAACCAGTTCCAGCTGCAGCTAGTTCCACAGAGCCTGCGGAACTGCTTCCAAAACCAGGTCCAGCTGCAGCTAGTGCCACAGAGCCTGCGGAACTGCTTCCAAAACCAGTTCCAGCTGCAGCTAGTTCCACAGAGCCTGCGGAACTGCTTCCAAAACCAGTTCCAGCTGCAGCTAGTTCCACAGAGCCTGCAGAACTGCTTCCAAAACCAGTTCCAGCTGCAGCTAGTTCCACAGAGCCTGCGGAACTGCTTCCAAAACCAGGTCCAGCTGCAGCTAGTGCCACAGAGCCTGCGGAACTGCTTCCAAAACCAGTTCCAGCTGCAGCTAGTTCCACAGATCCTACGGAACTGCTTCCAAAACCAGTTCCAGCTGCAGCTAGTTCCACAGATCCTACGGAACTGCTTCCAAAACCAGTTCCAGCTGCAGCTAGTTTAACCTCTGGTTATCCATTAACTTGGGTGTAGTTTTAACTTATTTTTATTTCCAGTAATTTCCCTGAGGTTACGAGACGGTTACGTAGTAAAACGTAAGTTGTTACGTAGTTTTTATGAATTATGTGCGTTCATAAAATGTAATTAAATTTAAATACATGTAGTCCAACCCATGTTTCCCCATACATCCAAAAAATTTAACGTTTTAAGCTACGAGACTTCAATACCTCAAGTTGCTTCTGGAGCTGACTGGTACTCGCCGCTCTTTGTTGTTCGGACTTGCCCAGTTCGGCACAGAGCCGCTGGATCTCCGCATGATATTTCAGACACTCGGCATGTTTCGTCTGGAAACCACAGTCATCACTTTGAAGAAAACCAATTTTTTCAACAAGCAACATGTGAAAACAAATCAAATTAAAAACACAAGTTGAATCTTGTTCATGGTCAATTTCAGGTTCAATGTGGATAAAACAATCATGCAATTAAAAAAAAAATCACCTTATCATATATTTATCTAGCTGGCATTTGAAATGATGTACCTTACGAGGGGGTACCCCTCTCTGCTTCTACCTGTTTCCTTAATTAAACTGATGTAAACTTTCAAAGCCCGTCCCTCCTTAACAGTTCATCCAAAATTGTTGATTTATGGTTAATTTTAAAGAGCAAACAAACAAAAAATACCTAGAGATTTCAGTGAGCAGAATTTTTAAATCTCAAATAATTTTATCATAAAGAAATTGTAAATATTAAATATGTTAGAATTTTTGGATTAGCATTTGTGACATTGAAATATTGCTCACTGAAATCGCTAGATAACTTTTTGCTCTTTAAAATGAGCCATCAATCAACCACTTTGGATAATCCGTTGAAGAGGGATGGGCTTTGAATGTTAAAATTGGCCTTATGGGTCAAGTAGATAGAAGTGCAAAAAGGTTTGTGAGTGGAGCCCACTCTTAAGTTGCCGTCTGTTCTCTAAAAGACAAATATATTCAAAGAATTTATACTGGAAAAAGTGTTTCATGTAGAAACCTAAGATATCACTGGAAAAGATATATTTTTTATGAATATACTAATTCAACAAACTCAAATATGCATTTTTAAGTAAAATTTATAATATTTTGAATATCGCTATTTACAAGGGAGTGTGAATAGTGATTTTTGGATCAAGCGGGTGTGTGGCAACAGCATTATATTGTTGAAGGTAGTTTCAAAGAGACGATAGAAATGGAACAGTCAGAACCTCCCGCAGCGCCATCCCTGCGCAGTAAAAATGTTTGGCGCAAAAAAAAAACGTTTCCTCATCCACACAAAAATGTTTGATTTAATTCAGTACAGTCTTTTATGTTTAAATATCTCCGCTGCATGCAACATTTCACTGCTAAAAGTGGAAACAACAAACTGCTAAAAGTGGAAACAACAAAAAATCGCCTTAGCGTATTAATATATAAGACTCTGGAAATGACAGGATTCGTGGTTTGAAATTGTAGTGTTTTAGTAGTATATACCAATTCTGATGTTTATGTCAGTTGGCAGAACTGCTGTTGTTATGTATGGAGTGGGGACGAGGGCGTGGCTCCCTGGTGTAGTACTCGCGGCTGCGGGATGGGGGGACAGCGCCAGTTCCCCGCCAAACATTTTTACTGCGCGAAGATGGCGCTGCAGGAGTTCCTGACCGTTCCAATTCTGCGCTCCCGTTTCAAATAGTGTAATGGGATTAGGATACCATTCCAGCACCAATATGAGTATCAG
Organism: Allygus modestus; assembly: GCA_963675035.1. NCBI lineage: Eukaryota > Metazoa > Arthropoda > Insecta > Hemiptera > Cicadellidae > Allygus > Allygus modestus. Next base: position 8,435,990 of record OY776112.1, read on the forward strand.
TACACATTTTTGGCAAGCACAATCAATCTGGATTATGTCCTGGCAAACAAAACATGGTTTTGCCGTCACTTTCGGCTGAAAAAACATGGGCTGGTTGTCACTTGGCAGTTTATCTGAAGTATCAATTTTCAGTTTAGTTTCAGCAGCAAACCACACAAGTTTGTTGCAAGAGTTGAACTCAGTATTTTAAACATACTAGTTTCTTAGAAAATTAAGATCACAATCAGTAAAACAGAAAATAACACTAGTATATATAGTTAGTTACCTGGACTGTTTCTATCAGCTGTTGTCGTTCGGTGTGTAGGCTGCGCAGTTGGTCGTTCAGATGACTTAGTGAATGGTCGCTTGATGAAAGGAGTTTCTCGTATCTTTCTTGGAGCTCTTGATGTTTATTATCGTGCTCTTCAAGCCTTTTACGAAGTTCTTCAAAACTCTCTTCACTTATTTTAGGAGCATCCGGCTCATCAGTTTGGCTCCCTATTGACACCATCTCAGTAAGATTCCTCAATCTGTCTTCAATACTGTGCTTCTCTGCATGCAATGTTTCCATTTGGGCTGATAATTTTAAAATACATTCGGTTTTGTCGTTTACTTCAGATATCAGAGACTTAACGTTTTCTGACAGCGCAGAGTTGTCCTTTACGAGCTGAGTGTTGGCTTCCTCCAAAGACACTAGTTTATTTGATATCTCACTCATAAAGCTAGCTATGTCAACCAGATTGTTTTCACTTCTATTTTGAATAGTTGTACCACACATTTTTTCTGTCATGATTTTTATGTGATGATACAAATTCTCTTCCTTGTTTGCCATTTGACTCTTCAAATCTACAATTTCATTTTCTAAACCGTCTTTCAGGACTTTTATCTGTGCCATTTCTTTATCTGTTACCGACTTCTCCAAAATAGCTTCGCAGAGCTTGCGGTCCTTGGAGTCATTCTCGATTTTTAAAGCATCAAACCTTTCAGATAAATCCAGAACTTCCTTTTCAAACTTGACACACTTCTGCGTTAAACATGAATTCAAAGCTTTAAGTTCCTTCAACTTTGACTCATTTTCATGAGTCTGTTTTTCAAGCAATTGTTCCAACCTCTGCTTTTCACTTTCAAGGGATTTTATTTCATTATATTTAGAATCCAATGACATTTCCAACTCTTTCTTAATACTGTATTCTGCTTCAATAGTTCCTGTCAACTCTATATTTTTTTGTTCTAGATCTCTAGAATCAGCAATTCTACTTTGTAACATAGCATTTTCTTCTTCCAATTGGATCTTGATGTTCATCAACCTTTCCAACTCAGCTTTATTTTCTGAGGAATATCCTTCACTACTTTCTAGTCTTTTTAGTTCAGCATACAACTTTTCTTTCACCTCCTCTTCCTTTTCTCTTGACTCTTTCTCATTCTCTAGCTCTTCAGATAATCTTTTGTTCATCAACTCAAGCTCCTTTCCCTTTGCTACTTCTTCTTCCAAGAGTTTATTCAAGTTTGAAAGTTCATCAAGTTTGTTCTGAGTTTGCTTCATTTCTGCAATGAGCTTCTCTTGTTCTTCGACTTTATGTTGTAGTTGAGATATTTCTGATGACATCTCGTCTCGAGAACGTTCCATGATACTTAGTTTCTTGTATAATTCCTCCTCATTTTCTTTGTATTTTGAAACCTCAGTGTGCAAATTATCTTGATTCCTCACCATGGCTTCAGCAGTCTGTAATCTTCTGAATAAACCTTCAATTTCACTCTGAGAGTTACTATGTTCAACTTCCAAGTTTGATCGTACTTCCCTCAGGATGCTAATTTCGTTTTCCAAAGCCACAATTTTGTTTTCTAGAGCTTCAGACTCTTCACTGTTTTCATGGATAGTCGGAAGATTATTACACTTCTCATTCAACTCCTCTATTTTCATTTGCAATGTTTTATTCTCCTCCTCCACTTCTTGCAGTTCATCATCTTTGTTCCTCAGTTCCTTCAGCAAATCTCTAATTTTGCTTTCGCTAGATTCTACCCTAGCCATGGTGTGTGAAAGCATTTTTTCAACAGCTGCTATGGTTTCCAGAACATTTGCATTGTCTTTGCTCGTTTCAAAATACTTATCCGGTATCTCAGTTGATATCATGTTTTTTATCTCTTCCGAAAGTTTGCTCATTATCTGTGATTTGAGACCTGACAACACATCCTCACTTGTCTGACTATCAGTATCCTTAAGATTTTCACTCTTTTCATCTTTCTTGGACTCTTTTTCTTTAACCATTTCTTCATATTTCAGTTTCATTTCTTCAAACTCGGCAATTAAAACTTCATATCGTTTTTGGGTAGAATCCTTTAGCACCATTATCTGTTCTAAAAAGCAAACATTTAAATATTAAAATTAGTATTTTAGCATTTATGTAACACTTTAATTATACAATTAATTTAATTTAAGAGTAGATGATCATGTAAAGCACCAAGTATGATGTAAAATTAGGAAACACTTAAGCAAATCACAAACCCCACAGTAATATGCAGCGAACATCACTACGATATAAGACTTCATTGGAAATTAGAGCAACACCACTTTACAGTTTCATAAAAAGAAAAATCACGTCATAGGTAATACACTTACTATTTTTTTTACCGTTTTACCTAATAAAGATTTACTGGAAAAAACCTGAGTTCAGAAAACAGCCGAAAGAATATATTTTGAAGTTTTTTTGTACTCTTTAGAAGAAATTAAATGAATTGGAAAAATTAAACAATTAATGTTCTAATTTTCACTAATTTAAATATGTAAATTAAAAAGTTGTTCATACATTAATTATACTATCTTTGCTTGAAACCATCAAGATGTTTCTGATTTTTTTTATGTTAACTCTGATGTATTAACATTAAACGTATGTATAAAAGATCTTATGTACGACTCTGTTTTATGTACTATATAAATTTTACTGAATTGATAAACCATAATGACTCAAACCGGAATGACTATGAAACAATAAATTGAAGTGTAATTAAAATTCAGGAATGTTTAAAGACAATATTTGATGTTACAATAATTTAATTCATTATGATTACAAAAATTTACAAAATATTTCACAATGTTTAATATTTCAACCTCGACAAAGAACTTTGTTATACTTGATCGCTCAAGTAAAGAAAGTGCAGAAAGAGTACTTAGGCCTAACTAAAATTATGTTATTTATTATTATTTTTTTATGGAGACTGAAAAATTCAAATAACCAACTAAAATTATATAAAATAAATATATATATATATATATATATATATATATATTGTTCATTTCTTCCCCCACAAAAAGAATGTGAGCCAAACTTTATACAAATTACATACACAATTTTTTCTACAACTGCAATTTTGAATACCACATGATACAAAAATTCACTTTCATCCAGTTTGGCTGAATTCACGAGATTGAGGTTATTAACACTGAATCGGTTAGTTTGGTCCAAAGCAACAATCAGTCAACTGCTTATTATTTCAGTGAGCGGGGAAGTAAGGTGCAGGGAGCGAAAACAAATTGTTCATTTGCTCAATTGAGAACAGCTGTTATGCAATGTATTTTTAGATCGTAAAGAAGCACTTTAGTTGTAGACCAAATTGCTTTTAATGGACAGTTTAACTGAATATAAGTAGACAAATTAACATACTAAAAACAAACCAAAGTTTTAGGCAAATTTTATTCCAAAAAAGGACACAGAACGTATTCACATCCCTAACCCCTAATTTTTTACACAGAATAAGTGAGGATAGTGGAGTTTCGAAAAAGGGGACGTCCTACTTAACACTATAATAGCGGACAATTAAATTGTCAGTTGAGGGTGTGGTTTGCCGGGCTATCAACCAAGATCAGCCAATAGTAGACGTGCAGCATTGCCAAAACTCCACAAGAGCTGATCGGAATTATTATATTAAAATGATATTTTTATATGGCAACAGTGTCAGCCTACAACCATGCTATTGGCTACAGCCCGACTGTCAATTTAACTATCCGTTATTATAAATAGGTTTACTACCTCTGTCAACAGTCCAAAATTTCCAACATATAGGTTTTGCCATCATGTTTTGTTGCAAGTGCAACATTTTCATGGCTTCCAAGTTGTCAAGATGTTAAAATTTAAACAAAACACAATACATGCACAAACGAATTATGACACAAATGAATAAACATGTAGAAAGCACTATTAAAGTCATGGGCATCCTGACAAGTCCCGGCACTGGTAGCAGTTTGAAAAAATCCTCAATGAAAACTTGCAATTCAGGTCCCACTCTCTCTTTTATACAATCATCCAGCCAAGGACAGCTGACCACCTAATTGATAACGGTGATAACAGAGGGGGAAGAGGTGATGTGACATAGAGCTCCAGTCTCGACCAGTGCCGGGACTTGTCAGGATGCCCATGACCGTGATAGCGCTAACTAAATCTTTATTGGTTCGTGATGTAATTTGTTCGTGTAAGTGTTGTTTTGTTTAAATGTTAACATCTTAGCAAGTCAAAAGCCTTAAAAAGCACTTGCAACAAAACAAGTTGGCATAACCTTTATGTTGAAAATTTTGGACTGTTGACGGAGGTTAGAAACCTATTTGAACATAATCAAGGGGCTAGAAAAAGTGGATTTTAATCCTACTTAACGATTTATTTTGAAATTGAGTTTACCGATGGCCTCCTGGTGTTGGATGTCCAGCTCCTCCATGCCGGTGGACAGGTTGGCGTTCTCATCCTGACTGACGGCCACCTGGGACTCCAGCTCCTGCACAGTGCGGGACAGCCGGGCCACCTCCGACCTCAGCTGGGCCTGAACACAGTGACGGTGTCTTACAACCGCTGGACACATACAATCACTATCAACAGTGTCTTTCAACCGTTGAACACATATATGATCACTAGCGACAGAGTCTCACAACCGCTAGACACATAAGATTACTAGCAAACAGTGTCTCACAACCACTAGACACATAAGATTACTAGCGAACAGTGTCTCACAACCGCTAGACACATAAGATTACTAACAGTGTCTCACAACCACTAGACACATAAGATTACTAGCGAACAGTGTCTCACAACCACTAGACACATAAGATTACTAGCGAACAGTGTCTCACAACCATTAGACACACAAGATTACTAGCGAACAGTGTCTCGCAACCACTAGACACATAAGATTACTAGCGAACAGTGTCTCACAACCACTAGACACATAAGATTACTAGCGAACAGTGTCTCACAACCACTAGACACATAAAATTACTAGCGACAGTGTCTTTCAACCGTTGAACACATATATGATCACTAGCGACAGAGTCTCACAACCGCTAGACACATAAGATTACTAGCGAACAGTGTCTCACAACCACTAGACACATAAAATTACTAGCGACAGTGTCTTTCAACCGTTGAACACATATATGATCACTAGCGACAGAGTCTCACAACTGCTAGACACATAAGATTACTAGCGAATAGTGTCTCACAACCACTAGACACATAAAATTACTAGCGACAGTGTCTTTCAACCATTGAACACATATATGATCACTAGCAACAGTGTCTCACAACCACTAGACACATAAGATTACTAGCGAACAGTGTCTCACAACCGCTAGTCACATAAGATTACTAGCGAACAGTGTCTCACAACCGCTAGTCACATAAGATTACTAGCGAACAGTGTCTCACAACCGCTAGTCACATAAGATTACTAGCGAACACTGTCTCACAACCGCTAGACACATAAGATTACTAGCGAACAGTGTCTCACAACCGCTAGTCACATAAGATTACTAGTGAACAGTTTCTCACAACCACTAGACACATAAGATTACTAGCGAACAGTATCTCACAACCACATGACACATAAGATTACTAGCGAACAGTGTCTCACAACCGCTGGACACCTACAATCTCTAGCGACAGTGCCTCACAACTGCTGGACTCATGAAATCACTATCGACAGTGTCTTACAATTGCTGAACACGTATGATCACTATCGACAGTGTCTCACAACCTAGTAGGGGTATATAATGCACCAAATAATAAATAGTCTAAATTGTTTTTCACTAGAGGACGACGAAACCTTTAATTTGACATAAAAATGAGTTGTATGCAACGATCAGGTGAGGGAGATACTTAACAATACTTAGTTAATAATAACTTAATAATGTTTAGTCTTCTAAGCAGGTATAGAAGACTTTCAAAACACTGTTTCACTGAATTATTGCTTTTGACTTACTACGGTCCAGTCAGTGCAATCTGTCACATGGTATTCCTCTATGGTATTCACAGACAAAATTCAACCGTCTCTCTGTTCTTCAGAAAAAAGCCATTCCAGTGATGAAGACACTTAACTTAACTCTCCTAGAGCCAGAGCCACTCACCCGTTCTTGTCTGAGCTGATCGTTCTCGTGAGCCAGGCTAGCCATGTCCGCAGGAGTACCAACCTGGGACAGCAAGTGGCTGATACTGTCAGTCTGTGTGCTGCTGTGGTTCTCACCCCCACCACTCCCTACACAGATAAACACAACTTTTAAAATCATGATACATGGTTCACACTGTTATTTGGTTAACGATTTCCCTGACCAAAAAGTTTATTTTCCCTGACTCGTGACTCATAATTCAAAATTTTGTACAATAGGTAATAATTTTTTGAAATATTTTTTAATCAACCTCCACATTCCTCATATCCGTCTACGCTGTCATGTTTATTTTTTTATTTCAATGATTAGAGTTTGTTGTTTGTTGACCAATATATTTATTGCCTTACCAGTTATGGTTAACTTCCTCTTCTTTGCACCATAAAAAAATTTAATAAAAATCTAACAATTTTTTATTTTTGCACAGTCATGATTTGCATTTAAAATTAAATCAAAATTTTCCCTGACTTCTATAAAATACCAAGCATTTTCCCAGGCATAATATTTTTCCAACTTTTTCCCTGACCTTTTTCAAATTCGCTGACCTTCCAAAAAGTGTGAACCATCTAATCTAATCCATTTGTACCATTCGGCAAACAAGATTCATCTGTTGTAAATTACTTCTCAGTTTATGCTTCTCAAAAAAAGTCAAAGACAAATTTTAAATATTGTCATACTGAAAGTACAGGAATTACTAAATGTGCTGGTACAATTTTCTAAAGTTACCAATATTGGACATCTCATTAGCTTAACGGTTAACGGCTTAACGGCATCTTGAACTTTTAAGTTCAAGGGCATGGGTGTCCACAAACATATGGTTTCAGACTGCTTTCCGTGAATTTATCCCTGAATAAATGTCAAATTGGGAGTCTTTGCAAAAATCTGTTTAATTTTAGCAATTTGTTAAGAGGGGATACGAGTAAATCCAGGTAGATCTATAAACTCAAAAGAGCAATGTTATCTTACAAGTTCCATCCAGCGTAAAAGGGTGGTCGGATATTGTTGATTTATGGCTTGTTTTAAAGAGGAAAATATAAGAAAGCGATTTCAGTGAGAAAAGTTTTGAATTTATTGATAGTTTCGCCTCAAAATAATAAAATTAAATAGTTTTTAACGAGTTTTAAAACGTAAATCGAAATTTTTTTTGCTGAAATTGTTTGATAATCACCAGTACAACATTCCTAGCAAATTTTAAAACTATATATTCACAAATACTAAGAAACGCCAAACGTTTGTGACAGGTCTAAATTATTTTAATGTATTTTTAGTCTTAAATTATTGTCATTTTATTGTGGTAATGTGTTTTAAAGAGATTTAAGTAATGGTTTATGGAGAGCTTGTACGTTACAAAGCTTTGGAATTTTACAGTGATATGTATGACACGGATCATACAATTATAGATAAATTACTGCAACAATTTTAATGAACACGAGCTGCTCCCCCGCAATATTTTGCGGATATAATCCTTATAACAGCTGTTTATTGAATTAAGAAAAAACACATGACAGAAACCAAATAAAACTCTCCTCTATATGAATAACATGGGGACTGGGGACTTGGAAGTCCTGTGGGGCGGAGCCCTGGGGCCTAAATCGAAATTATGGCTGAATATTGACTTAAGAGCTTGAAATTTGCTTTTAAATAAAACAAAAATGATCAAAATCGGTTAAGTATTAACTTCAGGAAGTGAGTGAACAAAAAGCAGGATTTTTTTAAAATATGTAGACGAGACGCTCCCCTGCAATATGTTGCGGATATAATATTTATAACAGCTGTTTATTGAATTAAGAAAAAATACATGTGACGGAAACCAAACAAAACTCTCTTCCATATGAATAACATGGGGACTTGGAAGTCCCTTGGGGCAGAGCCCTTGGGCCTAAATCGAAATTCTGGCTTTAGAGTGACTTGAAATCATCAAAAATAAATAAAAAATCATCAAAATCGGTTAAGTATTACTTCAGGAAGTGAGTGAACAAAAAGGATTTTTTTAAATATGTAGATAATTAATTCTTCAGCAGTATATTATTAAATGTAACTTCACTCCAGTTTACAGCCAGTTTATTGATATTAAGTTGTTACAAAAATCGCCAACCCAAATCAAGCCTAGCTAGCAGTATAGTAACTTTATGCAATTTTAGGTGTTTAAAGGCAATTTTCATCTTTGTTACACTATAATTTGTCAAATTTATTTTCTATTCTTGTAATCTTCTTTGTCTCATTCTAGAGTATTGTTCCATCCATACAAATTTTCTAAACTCAAACTCAAAGCGAGATTCTACTTTAGCATAAAATTCAGAATAAAGTCATCATGTTTGATCAGATTTTTACTCCCTCATTAATGAATTTCCTGTGGAAAATTGGACTATTAGCATGACCCGCACAGTGAAACTTAAGCCCATGACCACCATAGGAGTTCTTAACATGACCCCCTGAACATGTTTTGGGGGGTCGTTAAAAATTATAAATATATTCGTGTTTGCACTGTAGCGGTCATATTTTTTGTCCGATTTACTTCAAATTTGTAGGGACATTCCTTTCTATAATCAATTGGACGTGTTCGTTAGGTAAAACAATCGGAAAATTCAAACCCTCTTTGGTGGGAATTTTAATTTTTCAAATTTTGAGTATTTGGGCCTAAAAAGAGTCAGAAAAGCTCTGTATGTAAAATTATTAATGCATGTAAAAAAGGTGGAAATTAGCGAGACAAAGGTTTTAAGCCCTCTCTGATCATCCTAGCACAAATACTTACCAAATGTTTAAAGAAAATTTATATTGACTAAACACATGACGACGTCTTATGGGGATTTTACATAAAAGCTTGTTATTCGACAAATGTTAGTATGGTTTTATCATCCCCAGTATCTCCATGCCTACTTTCAATCGTGACTGGACCTCCTCCTAACCTTAAAATGAGCAACACTGTTTTCCCAGCACTGCAGGTAACTAGAACCAGGAGAATCGGAATAGCCAAACAATTAATGGTTTCAGATTTCCATCAAAATTTAATAAATATAAGTTTTAACACAATTTTTATATTTTAAAGTTTTTTATGTAGAAATTCACTTCTCTCATGTCAGCTTGCTGCGTGCAAAATAGTTGTTGCCTTATAATACATAGAGATGTGTCGCGCCTAGCACGGTCCTATGTTACTGATAGTGTTGCCACCGGTCCTACCTAGGTGGCGCCTCTCCGCCTGCGCCTGCCGCCGGTCCTCTGCCACCTGCTGCATCAACAAGGCCACCTCCTTCTCCAGGCGGGAACAGTTCTGCTCCATCTGTGACAACAGGGAACCATCATCATCCATCTTTATTATCTGTCACCGTAACAATATTTGTTGACTTTACTACCAAAGTGTCTATAGAAGCAATAGGGTGTGACTATTATCGGGAGCAGGAAAGATGACAGTTAGGTTCCAGGAATAAGGCAATACACTGTCACTGAGTGAAAAGAATACACTTGAGTGATATAATGTACTGTTGTGCAGTTTGGCATTGCAGCACGTCTATGATCGGCTGGTCCTGGTTTATAGCCTTGCAGCACGTCTATGATCGGCTGGTCCTGGTTTATAGCCTTGTAAACCACGCCCTCAACTGTCATCTCTCCTGCTTGAAGGAATAGTATTTGCCTATGAGGCAGCCACAAGGTAACCTATCAAACTATGAATTTGTCTTTACAAAGAAAATAAAACAACTAAAAGTCAGCTTCATATCATTGCAAGCTTAGGTTTTACGGCTATGTTGAAAATTTGTGCCAATTCATTTTTACAAACGTTTGAAAAGCAAATCCCGTAAACAAATATTTTAATATGGACAGCAGGGATACACCAAATGGCAACATCGCAAGGCAAGGTAGAGGGGAGTGGAAAGACACTCGTTGTTTAAGCTTGAAATGATGTGACGCTAACTATAATTATTTTAGTACAGTATATAAACCTTATTATCTGACACAAGCAATTTCAACAATTACATATCACGATTCTGTATCATTAACACAAATATTTTAAATATTTGAACACGTTTCTATTAAGTGTTTTTGTCCCAAACCAGCCTTCAAATTTTGTTACACAATTATTGTACAATAACTGTTATCCGGCTATTCTCATTGCAATGACTTTTATTCTATTCATCTCTGACTTTATATTGTGCTTTTATGGCTTGTTGGCTTCAAGCCATTTGATACCTGCCTCGGAAATAATGATTAAAATGTGGGCCTAACTTATTTTATACTATATTCAATGTATACAGTATATAAATTGACAAAGTCCCTATATTTTTGTAAATGTTTGATAATGAATCTAATCTACTGTCTGAACCGCTGAGCCAATGGCGATTGGTGGGATCGAACCCAAGACCCTAGGAGCCAAAGTCAAACCCTCTAACCGATACACCAGGCTTCCCTGGTAATGCTAGACCCCGCTCCCTGGCCTGTAGACACAAGAATAGGCTTTGTACCTTTTATCATTTTGGATTTTATTTTGTTTAACGTTTTTATTATCAGTAAACATGACATTAATGTACATTTAATTTGACTCAATACAGCGATTGGTCCTATACTCCTGGTCAAAAAGTTAAAACACAATTTTTAAAAAGCATAATCATGAATTACTGACCAAGACTTTTTCCTGGAATGTTTTCCTGAGACGAACTCGAAGAGAGGAGATTTCATCATCGGCCTTGCCATCTTTGGGAAGTTGATCTGGGAACAGGATACAATTATTATAACGTGGTGTGATTGTATTTGATCATCTAAATCAATAAAACCTCAAAGACAAATAAAGTTAAAATACCCCCGTCGCAGCAAACCTGAATACTCAGCGAATTTCCAATGAATATATAGCATAACACATTATAACACTTAACAGGATTCATAAGAAATGTATTCACAAACAAGCGATATTTAAAATATTAATTATTCTCCATAAGAATAACATTGGGGATGAGTACGCAGGTTTGCTGCAACAAGGCACACAAAATAATAGGTTTTTATGCAAATATCAATAGAACTCATCTTAGTGAAGTCACATACCAAGTTTCATCCATATACATTCATAAATAAGCAATATATAACATTTTAAGTATTTTACATAAGAATAACATGGGGACCGAGTACCTAGGTTTGCTGCTACAGGAGCCATAGGCGAAAAATTGTTTTTTTGTGCAAACAACAATAAACCATAACCAGATCAAGCCATATACCAAATTTCGCCAGTTTATGTTCATAAATAAGCGAGATATACAATTTTCCTTTTTCTCCATAAGAATAACATTAGACAACGTACTGTGTTTAGCACTTTCAATATCTCGGTAACCAATTGACGTAGAGCAATGATCAAAATACTAAATTGCTTGTTTTTTTAAGCTGAATTCAATGGTATAAATTAAAATTTTATTTAAATTAAAATTAAATGTGAAAACCCCAAAAACCTCATTTTTGGGGTACAAAACCCCCCAAAAACCCCCCTTCGGATGGTGCGATTCATCTGGTTTTCGAACTCGTTCAAATAAATAGTACTTTGCACATTTGTACCAAATTTCATTAAGATCGGACCCTTTTTACGAGAGTTATCGTGCTTACGGACACATATATATATATATATATATATAAAAATTTGAACGAATGGTGTTTTTGGCATCTGGGGACCTCAAAATGAAAAGTTATCATGGTCTCGGGCTTAAGTCTTACCATGAGACCTACGGTAATAGCTTCTTCCCTATAGGGGAAATTCGCTAAAACATAGGATTGTTATTGTTTACAGTATACTCTAGCCTGTATGAATGGTAGAAGGCTTTTTATTTGTCAAACTAAAAGTAAGTATTATAATTATTATTTTGTTAAGTTCTGTAGATCATTTTGCAGGAAAGAGCAATGATGAAAATAAAGATCTCCCACTCTGGTGTTTTGGTTTAAACATGGTAAAAATGTATTAAGTAACCATATCGATGTAATATATTTGCCTACGGCGTTTAGCAAATGCTGAATAAAAAAAAATGCTTTGCTTGAAAAATATTAAATTATATGTGATAAGATCTTAAGACAAAAATCACTAAATCACTGTGTAAGACGCCGACGCAGCTAAAAAGATCACGCCAAGACCTGAACTAAACACAGAACAGGAATATTGTTATAACAACTACCAATAAATATTCGCAATGAATAGGGAAAATCTTTACTAAAAAAAATAATAACATTTCATTTTCCAAAACAGTAATAGAAGGAAATGCAACCGCACTAGACGCTTTATTTTAAAACTTTATGATTGACCTAAAGGGATAAGCTTGAACTGCAGAGATTGGCTACATAAACAACAATAACACAAGTTTACTGATACAAACAACTACAGATGTTGTGAATCAGTAATAAAAATAACATAAAATTCTATAGCTTGATATTATATAACTACAGAAGTAAAAGTTCACAATTTAGATTATATATTAAACATTTTGAAGTAACAAGGTATTTTTTAATATGAGAGGTTTTATTAATTAAAAGTGAAACAGTTTCAACTACAAACATTTTTGAAATGAGAGAGTTTGTACTGCATTTCAAAACTCGTTGGACATGTCTGGAAAATTTGAGCTTCAATTGGAGGCTCCAGTCCTCTGAGTCTACCTGCTTCTTCCATAAGCTTAACTTTAAAAGTCTGTCTCTCCTCAACAGATTGTCAAACTCGAAGATATATGGTTCATTAATTGAAAAGAAAAAACCCCCTAGCGTTTTCAGTGAGCAGAATTTTGATATCACAAACAGTTCACCCATAAAAAAACATAATATTTGTATATTTTGGAATTTTGTGAACAATTATTATCTGTGATACAAAAATGTTGCTTCTAGGTATTTTTAGTGAATTTCCTATAGAAAAGTGAACTATAGATGACCATGGTGAGACTTAAGCCCGGGACCACCACAGAAGTTCCCAACATGACCCCCTGAACACGTTTCGAGGGGTCTCTAAAAACTTTATAAATATATATATGTGTTCGCACTCTAGCGGTCGCAATTTTTGTCCGATTTACTTCAAATTTGGTAGAGACATTTTTTTTACAATCAGTTGGGCAAGTTCGTTGGGCAAAACAATCGAAAAACTTTGACCCCCTTTTTTTTATTTTGTTTTAAAATTTTGAGTTTTTGGACCCAAATGGACATTTATTGCACATTAACTCATTGTACGTAAAAACTCAAAGATTTTAAGCCTTCCCTCATCATTCCAGCACAAGTACTTACCGAGTTATTAAATAAAATGTTAATCGTCAAAATACAGTACGTTGTCTTATGGGGTTTTTCACTAGAAAAGGCTGTTTTTCATATCTTAATATCGTCTTATCCCCCCCAATACTCCCAACTTGTTATCCCGACAATACCTCCTTCTAACTTTATAATATACAACATTGGCATCCTATTAGTGAATTGAAATATAACTAGGAGCATCAAAACAGCCAAAAGATTAAATTTTTAAATTTTCAAACAAATGGAACCATTGTTGGTTTAAACCCTTTATTTTATCTTTTTACGGTTTTCATGCGGAAATTCACTTCCCTCATGTCAGCGTGCTGCGTGCGATCTCGTTTTTCTCTTTCAAATGAGCCATAAATCAACGCTATCGGATAAATCGATGAGGGCGAACATTGAAAGTTAACATCGGCCTTATGGGAAGCAGGTAGAAAGGCGAAAAGTTTTGTGACTGGAGTGTGATTGTGTTCCTGCCTGGGGATCCGAGAGCGTTAAAACCCTTTCTATCTTTGTCCTGCAGAAGAAAGCATCGAGAGTTATTCTTGGCCTTAAATACACAGACTCCTGTAAATCACACTTCAAGTCTAACAACTTGCTGACTTTTCCATGTATCTACATCCTCGAGAGTTTAACATTTTTTAAACGCAATAGCCATCTTTTTCCATCCCATTTATTTGTTAACCATTCCTACAATTTACGAAATAGAAATAAAATCCCACCATACAACGTTCTCTGAAAATCAAATGCACCAGTCTTGCATAACTCTTTTTAATGCCCTTCCTTCTCACATAACAAAAGAGGAAAACATCAACGTTTTCAAGCGAAGTCTGAAAACGTTTTTGCTGGGTAAGGAATATTACCGTGTAAAAAATTATTTAGAAGAGAAGAAAGATTAAAAAGCATTAGTGTTTTATTTTTATTTGTTGTATTATAAAGTTGTTTTAATTATAAAATGCTATGGTATTTAGTTTTAGATATGTTTTGTGTATTCTGTATGACACTTGCCCATGAATTGTGATATTTTATTTGGCAAATAAAGAACTTTGACTTTGACTTAAAAAAAACTTGAGCGACTCCACGTACCTTGGCCCAGGAAGGAGTCTGCCCCCACCTCGTCGAGCGGCACCAGTGGCAACAGCGGCACAGGAACCTCCTCACACTCTAGAGTGGCCTCCTGGAACACAAGGCTGTTATAGTATGGCGGCTGAGAAGTAGGAAGAGAAGACCGAAACCTTTGGGTTATCGAGACGTGTCCCGCCATCCAGTGTTTGCAGGTGTAGGGATTTATCCCCACATTGGGGATTTTTATAGCTGTAAAACGGAGGTGGGGAATTCTGTGGGAATTTCAAGATATTGGGGAAAACATGGGGATTAACATTGTTTGATTGTTTATGCATCAACACTGACTGGTTAAATGCATTGTGGTCAAAGCGGACCATTTGTGATTCACACTAATTTCTGTGCTTTTTAACAATTCCTAGTATTTATACTGACACATGCAAAGTCATAAATATGTGTTTTGCACCACATTATACGATCAATACGATAGTTGGTGTGTCACGTGTCACATTCATCTGCATTGGCTGATCGTTTGCATTTTATTGTTGAAAAGTCGTTTGGATATTATAATAGGTCAATTGTGCAAGGTCAGTTATTCATATTATGTCTAAGTACCTCGGGGGACGAGCTTTGCTCAGGGGAAGGCCAGTCAGTTTGTTTAGATGACTTGGAGTAATATTTCACCACTTCCCCCTACTGATAATCAGATTTGTATAACTAATTTGCCTCTTTTCTACATTTTTAAGGTCACTCCAGTTGTTATTTATAGCTCAATGACCCTTTGATTTATTTTACTACTATGTAACCTTCATTCAAATCTTTTAATCTCTGCTCTGGAAACCTCATGTTAATAATCATAAACAACATGAGTATTACTTTGACAGTTCCCTGGTTGATTATGAACAGCTGTTAACAATTCCTTTGTTTTGATTTGAAACTCCATAAGCCCAATGTTAATTTTTTTAACTTTTCATTTTAGTTTTTTTACATTATTTGAATTTTCCTGGGGATTAGGCCTGTCTAGAACTTATTTTTATCCCAGAAATTAGTTATTTCGAACATTTGAAGGAAATCGTTGGAGCAGTTTTTGAGATCAGTGTCGCAAGCAAGCAAGCAAACCTTAATCAGATTAGAATGATTCTAAACCAATGATTTTTAGTGTGGTAAATTTAAATAAAACAAAGACAAGATATATGTTGGATTTTAAAAGGTTAAGTAACATTTTGAATACTAAAGGAAGTTCTTAGTTAATGTTGCACCTAGCTTTACACTTTATTTTTCAAGGTATTTTGGAAGATTAGGGCTGTCGTAGGGAAAATTTGTGTTTAGAATGGTGGAGAAAATGTGGGAAAACTTGGTAGAGGATTTTTCGTGGAATTATATGAGGGGAAACGGTTTTCACCTGGAGACACTGTCGCCATCCCTTGGAGGTAAAATAGCATAGCTGTAACTCCTCACGTGCAAGGGGCGGCCCAACACAACTGTCATCACAGTCAGCAGGTAGGAAGGAGCAAGGGGGAGAGGGTAGAAAATGATGAAGTAAGGTAATAAATAGTTACTAGTTTTTGAATCTCATATGAACAATTCTATAGTATTTTGGGGCTCAATCAAAGAAAACCACAAACAGATACATTGTTCTATTACTTTATTTCTTGATTTATTTGGACTTTACCTATCGCTTCTAGTGTTTAAAACTACAATACGTTTCGGGTTCACTTGATAACGGGAGGAGTTTCCTTACCTCCCGAAACATAGTGTAGTTTTAAACACTAGAAGCGATAGGTAAAGTCCAAATAAATCAAGAAATAAATTCAAATCCATCGCTATTATGAGTTTCAAAAATACAGTTCTATTACTGTTAGCTATGTGTAAACTTTTAGATTGAATTGTATCCTATACTCTATGATGAGCAATGCCTGACTGTTCGTTTGTAAAACTTATCTCCGAATCCAGCAGAACGATTTTGTTAAAACTTTGGAATTCGGGGCTTTTGGACCTAAAAAATACATTGGTATAGCTAATGGTGAAGATCTTTGCGTGTGAATCATTATTACATTTCTAACTTTCATTACTAGAGATATTCAACACTCATCATTCAAATTGGCCTTAAAATACGCCCTAGTTGCGTCGGCGTCTTACGCAGCGATTTAGTGCTTTAGCAACATGAAAATCCACACTCTATTTCATATTATAATTCTGCAATGGCAGCTGTAATAACTCAAAACGTTGACATTGCCGGGATCCATTTGGACAGGCTAATATATTAAATATTGAATGCTATACACACTCAGAGATCTTTGCTATTGGCTATAAAATCCTCAACCCCAGGAAAACTCATATATTGTTAAAGATCTCATTTAATTGGGCTCATGGAGTTTCAAACCAAAAGAAATAATCATAACAGCTATAAATAAATTAACCAGAGAACTATAAAAGTAGCACTTATACAATGTATCAACAAATAATTTCTTGAAAACAGTGACTAGGACCATTGAATAAAGACTGCATGTAGGATGGGCATCTTTTTCACCTATGAAACAAATCAAATATCACCGAGTATGGCTCGGCCTTCCCCTCCCCTCCCCTCCCCAGAACTTATATATCCTATACTCTAATATGACTAAGGTTTGCTTGCTTGCTTGCGACACGGATCTCAAAAACGGCTCCAACGATTTCCTTCAAATGTTTGAAATAACTAATTTCTGGGATAAAAATAAGTTCTAGACAGGCCTCATCCCCAGGAAAAATCAAATTACCGTATGTAAAAAAACTAAAATGAAAAGTTACAAAAATTAACATTGGGCTTATGGAGTTGCAAATCAAGACAAAATAATTGTAACAGCTGTCCATAATCAACCAGGGAACTGTCAAAGTAATACTCATGTTGTATATGATTATTAACATGTGGTTTCCAGAGAGCAGAGATTAAAAGATTTGATTGAAGATTACATAAACAGAGTAGTAAAATAAATCAAAGGGACATTGAGCTATAAATAACAACTGGAGTGACCTTAAAAATGTAGAAAAGAGGCAAATGAGTTATACAAATCTGATTATCAGTAGGGGGAAGTGGTGAAGTATTACTCCAAGTCATCTAAACAAACTGACTGGCCTTCCCCCGAGCAAAGCTCGGCCCCCAGGTACTTATATGCTAATACATTACATAACTCAATTAAAAGAACAAATTCAAAATGACTTTAAAATATAAAAATTTGTCGTTGCCATTAGATTTACTCTCTTGAAATAGCGTGTCACCACTCTATTCCATTCTTTGTTAGTGATGGTGAGTTATGCATGGCCGTACTCCTACGCTCCATTCTTCATAGGTTCTAAGCTTACGAGACACTATGCTTCCTAAGCTCTAAGCTCCCTAGTTAACTGCTTAGAATTTGAATCCTTTAATATTTCTTTACTTTTGCAGCATTGACCACTCTGATCCCAGAGCCCAGCACCTATCACAGTTTGGCAGCTTAATTGGAATGAATATTCTGAAACATGTCCTAACAACTGAGCTCAGGTAATCTCCAACAAGTGCTGACGACAAATTACAGTTAATTACCAACAGTTGGTAGCTGTTCCATATGTTAAGAGATGTCGGCTTGTTACACATGAGTCAACAGTCAACGCTTAAACTCCGTTGGAAAGTTTTAAATTATTCGATTGAAAATCACTAGGATATATACTCGGCTATAAAAAGTGCTCAGACAATAGTAATGAATTGGCTTTAAGAGGGGGCTCTAGTCCTCTGCGTCTACCTGCTTCTCCCATAAGACCAATGTTAACTTTCAAAGTCCGTCCCTCCTCAACGGGTTATCCGAAATTGATAATTTATAGTTTGTTTTAAAGTGCTCTTATAATATATATCTAGCGATTTCAGTAAGCAGAATTTCGTTGTTATAAACAGTTTGCGCATAAAAAAATCGTAAATATTTAATATTTTGGAATTTTATTGATCGATTAGTATTTGCGATATCGAAATTCTGCTTACTGAAATCGCTAGGTATATTTTTCTCTTTAAAATGAGCCATAAATAACGATATCGAATAATCCGTTGAGGAGGAAAGGGATTCGAAAGTTAACATTGGCCTTATGGGCGAAGCAGGTAGAAATGCGAAAAGTTTCATGACTGGAGCGCCCTCTTAAGCTGATAAAATTAATAAAATGTATATTTAGTTAAGTCAACAAACTACTTTGGTAACGTTTTTCAAATAATATAATTTAAATTATGTTTATACTAAACGAGTGGTAAGTATTAAAATCATTTTTCACAAAAGCACAAACGGTATTTATACCAGTCATCCTTTTGAATAAGAATGAATCTGTTTTAAACCTATATAGAGTATGAAAACAAACAATAACAAACTAAAGTATATATTCTTACTAAAATCCATAAAAAATACAAACGAAAGTGAGTATGAATGTTTCAAAGAATATGATGAAAGGAAGACAAAATATATTTATTTTGATATGTCTTAAATACCAGTTCACAAAAACTACACTATAATTTCTCCTGTTAATCCCCTTATAATATTTCAATTCCTTTATATTATACAGTATAAAGTATGGTATACCATGAGAAAAATATAATATAGTAAACTACTTTTTTCAGAAATATTCTCCTAAATCCCTTCATTGGCGTAGGGTTGCCCTGGATCACCGGATTTCCCTGGAGATTACCTGATTTTGGGGTAAAAATATAGCTGCTGGGAATTTCCATAAAAAAATACGAAATCTCTATCTGAAATCCTACATTGACCTAATTTATTTATAATTCCCATAGAATTGTAGTACACATCGCATTCTGTCATCAATAATATGGTTGCGGGCGGAGTTGCTACGGAGATAAGCTTTAACTGGTTAATTTTTTATGGCTTTACGGTACAAAGGGGAATCTTCAAGGGAACTGCTTCAAATGCGGTTGGGCGGTCGGGCGGTTGGGCGGTTGGGCGGTCGGGCGGTTGGGGTTGGGAGCCGCATCTCGGTGACCGGTTAGTGTTTGCTAGGAGATAAGCCGTGTTTGTGTTGGTCTGTGTGCTTGAGCCCGACTGACACCAGAATGCAGCAAGGCCTGGCTGGACGAACTCTAATGCTCTATCCTTCCTAGCCCTAGCCTTTGTTTAAAATTCATTGTTAGCGAATATGAGTTTATTTAATAAATTAGTACCTCGGTGTCATTTTATTAGGTTCGTGAGTAAAAACTTTGTACATTAGCTTGTAGTACGTTATTTAGTTAGTAAAATCATTCCCCGTGTTAATCTCAAGTGGTAAAAAACCTACCTTCAATGAAACCCGCTCTTTAAAACAAAATACGTAAAGCTTAAAATGTTATTTACAACTAATATTCGTGACAATTCTAGTCTACTTCAAGTATATTTCTTCACCGAACAGAGAATAAAATTAATACATTTGTTACAACAGTGCACCGGATGTATTCGTGTCCAACTTTACAAAAAAATAAAAATGCACTCCTAAAAGCATTTAAATAAAAATTGTATAAGCGTACTGTTGAATTTGTCGTCGAGTAAACCACCCACTTATGTGAAACAGCAAATAACCCCGCTATTGTACGTACTACGTAAAAGCCCAGGTACATTTCCGACTGCTTCTAACTTATTACGCACAGTATACGATTAAAAGGATTATCGTGTTTGCGATGGTGGGGGGGGAGGAACAAGGCACTGGGCAGGTGGCGGCTACAATACGTTTGATTGCGGGACAAAGACCTCTTACTCTGTGTGTAATGTGTACGCCCGGCAGCAGTAGGCAGATAGCAGTAGCTACTGTATTGTGGCGTCGTACTACTAGTGATGTGCGATACGTATCGTATCGTATCGGAATATCGCGATACGCTAGGGACGATACGATATTTTTGAAACGATATGTATCGTATCGCCTAAAACGATACTCGATTTTGTATCAGCACATAGAGGCGATATCTCGATATTATTTTCTTGGCTGTAAAACAATGAGGTTATATCTATATTCGACAAGAATTCTTCAAAAGTTTTCTTCAGTACTACAATTAAAAGTGTAAATACCTCGATGGCCGTATTTTTAACTGCAGTGTATACTACGATATACGTCGTATCGTTTATGCACAATATGCTGGATAGCCTTCAGTTCACAACAGATTGGCAGGTCATTCGGTTAGTCACTCTCTATCGAATGAAATATATCGACTGTTGAAATACATCGACTGTTACCTGCAGCTGATTATTTAGGCTGGACAGAGACAGAGTCTGCACTGCAGTCTCATCTCTTCACTTCAACATATATACGGTTACAATTGTGATATTTTACTATTATGATAGTATTTTATCTAAAAGTTTATTACGAGTACGGTAATTTGGAGGGAAGCATCTCTAAAAGAAATATTTGTAAACTTTGTCTACCATTTAAAGTAAGAGTTACTGAAAATAAAGATAAGGACAAGAAACAAGTTACTTAACCTTGGGTTAGGAACACACCCTAGCCCATCCTGTCCCTACCCTGGCTCATAACCTAAATTGACCTGTCATTTCTCTTCCTTTGGCATCGCTCTCCCCCCTTATTTTTCTTTCTGACACTGAGACTTCTTGATCCGAAATTAAATCTGACAGTGTGATGCATTTTAGATTTAAGAGTTAGTTAGATTTTATAACTTAAGTTATTTTTCTACAAAGCATAATCCTAATTCCTAATAATTATTAATATGAAATTACACATCTTTAATAAGTAGTTAAAATGAAATAATAATTAGCTGAAAAGTATCCTGCAGCAATCGAAAAAGTCTAGCAATAACAAGTGATATTAATGACAAGGTATTAAGTTAGGCCTAAGCCTAAAATGTCAAGGAGAGTTAACTGGAGAGGTAAGTAAGGAGTGATGTGAAATAAAAGGTGACAAGATCATATTAACTGTCGTAGGCCTAGTCACACCAAACAAACTCGGCCTACTGCGAAGGTTAAGTTGAGCCATTTAGTAACCAAATTCACGATTACTATTACAGTTACTAATTTACCTATTGGTAAATAAGTAGGCATAACATTCTTGTAGGCCTATAAAGGGCAAACACAATATGGCCTACTTACGTTGCAAATGCATTTAATTTGCTGTGCAAGAACAGACAATCAACCGAGGCTAATTTCACAAAGGAATATTTGCGCAATGACTATGCAAACAAATAAGTTAACTATCGTTTCTATTGATCATTATGCACAAGTATTGGCGTTGTAATAGGTTGCATGCTTGCTTGCTATTACCAGTATACAGTAGGATTTTAAAAACATAAGATGTTGTGATTGGACTTTTAGACAGGTCTAATACAAATACATCCGATAGTACCATGGGGTAGGCTATATTGTTTATAAATTACCTACGATAAAATTAGAAATTTCGAAAAGGTGCTGAAATTAATTAGACACATTGATATTTTTGAGCAAAAACGTCCACTTTGGGGTGCTACGAACAAAGGTTACTTTATTTAACAAAATGGTTTAAATAAACCTAGCTAGAGTTAACTTGTAAAATCTAACAAGGATGGAATTTTTTAGTCCATGATTTGGAAGTTATTTATTTAAGTTACTAACGGTAATTCCGAATTACATATGGACAATTTATTGAAGAAAGATCTAATGGCCTATCCCTAAACTGGCAGGTAGAGTTGGCCGGTGAGGAATGTTTTTGTTAACACATTAATTAATTGGTATCACTTGATGAGTTTTATCACAGACAGACAAGAGATAACCTACAATTATTAATACAGCAGAACAGTGCCAGTGTTTCCTCTTTCTTTCCCGTCTTATAGACTAAGACTAGACTGTGTTTGTGTGTGTACCAAAGGTGTACATATCCATGTAGACGGCGCTAATCGACTTGTCGACTACGACCGTCACATCGATAGTTCATAATACGATAGTCGATAGTTACCGAATGACCTGCCAATCTGTTGTGAACTGAAGGCTATCCCAATATGCTAAGCGATACGATCGCATCGTGATACACAGCACCGATACGATATCTGACTCCGATACGTATCGTATCGCCGTATCGCGATTCACGGCTGTATCGCACATCACTACGTACTACCATTGATTATACATCCTACGGAATACATTCCGTAGGATGTATAATCAATGGTACTACGTACTGCACCGTCTGAGGCAAACTAGATCGGCAGACATTTGTCCGGACAATATTCCATGAGACTAACCATTATGACATATGAGAGAGGGATTTTATGGTGCATGGTTGTATGAAGATACAACTTGAAAACGTAATGGCTTCATGTGGTGGTTGTTTATTTGCGTTCCACTTTAAATTCGCTTAGTACGTAGGTTTGCTGCGACGGAGGTATTTTTTTACTAGGGCCATACGATATATCTAATATATAAAAACACGTCTGTTCGTCTGTCCGTTCGTATTTTATGCGTTGCCATACCGTTCATGCGATTGCTTTGACATTTTGTATGGTAACACAGGTTAACCCTGGGAATGGCCATTAACCGGACATTCCTAGGACATTAGGGCCGTGTCCTAAATCTTATGGAAGGAAGAGTTCTTTTGATTTTAGCAGATGATATCTATAACTTAAAATATTGTAAACAGCTGTTTATCATTATGGAAATAAAAACCTACTTGAATGGCAACTCTCATAATGGAAATTAAAAAACTACTTCAATGGCAACTTAAACTCTTTTTTCGATAGGCGAGTGAGCGAAGCGAACGAGCTCATATTTAAAATGAACCGAGTATTTTACATGAAACAAATTGAACGTTCTCCACCAGCTAGCTGGAGAGAATGTTATTATTTTGAGGCTATTTCATTAACAGAAGTTTGTCCAAATTTGCTGAAAGAACGGACTGTTGCATAAATGCTCAAGGTGGTCTGTTTTAGACACCTAGTCCAAAAAAATCATATTTTAAATTACTAAGCAATATAAAATAATTGTAGAAAGGTCAAAATCAATAGTGCCAAACATATTATATGTCAAATAAATTTATTTTATAATAAACACATTGTACTCTGCACGTAAATTTTCTAGTAAATATGCAATTTTGTAATTTGTTTAGATTTAATTTAGATTTTAAGGTTCTTACTTGAGTTTTGTAAAGCAGTTGTATACTAGGAGCGCTCATGAATAAAGGCATTTTGATTTGATACTTCCAAAACCTGGGTTGTGTAAACCTACAATTTACCAACAAAAGATAATCATTTTACTGAGACTGGTGTGGACAATATTGGCACTTTCCTTTATAACGTCACATTTCCAGGGATTCCCTCTTCCATTTTATTCTATTGTTTCAATGCCACCACGAACTCATGCATTTAAAGAGTTTGCATTGCGAAAATGCTGTTAGTCAAACAATAGAATCTTTAATAGAAGAAATCCCAAAACATTACGTCAGTTCGAGCATTACGTATTCACTTTTTCATTACAATACTTAAAATACCGTTATACATGTGTACGGGTAAGACGTTTAGAATTGAATTAGACCCATTAAAAACTTTTTTTAGCAAAATAAACGATTAAACTTGAATTTTAAGTCAAATAAAATATCTAAGAATACTAACACCTTTGATCAATTGATAGTGACGTTACTAGTGATAAACTAAATCAAATCGGGAAGAAGTTCAGAATCTTTCGTATTAAAGGACGAATATTTGTTTCTGTACACTAGCTTGAGAAAGGGAAAACATTTTACTCAAGGTCTTACTAAAGACGGCCACACACTACCGGACTTTTCCCGAACAAGACATCGAACCGAGCAGGATTTGGGGTCGAAGGGAGAAAATCCGGTAGTTAGTGGGGCCTCCGAGCCAGACACCGAACAAGACATCGAACCGAGCACCGAGGGCTCTCGAGGCGGTTTTTTGACGAAAGATCAAAGAAAGATCGGTCCGATGTCTTGTTCGGGGTTCGGTAGTGTGTGGTACCTCCATACGCTTCTCCGAGCGCCGTTCCGAGCGCCGTCACGAGCCCCGCCGCTAGGAGCTATGTTACAATCCTCCAACTTGGTTAATAATATCCACGCCTACTGCTTTTGCAAGAAACAGTGATAGATATTTGATTTGTTAACAGATAAATCTACTAAACTAGTTTAACCTAAATAAAATTAATAATGTTAGTAAAATCAATTCATATGCAACTATAAATTAATCCCTACTACAACCCCAGCCCCCTACCACCCTACCTGTATCCCCTAAACCCCACAAGTACATGGCCGACCTGCACAACGGCAACTAAAATGGTCCCCACCGTTTTTACCCCGCTCGGTGTTTTCGCGCTCAATCTGTCCGATCCGATGTCTTGATCGGGAAGAAGTTCGGAGTGAATTTAGCTACCTTCATGCCCTATTCTCTGCTCCCTGCTCGGTCCGATGTCTTGTTCGATGTCTGGTTCGGGCAAAAGTCCGGTAGTGTGTGGCCGCCTTAACACTAGGCTCTAGACCATTATAAATTTACCTCTATACAATATAGTTTTTAATCTAAGAACTGTCTAGGTTCAAAATGTTCTGCTAGAAGCGTTGCAAGGGACAAGGAAGTGGATAAGACAGCGATGAACACTTTTAGCGAATTTCCCCTATAGGGAAGAAGCTATTACCGTAGGTCTCATGGTAAGACTTAAGCCCGAGACCATGATAACTTTTTGTTTTGAGGTCCCCAGATGCCAAAAGCACAATTCGTTCAAATTTTTAATCCGTAAGCACGATAACTCTCGTAAAAAAGGTCCAATCTTAATAAAATTTGGTACAAATGTGTAAAGTACCATTTATTCGAACGAGTTCGAAAACCAGACAAATCGCACCATCCAAAGGGGGGTTTTTGTGCCCCAAACATTTTTTTGGGGTTTTCATTTGTAATTTTTATTTAAGTTAAATTTTAATTTTCGCCATTAAATTCACCTTAAAAAACAATTTGGTGTTTTGATTATTGCTCTACGTCAATTGGTTACTGAGATATCGAAAGTGCTAAACACAGTACGTTGTCTAAAGTTATTCTTATGGAGAAAAATAAATATTTTATATCTCGCTTAATTATGAACATATACACTGACGAAACTTGGTAAGTGGCTTCATCTGGTTGTGTTTTATTGTTGCTTGCACAAAAAAATGTTTCGCCTATGGTGCCCGTAGCAGCAAACCTGGGTACTCGGTCCCCATGTTATTCTTATGGAGATTAATTAAAATATTATATATCGCTTATTTATGAATTTATATGGATGAAACTTGGAATTTGACTTCACTAAGATGAGTTCTATTGATATTAACATAAAAACCCATTATTGTGTTCCTTGTTGCAGCAAACCTGCGTACTCATCCCCAGTGTTATTCTTATGAAGAATAATTAATATTTTATACATCGCTTATTTGTGAATATATTTCTCATGAACTCTGGTCAGTGGCTTATTGTGATATTAAGACAAATATTCATTGGAAATTCGTTGAGTACGCAGGTTTGCTGCGACGGGGGTATTTTATAATGTACTGGGCGGTATTCTAATATATATACAGCCGCATGTGTAAACACACCCAGACATAGGAATTCTAGACCACTTCCAGACGAATTAGAAACGTGATATTTGGCATGCAGGTAGCTTGTACCTTGAAACCCCCGGTAAAATTGCCAAAATATACAATTTTTAATTTTAAAACCACTAATTTTGATCTTGAAAATTGGATATTTTAACATTGGGCTTATGGAGTTTCAAATAAAAACAAAATAAATCGTAACAGCTGTAAACAAATATCCAGTAAACTGTCAAAGCAACTTTCACATGGTAGAGTATAAACAAATTATAGAACTATTGAAAAATGAAAACATCTAGAGTGGATTTAACCATAATGAATCTAAAAAGTATACTATATAAAAAATACTTGAAAGGTCATTGACCAATAATAACAACTGGAGCGACCCCAAGCGGGGGTCTGGGGGCGGAGCCCCCAGCGAGCAAAGCGAGTTATTGTTATACAATCAGTGCCAACGTTATCACACTGATGGTTCGCGGTATTGTACGCGCTGAAAGCTAGCTTTCACGGCTGTAAAACAATTTAGCCGAACATTAACGTCTATTCTAGTGCAGTGCCTCTTAAATTATAAATTAGAGGCTCTGTTCCTCTGCTTCCAACTGCGTCTCCTGCAAGAACAATGATAACTTTCAAAGCCCATCCCTACTCAACGCAATATCCGAAAACTTTGATTTACAGTTAAGTACCTGGGGGCCGAGCTTTGCTCGGGGGAAAGCCAGTCAGTTTGTTTAGATGACTTGTAGTAATATTTCACCACTCCCCCCTCTACTAATAATCAGATTTGTATAACTCATTAGCCTCTTTTCTACATTTGTAAGGTCCCTCCAGTTGTTATTTATATCTCAATGTCCCTTTGATTTATTTTACTACTCTATATATGTAATCTTAACTCAAATCTTTTAATCATAAACAATATGAGTATTACTTTGACAGTTTCCTGGTTGATTATGAACAGCTGTTACAATTCTTTTGTTTTGATTTGAAACTCCATAAGCCCAATGTTAATTTTTTAACTTTTCATTTTAGTTTTTTTACATTATTTGATTTTTCCTAGGGATGAGGCCTGTCTACAACTTATTTTTATCCCAGAAATTAGTTATTTTGAACATTTGAAGGAAATCGTTGGAGCCGTTTTTAAGATCCGTGTCGCAAGCAAGCAAGCAAGCACGCAAGCAAGCAAGCAAACCTTACTCATATTAGAGTATAGGATTTATAGAGCAAAAATCTAGCAATTCAGTGAGCGGAATTGTCATATCATAAATATTATAGCGATACGAATCGTGGATATTGAATACTTGATAATCTGATTGAACGGTTATTGTTTGAGAAATCGTCATTTTGCTTACTAAAATAGGTAAAGATAGGTTGGTTCTTGCTCTTTAAAAGAGCCATAAATCAACGATATCGGGTAAACCGTTGAGGAGGGCCGGGCTTTAAAAGCTAACGTTGGTCTCTTACGGGGAAGCAGGTAATATAAAGGGATTAATCCTTTTTGAACAATGCCCTAAAATTAACAAATGTCTGGCCAACTCTCGGGGATTAACTGAATCAGAACATAAGTCATATTCGAAAATAATTAATGACGTAGCCCCGGTCAGAAGTCTACATGGAAGGTCTAGGGACGGGAACCAGTGCCGGCACTGTTCTGGCACTGAGAATCAAATAATTGAAACTTTACCCCACGTCCTTGGACAATGCCCATTCAGTGAACTTCTTCGTAATACAAGACACCATACAATCAGAAAGATTATTGCGGATCAATTTAGACTAAAAAACAAATATGAAGTATACGAAGAAGTTACTGCAATTGAAACTAACGGCTCATTAAGAAGAAGCGACATAATTGTCATTGAAAAAGAAAAAAGCCGAGGTTTCATTGTAGACCCAACTATAAGATTTGAAACAGGTTTGAACCAGCCAGAAGATGTAAATACTGAAAAGACTAGTATCTATCAAAATACAATTCCGTATTATAAAGAAAAATATAATGTAAATGAATTTGAGATATATGGAATTTTGATAGGCGCAATGGGGACTGTGCCTCATTTTGTTCAACGATTTTGGAAACAATTTCAGCTACAAAATAACTCACATAACAGTATTGCGCTCACAGCAGTGAAATATTCGATGAAGATACTGAAGAATCACCTATACAACACCAAATCCTAACATACCAAAATTGTTGTAAAGTATTCTTTGTCAATTGGCACTTTACATTGGTAAAAAGATGTAAATTTTTAAATACATTTTCTTTATAACGCTAAAGTAATATATAACGTCTCTGTGCATCAATGTTAACGATTTTATAGTCAACGAATAATCCAAAATCATTTATGACTACATTTTAAGAACAACAAATACCTAGTGATTCTAGATACCAGAATCTATACTTATTTAATAGGCGAGCAGGTTTTTTGTGACAATCACTCCTCCTAAACTACTGAACCGATTTTCATGTTTTTGGTGTCATTGGAAAGAACCTAACGTGAAGTGCAGGAAACCTTTTTTATAGTGACAATCACTCCTCCTAAACTACTGAACCGATTTTCATGTTTTTGGTGTCATTGGAAAGAACCTAACGTGAAGTGCAGGAAACCTTTTTTATAGTGACAATCACTCCTCCTAAACTACTGAACCAATTTTCATGTTTTTGGTGTCATTGGAAAGAACCTAACGTGAAGTTGTGCAGGAAACTTTTTTTATAGTGACAATCACTCCTCCTAAACTACTGAACCAATTTTCATGTTTTTGGTGTCATTGGAAAGAACCTAACGTGAAGTTGTGCAGGAAACTTTTTTTATAGAGAAATAATTTGTGAGTGAGGCCCTGGGGCTCTTTAAAGTTGAGTTTTTTCCCATAAGCTTAACATTGGAAATAACTATAAGTTTTAAGCAATCAGCTGGATAGAGTAAACACAGTCAATCAGCAGGCCATGTTGGCTTTGGAACGGTAACACAATATTTATTTATACATGATGATCACGAGCGAAGCCGCGACAGGTTTACTAGTGTTGATAAAATGATAATCGGTTGGTTAAATTATAAATATTTAACATCGCTCAATTTGTTGACGGGATTCAGCTCACTGAAAACCCTAAAATATTCAATACAATACTGTATTTGCGATTATTAAATTGGATGACTGTTTGGGAATTTGAAATTCCCCTCGCTGAAATGGATAGGCATTAAAACCTCAATCAATATTGCGGAGAATGAATTTAAAACGTCAAAATTGATCTTGGCGGTCAGGTAGACACGCAGAATCGGTTGTGAATTGGTCCCCATTGCACAAATAATTTAATTTACGACTTAATTCGCACACTAACAAATTGAATGTGTCCGGACAGCAAAGTTCTATGCGACAATTGGAAATCTTCAAATTACTGAAGAACTTTCACAAATTAGTCGGGCTGATCGTAACGGTATTTTAGCATTGAAAAATACCCCCGTAGCAGCAAACCTGCGTACTCAGCGAATTTCCAATGCATATATATGTATCTTAATACCACATAAAGCCACATACCAAGTTTCATCAATATACATTCATAAATAAACGATTTATGACATTTTAATTATTTTCTATAAGAATAACATGGGGCTGAGTACGCAGGTTTGCTGCTACGGGAGCCTTTGGCAAAAAATTGTTTTTTTGAGCAAATATCAATGGTCCACAACCAGATGAACGTTCTGACCAAGTTTTGTCAGTATACGTTCATAAATAAGCGAGATATAAAATTTTTCTTTTCCTCCATAAGAATAACATTAGACAACGTACTGTGTTTAGCACTTTCAATATCTCGGTAGCCAATTGACGTAGAGAAATGATCAAAATACCAAATTGTGTGTTTTTTTAAGCTGAATCCAATGGTAAAAACTAAAATTTGACTATTTCCAAAATTATATGTAAAAAATTCAAAAAAACCATTTTTGGGGTACAAAACACCCCCAAAATACCCCTTCGGATAAAGCGATCTGGCTGGTTTTCGAACTTAAAGTCATAAATGTTACTTTACACGTTTATACCAAATTTCATCAAAATCGGATAATTTTTACGAGAGTTATCGTGCTCACGGATATATATATATATATATATATATATATATATATATATATATATATTACAGTTTCGAACGAATGGTGTTTTTGGGGTCTAGGGACCTCAAAACGAAAAGTTATCATGGTCCCGGGCCTAGGTCTTACCATGCCGACTACGGTAATAGCTTCTTCCCTATAGGGGAAATTCGCTAAAAGAAGAAAATTACTATTTAGCTGTTCTCGTTGCAACAGTCGCAGCGGTTTCGCCGGTTCCACGTCGCCTTATCACCGCCACTCCCGCGCCCCACCCGCTGATAACGGGGGAAAGCGGCCGGCGTCACACACGGCCGACTGATACGAGGTTACTGCCAATAAACGGCGAACGGAACGGGGCTTTAGCTTCAAAACGTCTAAAGGCTTTTCAAAGTTGAAAGAAAAAATCGATTGTCTTGCTTTTGTGCAATTCAAAGTTGAAAGAAAAAATCGATTGTCTTGCTTTTGTGCAAATCTTGCTTAATGAATTATTTTTTTAGGTTTTCGGGGATAAACCCATTCAAATACAAAATCAAAAGCCTGAAGACACAGTGGATATTACCTACACGAGCTGCTCCCCAGCAACATGTTGCTGTAAAAACGCATAATAAATAACAGAGTGAAAAATTGTAAACAATATAACAGATGTTTATTTTAATGTATTGTATTAAGAAAAAAACACATGTGACATAAACCAAATAAAACTCCCCCCCCCCCCAATATGAATAAAACGGGAACTTGGAAGTCCTGTGGGGCAGAGCCCTGAGGCCCAAATCAAAATTCCGTTATGACTGTCTAAGAAAAATTACCTTCAAATAAAAAAAAGATTGATCGAAATCCGACAAGTGGTTGCCCCACAACCTACGTGAACTAAATGGCCCGATTATTGTAATATATAGGATACAAAATTTGATCAAAATCGGCTTATTGGTGTGGCCTATAGATCCGTCCACAGACAGACAGGTATAAACAGACAGACAGATGTCTACTCAAAAACCACTTCTCGGGGTTTAGAAGCACACCAATAACCCATATACTATGTATAGTGGGAGAAAGCAAAAGTGAACAATGGGAAATACATACCAAATTTGATCAAAATCAGCTTATTGGTGTGGCCTACAGATCCGTCCACAGACAGATAGGTAATAGACAGACAGACAGATGTCTACTCAAAAACCACTTCTCGGGGTTTAGAAGCACACCAATAACCCATATACTATGTATAGTGGGAGAAAGCAAAAGTGAACAATGGGAAATACATACCAAATTTGATCAAAACCCATTGGTGTGGTCTCTAGGTCCGTGTACATCCATACAGACAGACATCACCTCAAAAACCGCTTTGCAAGGTTCAGGAAGCACCAACACGAGTAGTTCCACCGATAAACTTGTCCATAAAGGCGGCCACACACTATCAGACTTTTGCCCGAGCCAGACATCGAACAAGACATCGGACCGAGCAGGGAGCAGGGAGTAGGGCACAAATTCACTTCGAACTTCATCCCGATCAAGACCCCGAACAAGACATCGGATCGGACAGATTGAGCGCGAAAACACCGAGCGGGGTAAAAACGGTGGGGACCATTTTAGTTGCCGTTGTGCAGGTCGGCCATGTACTTGTGGGGTTTAGGGGATGCAGGTAGGGTGGTAGGGGGCTGGGGTTATGTAGTAGAGATTAATTTGTAGTTGCATATGAATTCATTTTACTAACATTATTCATTTTATTTAGGTTAAACTAGTTTAGCAGATTTATCTGTTAACAAATCAAATATCTATCACTGTTTCTTGCAAAAGCAGTAGGCCTGGATATTATTAACTATGTAGGAGGATTGTAACAACAATAAGGTGGTTGTAATAATTTAGTAAATCAAAAAGTAATGCAACATGTAATTTATTACAAATGGAATATAGTAAAAAGTATATATAAATTAATGCAATAAAATAACACATAACAAATACCATAACTTTGTAACGTTTATACTGTTACAACAAAACTTATTCACATAAAAAAGATTACACTCTAGTGTGTCTCAAAGTTGCCCTATAAGTTGTTTGCTGCCAATTTGAACTGCTTGGTTTTATGAGAAATTAAAATACACAAGAGATACATGTTGTAATTTTACATTTCGAGGTTTGTATGCGCTTCCCTTCATTTCAACAATTAAGTCTTACTACCTTTAATTTATTAAAAAACACCAACAGTGTAGTAGGGTTAATGTTTATTTCAAGTAAGTCCGGTTAAAATTATATAACAACTGTCTGGATAAAATCTAAGTTTGTGATTACGTGACTTAAATATAAAAAAACATTTAAATCTGAATTAAAGAGAATATAAATTAATAATACATATAATTCAACTATGGATATTAAATAATATAAGTTGATGAACTTTAAAATAGTAATTAGTAATAGGCTCGTGACGGCGCTCGGGACGGCGCTCGCGACGGCGCTCGGGGCAGCGTGGAGGTGCCACACACTATCGAACCCCGAACCAGACCCCGAACAAGACATCGGACCGATCTTCCTCTGATCTTTCGTCAAAAAACCGCCTCGAGAGCGCTCGATGCTCGGTTCGATGTCTTGTTCGATGTCTGGTTCGGGCAAAAGTCCGATAGTGTGTGGCCGTCTTAAGATTACGCAGACATCTCGTACCGCTGCTCCCTTTTCCAACTAACCTGCGCCTGATTCCCTCTGTCGGCGTCGCTCTCAACTTCTCCCCATTCCGTGTCGCGCCCTCCCAACAAACGTGCCTCGTAGTCCGTTTCATCTGTCGGCGTTTCCTGTTAGTGCGTCGCATTTCCGGTCGTTCCTGATAACCTCTTTGTCGCTATTTTCCTCTATTTCGTTCAGGTGTATTTCGCATACACGCAGCCAGCTTTCTTTCGGGACACCTTTATGGTTAAGGGACAAAAGCAAAGATATTAAACTACAGAAACGAGCCTTGAGGAACGTAATTTGAGGTGTTCCTGGCCAAATCCACTATTTCAAAATGTATTAATATCTTTGCCTTCATTGTACTGTATATGTATTAGGATTTATTGAAAACTAATTATTAATTTCAAAAATAATATATCTGTACATAACTACAAATTGAAACACCGATGGATTAAATACTGAAAGATACCAGAATTGGAATACAACGACGCATCTATAGTATGCAAATGACAAAAATTGTATTATTGTTTTCCCCACCATTTGGAACACTGTTGTTTGAAGGTTACAAGAATCAAGTAAATAGTCTACTTACATGCAACTGTACGCATTTACAAAAACGAAAAATTCGGTAAATTAATATCTAATACTAATGTTCTGCAGTGAAAAAAATATTGTAAGTAGTTGTGTATTTTGTATACCGGAACAATAAAGCTTATTATTTTGTACAGCAATAGATAGCGCGCCACAAAGCATGACTGGCCCTAACCCTACACTAACACTGTCTCAACAAATCAACATTGTGTCCACGCAAACTTATAATGTTCCACGTTCTTATGGACGTCGAACTCATTCAATTTCGCCCCCTGTTCCTGTTCGGATGGACTTTTTGGTAGGATAACAGATTGCACAACTTTTTGAATTATTTTCAGTTCTGAAGGTAGGTAGAACCATTGCTAGCCAATGGTAGAACCCATCAGCATTTTCATTTTCAAAGGGGGGGGGGGGGTGAAAGTAGTTTTATTTAACAACAATTATGTCCCAAATTTTACAATGTATGAAGAGTAATAAAAATCACACTGTCCTTCCCACCTTGTGTGTTTAAGCTTAAGTTAATAAGTAGCAATGGTTGGTTTAATTTTTAATGTCTTCGTATATTGCAAGGCGAGCTAACGACGACTGTAATTCCGGGACTTGCTAATAGGTAACACGTACACGAAACACGGACAAGACACAAACAAACTTCCCAAACAACAATCCAACGTTTCGCGGATCCGGAGAATAAACGTCCCTTCTTCAGGGTTTAATTGCCTTTAAATTTTTCCGCACGCGTCGAATCGTCGAATGCCTAATACGGTCTGGATACAGACAAACGAGATCGCACGCAGCACGCTGACGTGAGCGAAGTGAATTTCCGCATTAAAACCTTAAAAATATCAAATAAAGGGTTTAAACCAACACTGGTTACATATTTTTGAAAATTGAAAATTTTTATTTTTTTGATGTTTTGATGCTCCTGGTTAAATTCACGATTAGGATGCCAATGTTGTGCATTATAAAGTTAGAAGGAAGCATTGTCGGGATAGCAAGTTGGTATAGGGGTATGGGGGATGATAAAACGATATTAAGATATGAAAAATAGCCTTTTCCAGTGTAAAATCCCCATAAGACAACATACTGTATTTTGACAATTAACATTTTCTTTAATATCTCGGTAAGTAATAGTGCTAGAATGATGAGGGAGGGATAAAAATCTTTGGCTTTTTACGTAAAATAAGGTAATGTGCAATAGGTGTACATTTGGGGCTTTCCTGACCCTTTTTGGGCCCAAAAACTCAAAATTTTAAAACTTAAAATCCCAAAAAAGGGGGTTAGAGTTGTCCGATTGTTTTACCCAACGAACTTGTCCAACCGATTATAAAAAGCAATGTCTATACCAAATTTGAAGTAAATCGGTCAAAAAATTGCGACCGCTAGAGTACGAACACACATATATATAAAGTTTTTAGAGACCCCTCAAAACGTGTTCAGGGGGTCACGTTAGGAACTTCCATGGTGGTCCCGGGCTTAAGTCTTACCGTGCGGGTCATGCTAATAGTTCACTTTTCCAAAGGAAATTCACTAATAATACAGATATCCAATAGGACATGGCAACTCATCCGGTGTTCTTGCGGCGTGATGAAAACATTAAAGTCGATACAACCTTGATGAAGCCAGACATTTATCCTCCAATCTTGCGAAACGTCCGATTATTGTCCGGGGCGATTGTTTGTGTTTATTCGAAACTGTCCCTGTGTTACCCATCGACAAGTCCCGGAAAAAATTAAGCGATTGACACCCAAAATACACCCAACAATGGAAGAAACCTCACCTAAAACATGTACTTTATAAATTAGACGCGTCTGTTCGTCGCTGTAGATCCACGCCTATCTGCGACAGTCCGGTCTAACCCCGCCACTTCCTCATGGCCTTACACTCTATGAATGCGGTTAATAATGCATGAAGCGCCGTGTCGGAATAAATGAATAACCAACAACTCAAACACTAATACTGATACTGAGCCTGACAACGCGGACCCGAAACGTGGCGCCCCGCTACGGGCTTCAACGTGTAGGTGTTATAGACCATATTCAATGTGTTACATTGATGAAGCAACTTAGAAGGGGGGGCATTGCCATATAACAAGACAGAGAGGGATGGAGAAGAAAGGTTCGTCAGTATACACAAGAATTTCAAATCTGGTATAATTTTAGGGGGTTTCGCTTTAATTTCTCTCCCATATAAAATCTGAACCAACAGAACAGTAAAACGCGTCTTCCTACTAGTTTACATAGTTTACAAACTAAACGACAATTGATTCCGCTTGTAAGCGTAAAAGTTGACCGGGTGGCACAAAGTTCCAATGGAAATAATTTATTTGTAGGAAAATATTGGCCTGAAGTGTTGTAACTACACTACGGACGGTGGTAGAATCTTAAAAAGATACCCCCGTCGCTGCATACTCAGCGAATTTCCAATGAATATATAACATAACACATTAAATCACTTAACAGGATTCATAAGAAATATATTCGCAAACAAGCGATATTTAAAATATTAATTATTCTTCATAAGAATAACATTGGGGATGAGTACGCAGGTTTGCTGCAACAAGGCACACAAAATAATGGGTTTTTATGCAAATAACAATAGAACTCATCTTAGTGAAGTCGCATACCAAGTTTCATCCATATACATTCATAAATAAGCGATATATAACATTTTAAGTATTTTCCATAAGAATAACATGGGGACCAAGTACCTAGGTTTGTTTGCTGCTACAGGAACCATAGGCGAAAAATTGATTGTGTGCAAACAACAATAAACCACAACCAGATCAAGCCATATACCAAATTTCGCCAGTTTATGCTCATAAATAAGCGAGATATACAATTTTTATTTTTCTCCGTAAGAATAACGTTAGACAACGTACTGTGTTTAGCACTTGCAATATCTCGGTAACCAATTGACGTAGAGCAATGATCAAAATACCAAATTGTTTCTTTTTTTAAGCTGAATTCAATGGTATAAATTAAAATTTGATTTAAATTAAAATTACCTGTGAAAACCTCAAAAACACATTTTTGGGGTACAAAAACCCCTCTTTGGATGGTGCGATTCGTCTGGTTTTCGAACTCGTTTAAATAAATGGTACATTACACATTTGTACCAAATTTCATTAAGATCAGACCTTTTTTACGAGAGTTATCGTGCTTACGGACAAATATATATATATATATATATATATAATATATACATACATATATAACAAATTTAACGAATGGTGTTTTTGGCATCTGGGGACCTCAAAATGAAAAGTTATCATGGTCTCGGGCTTAAGTCTTACCATGAGACCTACGGTAGTAGCTTCTTCCTTATATGGAAAATTCACTAAAAACGGGGAGGAGGGGACAGGATAGAGGCTTACAACATTATGTTAATGTAACAATAATTACCGTACGGTTTATAGTCCATTTGAATTAGACTTCAGTAGTAGTATCGGAATAGATAGAAAGTGTATACTGTACAGTTACAGTGTATACAAGGTCACATTTATTTAAGACTGCATTATTGAATAGATTATGTATCTCTTGCAACCCACCACATGTCCCTATAGTAGATACAATGTCACTAGTTAACAACTTAAGCGAACAATAACATCCCCTCATTGTGATAAAAACTAAGTGACTACGTACACGTCCAATGTAAAGGCAAATTCACATCGCTACCGCTTAGGTTAGGTTAGGTTACGTTACGTTACGTTACGTTATGTTAGGTTACGTTAGGAGGTTTTCTGGCTCAATCTCAATCTGTTTTAAAAATCGCAGGAAAAGTAACGTACGGTGCATAATTTGGAACGGACGTGAACAGTAGCGGCTCACGTCGGACGTGTACGTAGCCTCTGCCTAATAAAAGTTACATAAAATGTAAGTGTAGAATAAATGTTATTATTTCGTCGTTACAACAAATAAATTACAATCAGTTTTCAAGGACCAAATTCAACCGATAAATCTCTTTTAGAAATAAGGTCACAGAAACGAATTAGACGATTCAATGACAAATTAACGACAAAATTAACTTATTTACGTTTTCGAACGAGTAGAGGATTAGAAGAAACAAAGCGATAGGAAAGAGAAATGCAGCGAAGTAGCGGTTATAATATGAATTCAAGACTCAAGATGATCAGGTGAAAAGAGCAAATACCCCCGTAGCAGCAAACCTGCGTACTCAGCGAATTTCCCATGCATATATATGTATCTTAATACCACATAAAGCCACATACCAAGTTTCATCAATATACATTCATAAATAAACGATTTATGACATTTTAATTATTTTCTATAAGAATAACATGGCGGCTGAGTATGCAGGTTTGCTGAAGCAAGGAACTCAAAAAATGGGGTTTTATACAAATATCAATATAACTCATGTAGGTAAAGCCACATAACAAATTTCATTAATTTATTTTCATAATGAAGGGAGATAACACGTTACTTATTCTCCATTAGAATAACATGGGGCTGAGTACGCAGGTTTGCTGCTACGGGAGCCTTTGGTAAAAAATTTTTTTTGAGCAAATATCAATGGTCCACAACCAGATGAAGCTGTATACCAAGTTTCGTCAGTATACGTTTATAAATAAGCGAGATATGAAATTTTTCTTATCCTCCATAAGAATAACATTAGACAACGTACTGTGTTTAGCACTTTCAATATCTCGGTAACCAATTGACGTAGAGAAATGATCAAAATACCAAATTGTGTGTTTGTTTAAGCTGAATTCAATGGGGAAAACTAAAATTTGACTATTTTAAAAATTATATGTAAAAAATTCAAAAAACCCATTTTTGGGGTACAAAACCCCCCAAAAATACCCCTTCGGATAGAGCGATCTTGCTGGTTTTCGAACTTAAAGTCATAAATGTTGCTTTACACGTTTATACCAAATTTCATCAAAATCGGATAATTTTTACGAGAGTTATCGTGCTCACGGACACACACACACACACATATATATATATATATATATATATATATATATATATATATATGTCTACAGTTTCGAACGAATGGTGTTTTTGGGGTCTGGGGACCTCAAAACGAAAAGTTATCATGGTCCCGGGCCTAGGTCTTACCATGCCGACTACGGTAATAGCTTCTTCCCTATAGGGGAAATTCGCTAACAGTGAAACACTATCAGATAGGAAGGAGCAGTCCGGTTTCAAGTAACCGATTCTTTCTACGAACAGTGGGCGAGGCGATAGCTTATCACTATGAGGCACTCGAGCAGGCGGGGAGCAACAGAGCAACAGGTAACAGCCACCGACAACGCGGGAAAATTTCAAACGCAACATGGTAGAATTATTGTTTCTTCAAGCCGGGCGCGTCATCTAATGGTATGCAGTTAGGACATTAAGGTGCCAAACACATTTACGTAACGCACACAATGGTGGGAGGGGGGTTTGGATCAACGTTACGTAACTCACATATATTAACCCCATGAGCTGGCGCATTCCCGTATCTATTGATACTGTTATACATTTT
This sequence comes from Allygus modestus, assembly GCA_963675035.1. Lineage (NCBI taxonomy): Eukaryota > Metazoa > Arthropoda > Insecta > Hemiptera > Cicadellidae > Allygus > Allygus modestus. The sequence continues at coordinate 8,474,990 of OY776112.1, forward strand.
TAAAATTAAAGAAGAATAATATTGATAGATCTAAATCACGGTCACAGTTAGTTATATAAAAAATACTTCCGCCATACTATTTTAATAACAGTTAAACAAAATAAATACTTAACTTGTTTTAAGTAAGTCTGTATTTATTTACACCCATGTTTGGTGTTGTTTTAGAGTGTAAAATCATGACTTGAACTGCGCAATACCACCTAAATCTTTAATTAGTCTTTGTATTAGTTATAAAATAAATTTGATACGTTTCAGTTGAGATGGTTTATTTTGTCGTTTATATTATTAGTAACATACTTGTTTTTGTATACATTTTGCTTTGAAATAAGTTAATAAACTATGTTGTTAAATAACGTAATTTAAAGTTTATTGATTCATTGAAATCCATATTCCAAATTGCTAATAAAACGTTTTTTAAAAGGTTTAAGCTGTTTTAAAGGATACAACGATTGAGTTACGTAACACATGAGGGGGGTATGGCCATGCGTTATAGTGCGTTACATGGGGAGGGGTCTGAAATGACGAAAAAATTCGTTACGTAATATGTGTGTGGCTCCTAAAGTCTGACAGCGTCAAATATGGACGCTTCACTGTCCGGTTTTGTCTTTACACGTCAAATCCGACCACTTTTATTTCCGCGATGCGACAAAGTCGGACAGTGCCAAACCCAACAACTTATTTTGGAACCGACTGATAACTTAAATTTGCTTCAAGCTCATAAATCAGATACAACGCTGGTCTTCTCCCATTTTTTTTGTAGTAATGCACGATATGTCGCGAATCGCGATTCGATAAGTTTCGATATTAAATACATATCGTATCGCCGCGAGCAGTATCGTATTGGCCGTTGTGCATCGCGATACACGAATCGGTTATACTGTATCGATTACTGAGATACCGTGTCATTCGAATTAAACTGATATATCTTATTGAACGAATTAGGATGTTTAGTCAAAAAGTTATATTTTCTACAATGCACGTTTATAAAACTAGCACTAAAGCTTATTTAAAAAAGATTTCTTGCAACAAAAATTAAACTTCCCATCACCAAAAAAAAGAAAAAACACGCCTTGTGTTTCTTTGCAGTCTACAAACACATCGTAAATTAGCTGTTTCATATTCTGCGACTTTTCCGCTCGCTGATGGCTAAACAGCTGATTGATTGTTAATTTGGACCTAGCTAACTGACGCCTAATCTCCGTGCGTAGTCTCAATCTCGTGAATTCAGCCGAAATGGATTAAAGTGAATTCTTGCATGTTTGTGACATTCAAGATTGCAGTTGTAGGGACAATTTTGTATGGAGTTCCGAGTGTAAAGTGTCTGTCGCTTCGGAAAAATAACCGCACGACGTGTAGCAATAATTATTATAATTATTAATAATAATTATTGCGTGTAGTAATAATTACCTACTTTATGCTCTAAAAACATAAATAACACGTGCCGATACAAATTGAAATATCGAAATTTACAATACGATACTCTGCCGCGATATTCGATACGATATCGTATACCACTAGGCAGTGCGCCGAGTACAATGTCAGCAGAATCCAACTACAGCGTACAACGCCGCACAACACTGTATAGCAGCAGCAGAGTACGCGAGTAGCAGTGTAGCGCACGGCTGTGGATTAGTCATGCACTTGTTTCAGCCGTTGAGATGGTTGGACACGGCTGACTTTATCTTCAGTTAACATTTATTCAAGGTGTACCGAGCCCATTTAAAAGTTGTTCAAGATTTCCCCTAGTCTTCTACAAACTTATCTTACTGGGATTTTAGTGTAACGGAATAGTACAGCTGCAGTGTATTCAGACCATTTACAGCGGATATTCGTACAATTTTGCAGCAGACTTTCTAAAAGAATATTATTGGACTTGTAGGAATGAGAATTCAACAAGGATACCACGCAATATACTAGGTTGAACAAAGATTTGAGAGGTGCAAAATTTCATACATTAAATATTATCTTCAGTATCCAAATCCTAGAGTTATTTCTTTAACCTTTAACACATGACTCATAATTAGTGTGGAAAACAGCTTATTTAAGAAAAGCTTGAATCCATCCATGAATTGGATGTCTATTTATATTTAACGTACAGAAAAGACAGTAACATTGAGAAAAATGTGGAGATCGCATATAACGCGATAACCTCTTGACACAGAACCCGAGGAAAAGGAGATAAATCAAATATAAAACAGAGTCATGCTTAATGGAAAATTTATCGTATGATATTGAGAGTAATCACACATTAGATACCAAACCTGGAAAACGTTGTACTATAGTACAGTTGTTCTTACATTGTGTGTGATACCAACGAGGTAAATATCTATAGTTCTCGTCTCGTGTTAAAATACCCCCGTCGCAGCAAACCTGCATACTCAGCGAATTTCCAATGGAGATATAAATGTCTTAATACTGCATAAAGCCACTTACCAAGCTTCATAAAAATATATTCACAAATAAGCGATATATACAATTTTAATTGTTCACCATAAGAATAACATTGGGGCTGAGTACGCGGGTTTGCTGCAACAAGGAACAAAAAAAAAGGGTTTTTATGCTAATATCAATATAACTCAACTAGGTGAAGTCGTATACCAGTTTTTAATCATTTATGTTCATAATTAAGGGAGACAGAGCATTTAATTATTACCCATAAGAATAACATGGGGGCTGAGTACGCAGGTTTGCTGCTACGGTAGAATTATGTAAACAAATTTTGTTGGAGAAAATATCAATAGACCTCAACGAGATGAAGCTGTATACCAAGTTTCGTCAGTATACGTTCATAAATAAGCGAGATAAAAAAATTTTCTTTTCCTCCATAAGAATAACATTAGGCAACGTACTGTGTTTAGCACTTTCAATATCTCGGTGACCAATTGACGTAGAGGAATGATCGAAATACCAAATTGTGTGTTTTTTTAAGCTGAATCGAATGGTTAAAACTAAAATTTGACTTTTTCAAAAAAAATATATATAACAAATTCAAAAAACCCATTTTTGGGGTACAAAACCCTCCCAAAATACCCCTTCGGATAGAGCAATCAGGCTGGTTTTCGAACTTAAAGTCATAAATGTTGCTTTACACGTTTATACCAAGTTTCATTAAAATCGGATCACTTTTACGAGAGTTATCGTGCTCACGGACACACACACACACACACACACACACACACACACACATATATATATATATATATATATATACAGAATCGAACGAATTGTGTTTTTGGGGTCTGGGGACCTCAAAACGAAAAGTTATCATGGTCCCGGGCCTAGGTCTTACCATGCCGACTACGGTAATAGCTTCTTCCCTATAGGGGAAATTCGCTAAAAGCGAAGCCTCACGGGAGGATAACAAAACATCTAATTAAATAGTAATAAAGACTAACGTAACTTGCGAAGAAAGGGATTGATTGGTTGCTTAATTGATTTCTCCATGGGAGCAGAGTTGACAGAGAGTCCAAACGGCGGTAAGCATGTATGCTGCAGATTTTTACCCCCACGAGACCTCTATATACATTTACCTCGTTGTGTAGTTACCACTCTCGCCTTAGCAAAGCATAGAGTAAAGTATAGCATAGAGAACAGCACAGAGTATCTGAGTATCAGAGAAATCTGTATAACCAAAGTAGTTTTAAACCAATTTGTATTACCACTTTTTTATACCACTTGGTATGTTAGAAATATAATATTAAATTGTTTTTTAAGTGGTCGTATGATAATATTACACTAGTAAACCTGTCGCGGCTTCGCTCGCGATCATCATTTATAAATATTGTGTTACCGTTCCAAAGCCAACATGACCTGCTGATTAACTGTGTTTACTCTATCCAGCTGATTGCTTAAAACTTATAGTTATTTCCCAATGTTAAGCTTATGGGGGAAAACACAACTTTAAAGGGCCCCAGGGCCTCACTCACAAATTATTCCTCCATAAAAAAAGTTTCCTGCACAACTTCACGTTAGGCTCTTTCCAATGACACCACAAACATGAAAATCGGTTCAGTAGTTTAGGAGGAGTGATTGTCACAAAAAACCTGCTCGCCTATTAAATAAGTATATAGATACAGATAATAATAATATGATATCCTATACTCTAATATGAGTAAGGTTTGCTTGTATGTTTGCTTGCTTGCGCCACTGATCTCAAAAACGGCTCCAACGATTTCCTTCAAATGTTCGAAATGCAGTAGGCAGCCCTAGACTAAGGTGACTAGACGTCCCGTTTTCAACGGAACAGTCCCGATTTTAGAGACTTGTCCCGACCAACCCTCTGAGGACGCCCATATTTGTCCCGTTTTCGTTTTATTTGTACCTGATTTGCTCTTTTATGAAAGGTTTTTCAAATTAAATAATTTTCAAATATTATTTTAAACCCCTCTACTTGGGTTCGGTTGTTCTGACGCCTTTTCCTAAATAGAAAATATCGTACTAATTTAAATTATAGCAAATAATTTGCAGCATTGAAATCTTCCCTTATTCCATGTTCCAAAGCAAGCATGCTCGGCCTTTTCCAGTGTTTCTCGAACATTGTCTTGATTAATTAGGTTTGTAACTTGAGAAGAAAGGATTTGGTTGGTTACCATTCTGGTTACCCCATGGGAGCAGAGTGGTTGGGGCAAGATGGCGGTCAGCATGTAGGCTGCACTTTGTAACCCTAGATGGGACCTCTAGATATATTAACCTCGTTGGCCTACCCTTATTAACGCGATTCGAACAATCGTATGAACTTGACGTCACTTATTTTACCAATCACTCTACACATAGCAGTAGTTATAAATACCCCCGTCGCAGCAAACCTGCATACTCAGCGAATTTCCTATGGAGATATAAATGTCTTAATACTACATAAAGCCACTTACGAAGTTTCATAAAAATATATTCACAAATAAGCAATATATACAATTTTAATTATTCCCCATAAGAATAACATTGGGGCTGAGTACGCAGGTTTGCTGCATCAAGGAACACAACAAATTGAGTTTTATGCTAATATCAGTATAACTCAACTAGGTGAAGTTATATACCAGTTTTTATTCATTTATGTTCATAATTAAGGGAGACAAAGCATTTAATTATTATCCATAAGATAACATGGGGCTGATTACGCAGGTTTGCTGCTACGGGAGCCTTTGACAAAAAATTTTTTTTGAGCAAATACCAATGCACCACAACTAGATGAAGCCATACCAAGTTTCATCAGTGTACGTTCATAAATAAGCGAGATATAAAATGTTTCTTTTCCTCCATAAGAATAACATTAGACAACGTACTGTGTTTAGCACTTTCAATATCTCGGTAACCAATTGACGTAGAGGAATGATCAAAACACCAAATTGTGTGTTTTTTAAGCTGAATACAATGGTAAAAAATAAAATTTGACTATTTCCAAAATTATATGTAAAAAGTTCCAAAAAACTCATTTTTGGGGTACAAAACCCCCCAAAAATACCCCTTCGATAGAGCGATCTGGCTGGTTTTCGAACTATGGATATATATATATATATATATATATATATATATATATATATATATATATATATATATATACAGTTTTGAACGAATGGTGTTTTTGGGGTCTGGGGACCTCAAAACGAAAAGTTATCATGGTCCCGGGCCTAGGTCTTACCATGCCGACTACGGTAATAGCTTCTTCCCTATAGGGGAAATTCGCTAAAAAAATGCGTCAATCTGCAGATTATTTGTTGCTCAACAATTCCGCTAATCCCGGTCATATGACACAACCGCCGTTACATCACTGCCGAACGCCGTGTCATTATTTCTAATGCTTTTACAAGCTGAACAGAAATCTAAATACATCGTCGCAGCAAACCTGTGTATTCAGCAAATTTCCAAAGCATGCATGTGTGTGCCTCACTACCACAAACAGCCACTAACCAAGTTCCACAATACATTCATAAATAAGTGGTAAATAATATTTGATTTATCCTCCATAAGAATAACATTAGGACTGAGTATGCAGGATTGCTGCAACTAGAGAAATATGAAATATTTGTTAATGCACCTAATTTAACTCAATCAGGTGAAGCTATACACAATAAGGAAGACATCAAACTTGACTTATTCTCCTTATTAAGAATTACATTAGGGTAATTAGGGCTGAGTACGCAGGTTTGCTACTACGGGGACAACTAAAAAAGTGTTGTACAAATATAAATAGACCACAACTAATTAGGTGAGCCAATTTTCATAAATATACATTAATAAATAATCAAGATACAACATTTTATTCATCCTCCATAAGAATGACAATTAATTGTGCAAAATTTCTTCGAAATCAGACGTTTTTTCAAAAGTTATCCCGTTTACTATTTGAACGAGTAGTGGTTCTGGTATTTGGGGACTTCAAAACAAATAGTTCAAACACCATGCCATCTACGGTAATAGTTTCTTCCCTACAGGGGAAATTCGCTAAAACTGGATTGTTTCAACATATAATACACGCCCAGAGAAACTACTTTATAACTGTGTCATAGGTCACCACCGAGATCGTCATGTCCGAGTTCGTCACATCTATGAAAATCAATGCAATGAGCCGTACTAATTAGGGTCGGCTGTCTACCTGCCCCGCCGGGTATGTCATGCCTCCTCCGCCCGAACAGGAACAACTTATCCTAGTCACAGATCACAAGAGAACGGTCAAATACAGTTCTGAATCTTTACGGTCAAAGTTTACTGATGTTGGTTCTTCATGTAACTAAAAATTATACAAACTAACTCGTGACAAAATTTATGACAAAATTGAAGTGATACGACTACACTGAAAGGATGAATTAGGCCGATTGATGTTTGTTCGTGAGTCCGAAAAACAGCCTTAGTACAAAAGGATTCGTGTTACAAAATTGAAAAGTGTCATACAAAAGGTGAGATAAACATTGCTGAGATAAAGATTCATCTTTTGCAAAGCATAACTTTGCATTTTTATTTGTGTTAATTGTTCTCGCTTATTTTACATTTTCAGGATGTTTACTCCGTCAACTATTAAATCATGTGGGCTCTTCATTATTAGAGCAACTATCAACTGATAAAGCGGAATGTTAAAATTTTTAAAGAATATTGCTGTTTAAATTTCAAATAGAGTTTTAAAAAATGCAAATGTGCATGTTTGTTCATTAGCAAGGGCTTGGTATTCGTGCGGATAAAATAAATACAATAGTACAGCTGTCAGTTTAAATTTACCAAAGTTGTAGTAGTTTTGATATGATATTTTCGCAATTACTTACTTAAAAATATGTTAAATACATTCTTACAATTTAAGAATTTAATGAATATAACAACCAAATCCTATCATGGATAAAAATTTAATTAAACTTTTAATCAAACACTTTTAATATTGCTCGGCGAAATGTACAGGCTAGTTGTAATTTTCAGCTACATGAAGAACCAACATCAGTAAACTCTGAGCGTAAAGATTCAGAACTGTATTTGACCGTTCTCTTGTGATCTGTGACTAGGATAAGTTGTTCCCGTTCGGGCGGAGGAGGCATGACATACCCGGCGGGGCAGGTAGACGGCCGACCCTAATTAGTACGGCACATTGATTTTCGTAGATGTGACGAACTCGGACATGACGATCTCGGTGGACACGGTGTCATAACTCTAACAGATATTGCAACCAGCAAAAGAACCAGTATTACAATTAATGAGTGATTATGGACAGTAAAATGTTTACGGCGATGTTTACATTTATGTGCGAACTTGTTGGCATCCGCTCGGGGTCCGGCGTACGAAACATCTAGGCCTATTTAGTTAAACGACTTTTATGGAACTGTTACTCAGTTTTATTTAGTTGTATACTTTTATCGAGGTCAGTTAGTTATTTTTATTTTGTTTTTTAAAGACGTAAAAGTCGATGCAAATGCAACAGATTTCCCAGTTGAATTGCATATTTAAAATGTTAGGCTCAGTAAGTTTTAATTTAAAGTTTTGTAATTTTTATTTGTTTTAACAAAATAAAATGAAACACTCTCCCTACCTGCCTTCCGCACGCTAAAATAAGGGTTTTGCATCTCCCGCATTGTAGGCTCAATTGTCAATCAATTAAAAATAATTTGTTGTTATTTCATTCACTAAATGTTCATTTATGTATCATACGATTTAAAAATCGTGATTTTAATTCAAAATAAGTGGTAGGCCTTTAGTAAAGTTTTCAAATTAAGCATTTTTCTAAAGCTTCCTAACGTAAGGAGAAAAATTATCTTGGAAAAAAGGAACGGTACAATACCTAGATTGGAATCTGAAAAGTGTGAAACTGCAAATAGTTTGGTAGAAATCTGTAAAATAACAGTGCGATTTAGGAGAACAAAAATATCTTCAAGTGTAAATATGCATGGCCCTGCTTGGTGGCGGCGCGGCGCTAAACAACATCGTGCGGATCATTCAACCTGGGGTAGGGCACACCATAATCCTTCCGTAAGATCATTTCGCAGCGCGCAGTTGCACTATATAGTATGGTACAGCAACCACCCTTCGGCAGGTTTACAATACTGTACTTGTTCTTGGCCCAACAACGAATAATACAGAACTAATCAAGTCCATGCGCTAAATAAGCATTACTGTACTCTTTTTAGCGAATTTCCTATGAAAAAGTAACCTATTAGCTTAGCATGAACCGCAAGGTGAAACTTAGGCCCGAAACCACCTTTACGTGACCCCCTGAACACGTTTTGGGTAATTTTTTGCCCGACTTACTTCAATTTTGGCAGGGGCATTCCTTTCTGAAATCAGTTGGACAAATTATTTGGAAAAACAATATGACAACTTTAACCCCCTCTTTGGGGATTTTAATTTTTCAAAAGTTGAGTTTTAGGGCTCAAAAAGGCCAGAAAAGTCTCGGATGTGATAATAATTCATGTAAAAAGATGGAAATTAGTGATGCAATCATCATTCTAGCACAAATATTAGTGATGCAATCCTCATTCTAACACAAATATTAGTGTGCAATCTTCATTCTAGCACGAATATTAGTGATGCAATCATCATTCTAGCACAAATATTAGTGATGCAATCATCATTCTAGCACAAATATTAGTGATGCAATCATCATTCTAGCACAAATATTAGTGATGCAATCACCATTCTAGCACAAATATTAGTGTGCAATCATCATTCTAGCACAAATATTAGTGATGCAATCATCATCCTAGCACAAATATTAGTGATTCAATCATCATTCTAGCACAAATATTAGTGATGCAATCATCATTCTAGCACAAATATTAGTGATGCAATCATCATTCTAGCACAAATATTAGTGATGCAATCATCATTCTAGCACAAATATTAGTGATGCAATCACCATTCTAGCACAAATATTAGTGTGCAATCATCATTCTAGCACAAATATTAGTGATGCAATCATCATTCTAGCACAAATATTAGTGATGCAATCATCATTCTAGCACAAATATTAGTGATGCAATCATCATTCTAGCACAAATATTAGTGATGCAATGATCATTCTAGCACAAATATTTGCCGAGTTATTAAAAACTGGAAAAGGCTGATTTAATATTGTTATGTACTTTTATTACCCCCCTACCTACTTTTGATCCTGACGGTACCTTCCCCTAACCTTATAATGCACATATTTCCATCCCAATTAAATAAAACCAGGTGCATCAGATCAGCCATAGCAAAAAATATGTTTTTCCATTTTCAAAAAACAAATGTCACAACTAACTGTGAGAAAAACAATCCGTTATTTGATTTTTGCTATGTTTTTATTTAATGGAGAAATTCGCGAGCTGCATGCGAACTTGACTGTTTTTCCAGACAATCTGATATTAACACCTTACCCTATTACATGTACTTTATATTACTTCCCCTCAATCACTAGGCGATTCTTTAACTTCCAAGCTTGCAATACGTACAATTTACTTAGCGCCCACTCCTTATCGGCCAAGGTATGCGACCCGGTGTGTTGAAATATCAGTAAACCGGAACACAAATCAGACAGTGAGCATACATAAATGTACTAACGCTGAAGTTACAGCCCGGTTTTATGCTCTCAACCTTCAACCATCAGCCGCGAGGAGTGGTAAGGAAAGGGAACGATATAATTCACTGGCGCTCATCGTGTTGTAATTTCTATTCAAATGTTTTTTCAAAATACTGTTAATACAAGGTGTACAAGAAGTAGACTTTAAAATGTTGTACTTTGTACAAAATAAATCAAGACCAACAAAAACAAAAGAAGGACCAATCGAGTTAAAGAGTCCAAAAACACTAAATCGTTGCAATGACACTAGTTTCGACTTCTTAAGAAGTCATCAGGCCTTCCCAAGGAAGTTGTTATCTTCATTATGATATCAGAACACTATCGCAGAATGATTCACTCGAATTTTTTGCCGAATGTTCGGAACGAGTCACGACAACGAATCTTGCACCAAATCAACCGAATGTGCACAACGAACTAACCACGCTTTTATTTGTATAAACGCTCGCCCATTCGCTTTCGCTCGTATCTAAAAGCCAAAAAGCCGACAACAAACAAAAAAAGCCGAAAAAGCCAAAAAGCCGTCCACAGCGAACTCGAATCATACACGAATCGTGAACTGTCCCGAACATACACACCGAGCACACCGAGTACAATATCGCGCTCGCCTATGTTGGGCCATTTGGCAATCGCATTGTAGAGCTATCACATCGAATTGTAAAGAAAATAACATTTAAACACAAAACACAGACACGACGGACACACATTGCATTTACGGTTGATTTTGTTCAAGGCCGACGCAATCCCGGCGGAAGTTGAGTCTAGACTAAGATGACCAGATTCGAAGACTGTGAAAACGGGACGCATGAAACCGGGGGAAAGGAGGATATGGAATACCCCCAAAACGGAAGGGGGTCCGGGGGTACACCCCCGGAAAATGTGTGAAAATTAAGAGCAAAATAGTGGGTTTTGGGCAACTATAGGAGTAGTTTTTTTAAATCTTTGTGGCTATTAAACTCACTGTTAACACTATTACTTTTAATTCGTCTTGGATACAGTAATTTGTTTTGGGGTTAGAAAACTAGAGAAAACAAAGGAACGTAATCAAAGGAAGCATGGCCAAACCGATTCCAATGTAATAGTATTTTGTTCAATAAGTTACCAAATTTAGACAATGGATAAGAAAACGACATAGCCTAACTAAATAATACAATGTTCGAGCAACGCCGGAAACGGCCGAGCATGCTTGCTTTGGAACATGGGATGAGAGAAGAACTCAATGCTGCAAATTATTTGCTATAATTTCAATTAGTATGATATTTTCTATTTAGTAAAAGGCGTGAGAACAACAAACCCCAAGTAGAGAGGTTTAAAATAATATTTGAAAAATATTTAATTTTAAAAACCTTTAATTGATGAGGCCTGTCTAGAACTTATTTTTATCCCAGAAATTAGTTATTTAGAACATTTGAAGGAAATCGTTGGAGCCGTTTTTGAGATCAGTGTCGCAAGCAAGCAAACCTTACTCATACTAGAGTATAGGATAGGATATAGGTTTGGTACATGCTCGCGCACTCGTTGCCGTGACGTATGACTTTACTGCTGCGGTTGCACTCACTCGTTGCCGTGACGTATGACTTTACTGCTGCGGTTGCACTCACTCGTTGCCGTGACGTATGACTTTACTGCTGCGGTTGCACTCACTCGTTGCTGTGACGTTTGACTTTACTGCTGCGGTTGCACTCACTCGTTGCTGTGACGTATGACTTTACTGCTGCGGTTGCACTCACTCGTTGCCGTGACGTAAGACTTTACTGCTGCGGTTGCACTCACTCGTTGCTGTGACGTATGGCTTTACTGCTGCGGTTGCACAACTCATGCCTCACTGTTTAGCCTGACTTCATTTACTCATAACTGAACTTCCGGTTTACACGTCCCCTCGATTCTCAGGACTCGACAGCATTTATCCTACGCATAATAGGGGTTTATCGTACACAAATACAAAATACACGAGGAACATTATAAACAAATTAAAAACGACTTGGTTTAAGCACACGGAATTTAGAAAGGTTTCCTCATAAGGTGACAAGCAAAATTTAAAAACCGACATACCGTCACACGGAGGGGGGTGTTGTTATATGGGGGTATAGAAATATACTAACTACAGTGCTGTATACTACAGACTATACAGTATACTACTGTAGTAGTCTATGATTCAACAGATCCAAGGGAAATTCCCCACCGAAGATGGTACAAAACTCTAACTAAAATAGAGCGAGATGGACTAATTTTAATCCTAACCTATACTCTTTATATGAGCAATGTTTGCTTGGTTGGTTGGTTGCACAATTATCTCAAAAACGGCTCCGAGGATTTCCTTCAAATTTTGGAAATAACTAATTAAGTTCTGATCTAAAAATACGTTCTAGACGGGTCTCATCCCCAGTAAAAATCAAATAATGTTAAAAAACTAAATTGAAAAGTTAAAAAAAGAACATTGGGCTTATGGAGTTAAAAATAAAAAAACATTGTATCAGCTGTTCATAATCAATCAGGGAACTGTCAAAGTAATACTTATGTTGTTTATGATTATTATCATGTGGTTTCCTGAGAGCAGAGATTAAAAGATTTGAGGGAAGATTACATATATAGAGTAGTAAAATAAATCAAAGGGACATTGAGCTATAAACAACAACTGGAGTGACCTTAAAAATGTAGAAAAGGGGCAAATGAGTTATACAAATCTGATTATCAGTAGGGGGAAGTGGTGAAATATTACTCCAAGTCATCTAAACAAACTGACTGGCTTTCCCCCGAGCAAAGCTCGGCCCCCAGGTATTGCTTCCTAATCATTCAAATATCTATCCAATGCACAGCAATGCATGCAATTTTAGTGTCTGAGGAGTACAACTACAATATTTGATATCCCTAAAAAATATACGTTATTTCATTGTAGTCGACGCGTAAGGTGTGCAAGCTCTGCTGCTCCAATTTTATAATAGCGGACAATTAAGTTGCCAGTTGAGGGCGTAGTTTGCCGGGTTAACAACCAAGATCAGCCAATAGTAGACGTGCTGCATTGCCAAAACTCCACACCAGCTGATTGGAATAACATTAAAGTGATATGTTTCTATGGAAAATGGCAAAAGTGACAGCGTACAACCATGTTATTGGCTACAGCCCAACTGTAATCTTAATAGTCCGCAATTATAGTTTTTCCCTTTGATTCTGATTTTTTTAATAATCACTCACGTATTTACTTAAACTGGAAGCACTAATGTTTCTGTATTTTCCAGATCTAGTGCTTAATAATGCCTGATCGACCAACAATCACAATCCAAGCATATAACTTAAACATTATACTTGTATCAAATCAACTCACAAACTTTATCACGAGAAAACGTCTTGATAATACACAGGAAACGATTATCGACAACTGACAACGAAGCTCCGTTTGATATCGTGATAGACAGAGAGCTGATAACTCCGGCTGCATTCCTGTCACAGTATTTCTCTGTCAGTCTGCCCCGAACTTCCTCTCTGTTTACAAACGGTCGGCGTTAGTCGCTTTGTTTACAAACCGAGCTCTCAGCCGATAGCGGTACACAAGCCGTCACATAAACGCGTGTCACATAAAACCCTATCGCGAATGTCACTGGAGATGCTATGAGAACCCAAAGGGTTTGGTGATTAATGTCCTAAACTAGATAAAGTGTCTTCGACAATGAACAATTTGGTTGTTGGAACCTAAAACGATAATTGAAGAGCATTGAAACTTTATGAGATAAGGTTCTGTATTGAAACAAGAAAACAAGAACACAAGCAAGAAAATAAGTTTAGCAGATCTAAAACTGAACGGATAACAAAACAAACCGACCAAACCAATGAATACATGACCAAACGCAGAATCAGCAACACAAATTCTCTACAGCGGAATGTCCCGACACTGCTGGTTCGCAAGACCTATACTATAAATAATTCCATAAGACCAATGTTCACTCTCAAAGTCCTTCTTCAACGGATCATCCGAAATCATTGATTCACGACTAATTGTAAAGAACCAAAAATACACAGCGATTTCAATTAGCAGAATTTCTATATCACAAATAGTTCACCCTAAACAAATCGTAAATACTGAACAATATTGAATTTTTTCGAACTATCGTCATTTGTGATATTTAAATTTTGCTCACTGAAATCGCTAGGTATTTTTATTGTTCTTTAACTTAAGCCATATCAACGTTAGAGGCCTATCAGATAATCCTTTGAGGAGGGGCGGGCTTTGAAAGTTAACATTGGTCTTATGGGGGAATCAGGTAGATCTCGAAATGTTTCGTGACTGGAACCCACTCTTAAATCGATCCACTTTTTAATTTGTCAGAGGTATTCGTCTCGCTCGGCCGTAGCTCGCTTGCGGACACAGTTACTTACGAGACTCATTGTTCCCAACATTACAGACCCCACTGGTAAATCTACAACCTACACACCCAATCTCACCCAAGCCACGACAACGGGTTTGAAGCTCCTCTCGCAATCGATGATCCAAGGGACGCGGACCGTCCTGCGGACGACCTTTGGTGGATGTCCGCTACTGGACTTGGAGTTGGACACCCTCGATCTGGACCATCCGCAAATTGGAACCCTCGGACGTTTGGACTCCTTGGACTCGATCGCCGTTGGACATTCGCATTTGGACTTTCGAAAAAACAAAGTGCAAAGCGGATCCATGCTCCATCAACACGGACGAAACGACTCGCGGACCGACCCATTGGAAATGGTAAACACCGGGAAAATCATCAGTTCACTACAACTGCGGCGCACGTTGCGATCGCGAGCGACTGTCAGGTAGAGATTGCGTTGTTTGAACATGATAAGGGCTGCTCGATACGGGGTCGCTGGCGACAATACCAACTGGAAGCATCCCACCTCGTGCTTGCAACTTGACTACGACTCTTTCAAAACGAAACCTCATACAATTTAAATATTTAGTGGAAATAGAGTGATCACTTAATGTCGAAAGAGCGCAAAATATTTTACTTGTAAAATATTTAAAATTCAAAATGGAACATAGCCAGTTGTAGAGGACCAACATATTTTATAGACACCTTGTTTTGTTTTCCCTTAGGCCGCAGGTCTTCGCCCCATTAGCATTAAAAGCTGCCATGTTATTCTTATGGAGAAAGTTTAGTTCTATATAACTCGAACAGCCTCCTCAAAACTGCTCCTAGACCTCCTAGAACGGTGTAGAGGACATATTTTGGAGACGTCCCCCCCAAATCTCAGGGCTCCACCCCATTGGCCTCAAAGGTTGCCATGTTATGCTATTGGAAAAAATACGTTATCAAAATGGCTGAAAAACGGCTCCTCAAACCTGCTTCTAGACCCCACCACGTTTTAGTGGATACGTTGTTCTTCAGTAGGACTCCGCCCCAGTAGCCATAAAAAGTTGTCAAGTTTGTGTTATGGTGAAAACATTGTTCTTTGAGCAACGAAAGGCTTAACGCGGTAACATTAATACCATACAAAAATAAAACCAGTTACCTAGTTTTATTTTTCTATTCTAATACCGTTGACGGTAAAACTCCCAGTATTAAATGACTTCAACCAATATTGGATGTGGTTATTTTTGAAAATGAAACACATTTGTTCATCATTTAAAAAGCTAGATTACTTAGGCCTACAACTTTCAGACTCACGTTGAAAAATACTATATGGAGCTGACACTTGACAATTTAATAAATACAGTTTAACTTAAAAACGAGTTCGCACGCAGCACGCTGACGTGAGGGAAGTGAATTTCCACAAAACAACTTTTAAAACTCAAAATCAGTGTAAAAACATACACATATTCCAATTTTTATTAAAATCTGAAAACAGTAATTTTTTGGCTGTTCTGATGTTCCTGGTTTCATTTACCTACATAGCTGGGAACACAATTTTGCGCATTATAATGTTAGGAGAAGGTCCAGTCAGGCTTGAAAGTAGGAGAGAAGTTCCTGGGGATGATAAAAGTACTCTAACAAATGAATAACAGGCTTTTCTAGTGTAAAACCCCATAAGACAACGTATACTGTGTTTAGTCGAAACACATTTTCTTTAATAACTCAGTAAATATGTATGCTAGAATGACGAGAGAGGTCTTAAAACTTTCGCCTCACTAATTCCCATCTTATTATATGCATTCACTTTACATACGGGGCTCTTCTGACCCTTTTTGGGCCCAACAACTCGAAATTTCAAAGATTAATCCCCAAAAAAGGGGTTTAGAGTTCCGATTGTTTTGCCCAACGAACTCGTCCAACTGATTACAGAAAGGAACGTCCCCACTAAATTTTAAGTAAATCGGCCAAAAAATGTGACCGCTAAGGTGCAAACACAAATGTATATATAAAACTTTGAACGACCCCCCAAAACGTGTTCAGGTCACGTTAGGAACTTCTATGGTGGTCCCGGGCTTAAATTTCACCGTGCGGGTCATGCTAATAGTTCACTTTCCAAAGGAAATTCACTAATAAATAAAATCCGGACGAAACAGACAAATTAATATAAAAAACATATCCACGGGCAAATTATATGGAAAACGTCGCATTTATTTTTTAAATATCCCAAAAATAAAACTTGATTCTCAAATTAAATCAACCTTCTATCAATGTGTCGATCGGACAGAAGGTTGTAATATTGGAACGTTTCAAACCGATCTATTATGTGGTACTGCCAACCATATACAAACGTAATGAAAATGTTCAACGTTATGCATGTCTATATCGGGCGATGATTGATTGTTCCTTATTTATCTGTCCCTTTTAACTACCGAGAAACGCATTTGAACATCAATACAGTACCAACTGACTTGCAAGTATCAATCAACTTGTCGTCTGGGGTCCGCAACACTATAAAATACAGGCATAAATAGAAATACCCCCGTCGCAGCAAACCTGCTTACTCAGCGAATTTCCAATTCATGCATATGTTTCTCACAACCACATAAAGCCACTTACCAAGTTTCATAAAAATACATTAATAAATAAGTGAATTATAGCATTACAAACGGCATAAGAATAACATTAGGGCTGAATATGTAGGTTTGCTGCTACGGGGATAATCAACAACTTTTTTGTGCAAATATCAATATACCAATGCTACGTGAAGCCACATGCCAAGTTGCATCAATATACATTCATTAATAATGGAGATATCAAATTTTATTTATTTCCCATAAGGATAACATTGGACAACGTTCTGTGTTTAGCACTTTGAATATCTCTGCAACGGTTGGACGTAGTATCACAATTTAAACACCATAATGATTGTTTTGTGGAGCTGAGTTGATTGGTAGAAGCAAATGTGAAGTTTACATTAAAATTAACTTAGGAAAACCCAAAAACCTTTTTCCCATAAGATTAACATGGGAGATTTTATGAGCAGGTTTTTTTTCATTTTCTCTGCAACCACTTAACCTAGGTTAATAATTAAAAATTCGATATGATTTTATATTTGTGTTTTTTTATATTTGTGTAAGCTCTATAACATGGTCCAAACTAAAATTAATTGTTTTAAAATTGTAGGGTAAAAAATAAAAAACTGATTTTTGGAAAATTTAAAACCTCATAAATCCCCTTCCATAGTCCGATTTTCTTGGTTTTCGAACTTAAAAGTCATAAATGTCACTTTAGAAATTTGAGCCAAATTTCATTGATATCGGACGTTTTTTACTCAATATATATATATAAATTTGAACGAATAGTGTTTTAGTCATCTGGGGACCTCAAAAAAGTTGTCATGGTCTCGGGCTTAAGTCTTACCATGAGACCTACGGTAGTAGCTTCTTTCCTATAGGGGAAATTCGATAAAATGGATAGAATCTATAAACAAATATGATAACACCTCGAAAAAATATCAGTTTAAATTGTTGGATGCTGCGTGTTTTTGAAGGTAAAATCATGTACATTTTATATTTGTAACATACTTATGTACCATACGTTAATTTCTCCACTAGACATATTACCAGACAAGGTTATTTTAAGTCAAGTGGATTGTCTAATAAATACTATCGTTTATCTGTGCGGTAATATAATTTCATGTGTTAGATAAGGGCGTGTGAAATGTTGAAAACAATATACTAACACGGTTAAAAATCAACATAAAATGATATGGCACTTCATAGGCATATATACAGTATCCGATTTAAAGCACCAATATTTTATCCGACGATACCCTAATAAGATACTGGCATTTTCAATTGTCATTAACGCAAAAGCTTGTTTGTTGAACTCAATTGGCTCTTGACTTATAACGCAATTATGCGAACAAGTTTCTACTAAATATAATAATTTAAACAAGATTCTACTAAACATAATAATTTAAACAAATTACCTTTTTTATGATCTATATTTTATCTATATTTTACGATTTGTGTTCTTGTTGTTTCTTAGCCTACCCAGACATCATCATTAAACAATCGTTATTTTCGGTCGGATAATCTTGACTGATACCGGTGTTATTACCAGAATGAGAATGAGAAGGTGAGATTTAAGATTAATGTATTGCCACGTTATAAATTAAAACACAAGGGTCGCACATGCTGGTCCCTAATGCAATTGCTAATTCCCTAAGTTACTTGTTTGGCCGAACGATGATGGATAGCTGGATACGAGGTGATATTAGCTAAACTTACATCTTGCTGCTCTTTTTCTACGTAATAAAATATTGGTTTAAACTGAACCAAGCAAACTCAATGGCACAAAAAGGGGACATATAGCGAATATGCATAAACATTATTGTTTGATTACGACCATCCACGGGCACACTATTTTGCCCATAACTTATGTTATATTTGAAACGTGAATAACACAAGTAAATACGTATTCATAGTTAAAGTGCCACGACAAATAAACAGCACGCCACGGCATGAAAATCAATTAGGTTTAAATTAAATCATCCACGTAGGTTTCCTCGTTAGGGATCGAAATCCAATTAATCATTTTCACACACTTTCTGAATTAAAAAAAAACTCAATTAATTTCAATAATTCTGCATTTCTTACCTGAAAGCACCGAATATCCTCACTTGACACAAGCAATGCCGCGAACTCACTGTCCACTGAGCGAGTGAGCGCCAAGACGCCGCGCGGAGGTGACGTTCGCACCGCTCTCTGATTGGTCGACCGCCGCGAAGGCGGGGCCTACACCCCCCACCACCAGCTGGGCCGCGATACCACTATCGCGAGTGTCAAATTCGGTACCTGATAAGCCCAAATTGGCGGGCCACCTTGGGTTCAACGTTCGTGCAAACAGTCAAGAGTTGACTTAACACATCAAAGGGGACCGCGCTCATTCGACAGGTTGGGCAAGGTTGTAAATTAAAAGTCAGTAAAATTACAATTATTTTGTAACTTTGTCACATTTTCAGGACATAATAAATAGAGGGGAAATATTTTTTATTAGAAAAATTATAATGTTGTGGAATTTTGCAAATAATTTCCTTGACAAATATCCAATCCCTTCGCTCCTCAATAAGTGATATAGTTTAGGATTTCTTCCACAAAATGAAAATCGAATATTACCTTTGTTTTATAAGAGGACGCTTCAGTCACGAAACTTTTCGCGTTTCTACTTGTTTTTTCCAAAAGGTCATTTTCAAAGTCCATCCCTCCTCAACAGATTATCCGATATCGTTGATTTATGGCTCATTTTAAAAAGAAAAAAAAAATACCTAGGGATTTTAGTAAGCAAAATCTATATCTCGCAAATTATATCTAATAGTTCAAACAAAATTCCGAAATATTCAATGTTTACGATTTTGTATCGGGTAGACTATTTTTTGATAACAAAATTCTGCTCACTGAAATCGTTAGTATCCTTTTACTCTTTTAAATTAACCATAGGTGGATTTATGATGGTCCGTTGAGGATGGGCGTTCTTTGGCTCCTGTACTCTGCCAACAGTTCAAATAAACTGACTCAACATCAATTAATCTATAGTCCTGCTAATTATAACGGCAGGGTGTATAACAATAATTGGTTAGCATAGCATAAACAATTTTGAAAAGTCTCAAGTGAAAATCCCGGGGTTATTTATTAGAACCTCTCTCCCTAACAAAAAGTAAACTACTTTGTTGTAGCAACAATTTAACTACAATAAAAGTTAAACCGTACAAAAATTATTTCAAAGTTCAACTGTGCAAAAAAGTAATAGGTAAATGGTTCAAATTTCAAGAGAGTCAGTAAGCGTCGCGTCTCACCCAATTAAACCGCCTGCGTTTACACTTCCCTCGCCGCCACGGCAGTTGTGATTACACGCTCGCTTTCCTGCCACGTCAACGCAGCAGAACCGCGTTCGACCGATGGTTCCTCACTCATAATTGATAACATTATAATATAATAATATATAATCATAATAATAACATACAACTGTTTATCCTTCATAGAACACTTTCAGTTTTCGCTAACGCACAAGGGACCATCCATATATTACGCAAGGGATCCCCTCTATCTGGTAATGTTTGTTACCAACTTGAAAATAAGAGGATTTTTCAAACTGGTCCCGGCTATGCCTGCCACGCCCTTGCATCATCAGCTGTGATGCTATTGGTTGATTGTTTTTTAGATAAATAAATACATTGTAGGGCGGGACTACCATATGCGACAGGAAACGGGTATGCCAACCCAAATACATCTAAACAAAATCTTCCCCAAAAATGGGTAATCCGGGTAATGTAACTATTTTAAATGATAGTATGGGGTTTTCCAAACCTAACTTAACCTAACATAACTAAATAAAATATAACTCCATTGGATTAACATTAGAACTTTGAGAGCTCGTAGGGCAAAGCCCGTGGAAAACGAAGTATGAATATAAAATAATAGTTTTAGGAGTCGAAAATGTCCGAACAAAAATCAAGAAATTCTTTTAATCATGAAGAAAACTGATTATGGTATAGAGAAGATAGATTGTTATACAACGATACGAAATGAGAACAAACTTAGTCCTGCTCGTTATTGGAGTTGTTTAATGCGTACGGATAGTTTCGGATCGGCCGTGGGAAGTTTTTGGGCTTGGTCGTGGTAGACAGTTTTCGCGGTAGGTACCAGCGTTAGCGACGGATGTCCGTGTACATCCCTGGGATGCCACGCCTATTTCTCAGAAGGGAGAGGAAGGGGCGGCACTTCTGGGGCGATGGCGGTCTTCGTTACCAATTTGAATTATTTGAGTTACCTATATGAAATGGGACCAGTTTGAAACGTTACCAAATTGAAGGCCTCCCTTACGCAACACTCCCAGTCACGAGACTTGACGTTTCTAACTGCTTCCCCCATACGACCAGTGTTAACTTTCATGTTCCGTCCAGAACTTATTTGCGAATACATAGTTTTGAAATTTGGTAGGAATGTTGAACTGGTGATTATCTAGCGATTTCAGTGAAAACATTTTCGATTTAGGTGTTCAAATTGATAAAAAATTATTTAATTTTCGTATTTGGAGGCGAAATTATCAATAAATTAAAAATAAATTCGAAACTTTTCTCACTGAAATCGCGTTGTTATGTTTTAATCACCAAACAAGTCATTTAATCAACAATATCCGACCACCCGTTCAGGCTGGATGGAACTTGAAAAATAATATTGCTCTTTTGGGTTTAGAAATCGACTTGGATTTACTTACTGGTACCTGGTACCCCCTCTTAAGGGGGGGAGGGGTACGGTGTTAGCGAACCCAAGCATTGAATTTGTTATCGCCTGTAGTGGTGTATAGTCAATGACCCAAGCTTTGGAGTACCACTGAATAAATTGACTTGAATGTCCCTCCTTCTCCTCCTCATGTCCAAGGGATCGCTGTGTGCGACGTACGGTTCACAGCGGTGCCCCGGAAGTACACTGCGGCTCATGAGTGACACTGTGACCCGTGCCGCGCCGCACCGGATATGGATGGCCGTGGCCGTGGCACAATGGACGACGTTGAGACACACACAGACACCTGCGACGGCTGCGGTACTGCAGTTATACACATCACGTGATACGCGTCCCTGCTTGGAGAGTTTACCTTCTATTATTACCCCACTATGTACACTATAGACTGTTGGATTTCCGGTCCGGCCGTCCAAAAGGCGATCGTTCGTAATGGATCTTCTAATTTATAAATCAATTAAAATAATAAAAAGTCCTTAAAATTTAAAAGAATTGAGAATGTATAACCACAACCCTTAGGGTTGCCCAGGGGTAAGTGTTTTACCAATGAAAACCAAACATATACAGTAGAACCATTGATAGCAAGACTCTCAAGGGGGTTTGGGAAACAGTCTTGTTATCGAGGTGCTGTACTCGTCTAGTTTAGGTTCGTGTTATCAAGGTCTAGTTGACTAAAGTCATGCTATCAAGGTTACTGGTTCCTCTGACACCCTTTAGAGCAAGTGCATTATTTTGGATCAACTCTCCAAAGGCAGGGTGGGAGCGCGGGTTTTCCATGTTTTGACCTGAAGCCAATGATTTTTCCTTCAAAACATCCGTTCTGAAGAGTCACTGCTCGTGGGAACTATACACAGGGAAGATTGAACTCGTACAATAAAGGTTCCACGACGCACTCGCACTACTCAGGTTAAAGTCGTGCTATAAAGGTTCGGTGTTAAATAAAGACGTGCTATAGAGGGTTAAAACTGCGATCTGAATCAGGGAAAATGCCGTGCTATTGAGGTTTGTAAAACAATAATATTCGTACTATAGATGTACGTTTAACATTAAGTGTTATGACAATCTCTCGGGGACTGTAAAAATGCACGTGTTATCGAGGCTGTCGTGCTATTGAGGGTCGTGTTAGCGAGTTTCTACTGCACCTTAAACCTTGTAAGGTTGGTATTCATTGGTTTTACCGATTGTTACCCGCCAACTTTCTGATCCTCGCGCCCTACCCTCATCAAATGCCCTTCTACCCCTTGCCTCTTGCACCCAACTGTCGCGACACCGCAGCACGCGCACACCTGACCTATGCTGATATTATCACCAAAATAATTAACATCAACGACCCATACAAAAATCGAAAATCTCAATATACAAATTTTAAGGAAATTTTATGTCACACGTTTATCATCGAAGTTACCTAAAATAACGGAGGGTCAAGTTCAAAAATCACCTCTTCTTGTTTAGCTAATCATATTAATTGCTATCATCGTCCCATCTTTCACGCAAGTGTCAGACCTACATAACTCAGACCGTTTCCTAGATCCCTTCCCGCTGAGGCCGGAAGTGACTATTCCACTGTGTCAGACAGTTGCGTAATGAACTGCGAGGCCTGGCCATGGCCTGACTCCGCGTCGCCTCAGCGCATTGTCGCGCGACGTGCGACGGTGGCGAGACATTATACACAGTTTACTTGGTTTTCAAAATAAACACTTCCATGCCACGCTTCTCAGCTGCTGACCTGGATTTGTGTAGAAATCCTATACTCTAATATGAAGAAGGTTTGCTTGCTTGCTTGCGACACGGATCTCAAAAATGGCTCCAACGATTTCCTTCAAATATTCGAAATAACTAATTTCTGGGATAAAAATAAATTCTAGACAGGCCTCATACCCAGAAAAAATCAAATAATGTAAAAAAAACTAAAATGAAAAGTTAAAAAAATTAACATTGGGCTTATGGAGTTTCAAATCAAAACAAAAGAATTGTAACAGCTGTTCATAATCAACCAGGGAACTGTCAAAGTAATACTCATGTTGTTTATGATTATAACACGTGGTTTCCTGAGAGCAGAGATTAAAAGATTTGAGTGAAGATTACATAAATAGAGTAGTAAAATAAATCCAAGTGACATTGAGCTATAAATAACAACTGGAGTGGCCTTACAAATGTAGAAAAGAGGCAAATGAGTTATACAAATCTGATTATCAGTAGGGGGAAGTGGTGAAATATTACTCCATCATCTAAACAAACTGACTGGCCTTCCCCTGAGCAAAGCTCGGCCCCCAGGTACTGAATACTTAAAACGTTTAAAGTATTCATTGTGTGCAGTGTGAAATGAGTAGGTATGTATGTAGTAATCAAAGATGTATAAATGTATTGTCTATAGTATTGGCTGCTGATTTTTGTCCCATTAGAACCAATATTGGCTGCTGGCCCAGGACATCCTACTGAAATACAATACCAAACGATAAGTTTACTAATCTTTTGTTGACAAAACAGCGCTTTTGTTGGGAGCGGCGAGCAGCGGCCGGCACCCCACTTATCTTCCAAGAAATTCCATGTCCTACTAGAATTTGTAATAAATTAATCCGTTAGGCCTACAGCAAAAAATATGGTTCATTGTTTCTGTCTATAGTACACGAATAGGATCACGCTTCAATTTGAATCACGCTTCTACGATGTTCCGTTATCGACAACAGGATTCAGATTTCCCTGATATGCCCCGCAATAATTACTCACAGTTATAACTCACTCACAGTTATACCCCGCAGTTATAACTCACTCGGTAACCTGTTAACTCGATAACGGTACATCGTAGAACTGTGATTCAAATTTTATTTTATTCGTCTACTATAGACGGCAAAAATGAGCCATAATGTTTTGCTGTAGACCTAATGGATAAATTTATTACAAATTCCAGTAGGACATGGAATTTCTTGGAAGAGAAGTGTCTGAATTTTCAAGTGAAACGTATCACTATTTAGTCCCTAATTTGTACTATTTAGTACCTAATTCGTACTATTTAGTACCTAATTCGTACTTATTTAGTACCAACCTTTACAAAATTAGCACCTCTCACAAAACTTAATTATTTTATTATATTAGTTTACATGCTGGCCTTATGGCAAACTGTATCATTTATGTCTCATTACTCAAAACCCTTTGAGGTACTAAAATTGTAAAATAGAAGTAATTAGTAGATCTAAATAAGCTGTATCTAATAGTATAAATAGTATTGTAACCTTAAAAATTGACCAGACCTCCATATGGCTAACATGGGTTTTCTTGAATATATAAATTTTAATAACATCACTATTTAAGAGGTACTAATTTTTTGAAGGTTGGTACTAAATAGGACGAATTAGGTACTAAATACTGATTTATATTTCACTTGAAAATTCAGACATGGCCGGGCCAGCGCCATAGACATTCAAAACACTCTGGAGATTTCTGCCACACAAATGATTCAATTTTGACTATCGAATTTTGTGATCATTGTTTTCTGTGAATTAAGAGGGGGTTCCTGGCTCCAGTCACCGGATTGACCGGATACTGCATCTCCCATCAAACTAATATTACCTGTTTCTTCCGACGACTGTCAGAATTCGTTGATTTATGGTTTTGTTCATTTCAAAACAAAAAATACCTAGTGATTCCAGCGAGCAGATTATGACAACACAAGCATTACTTCTCTGTGCCCATAACGAAAATCACAAATATTTTGAATTTGAACAATATTATTTGCGATATCGAAATTGTACTCACTGAAACCACTAGATTATTTTGTTCTTTACAACCAACCAGAAACGACGATTTTCGCTAATCATTTGAAGAGAGTCGGGTTTTAAAATTTGACATTACCCTTACAAGAGAACCAGGTAGAAACGCCAAATGTTTCGTGACTGGAGCCCACTCTATTATTTTTTTTACAAAACGCACAAGACTCGGTTTAGAGCCGTATTTCTATCGCCGTGTTTGCCCAGGTGGCGACGCTTACCACGGCAACTGGGCAAACACGGGACACAACCACGACTGGCCTGAAACGTCGACGCTATATTCCCCACACTAGGAATTTCCTATATACTATTCCAAAGTTGGATTAATCACTTTGTTTTTTATTACTAGAAATACTTTTTGATTTGATATGTTTTCATGCGCGGTTTTTTGAACAGAACAGATTCCTCGCGATCGCGCAGGGGCAAAACGCAGAGACAACACAGGGAAATGATAAGTTGCGTGTTACACTAAACTCTTGTGTTCGGGGTTGAGATTGAAGGTCACAACCAAAATAGGTGTTAGGCAGCTGATCTTCCTTCTGTACTGTGTTTTGTTACCTTCAACAGCTGTCAAATGCTTACTTTTCCATGATTACTGTTCTTCCGTAAGACTAACGTTCAACTTTGAAGGCCTATGTGGGGCGTAGCCCTTAGGGCCATGTAAATATTAATAATTTTCTGCATCGAAACCTTTCCGAAGATTCTTCAATCATAAAAATCGGTCCAGTGGTTCCTAATATCTCAGCGTGACTCAAATCTGCTTGTGTATTAAATATTAGGATAGGATTTATCAAGGGTGTTGTTTGTCACTGAGCCATTTTTATCTCCTTTAATACTTCATCCAAACTAACTGAGCCATCATTTTAAAGACAACCTTTACCGCTAAATGCGAAAAACAAGCAAACAATTCGAAACCATAAACGTGATAATTTATTGGGTGGTATATTCTCACTTATGCATTTTCAACGTACTGTTAGCACCATCCAACAGCGGCAAGTTCACCTAACTCAAACATTTGTTTTGTGCTAGCTGGCTCTAGAAATTCTAGGTAGCAATTCAAGCTTGCAATGGGAAATTCTAGTTGCTCTTTAATGGTAAATTGTCATTCTACCGCCCTCCGATTGATCTGCTCTTGATACCCTCTGATACTGTTCCAGGCTACGCCCGGAGTACGCTCTCATGGATCCTCCTTCCCCTACTATTAGTCTTCTCTTGCCAAGGTATGTGAGAGGGAGGTGTGCTTAGTGCGCTCGGCTTGTCTTGCTCCGTCCGTGGAAGAATCGTTACCCATAAATAATTGGTAATACCTCCACGGCTTCATCTCGCCCAATGCCCAATGGTCTGTACCCCGGCCTCGCTTTCCTCCTGGGGTCTGAGTTTCAGCGAGTCAAAGGACCCGAGAGCCGAGCGCGACCACTTTGTTGTCTCATGCTTCTATCCTCGCCCGAACTGCTCGGCGAGGCACGTCGGCAAGAGTACTGGTAGCAAAATAACTATTGTACGTCCTAATATGTAATAAACTATATGCAAAATAAAATTGGAACAGCCTTTCAAAAAGGTACATGCGAATGAAACACAGTCAAGCATGAGCAGGGCTCCCTAGAGGGGAGTAACCGGGGGCACTTTGTCCCAGGCCTCCGAATTTCAGGGGCCCCAGGGGGCCTCCAGCATAAAGAAAAAAAATTCCAAGATAAGTAAAGTAGGGATCCCCAACACAATTTTTGCCCCAGGCCCCCAATCGCCTCGCTGCAGCCCTGAACATGGCAGAGAACCCAGTTTAGTAAAAAAAATAGTTTAAATAATATAATATAATAATTATATAAAATATAATTTATACATTATACATATTAGTGATTTTTTTAATCGAGTCGAGTCGAGTAGTGCCAATTATTTTCGGCCGAAAACTCGAAGTTTCGAGTACTCGCACACCCCTACATATTATACATGGTTTAGCCCCCAAAACCCGTAGTTTGTAATTTTGAATTGCGTGATTCTATAATAGGATAGAATAGAATTTTAATTACTTTTCGATAAGTCATTTAAAACATTATTTTACTTAGCTCAAGCAAGAACCTAATCATTTATAAAAATAACTTCTGAGGCTGCGATACAACAAACATCCTGAAAATTCCATAGCATATAAGATCACTTTTTTCAAACGTTGCTCGAGTCTTGAAATCCACGTCGATCGTCGATCGCTGCAAGAGGTCGGTGAGACATTACTCTGTGTAAACACTAGCTTTACATTACTCTGTGTAGACATCAGTCTGACTTCCTGTATCCGTATCCGGTTAGTGACGAGGACGATGTGTGAAGAGTCTTTCCTGCCTAGCCTAATCCCGCCACTCCTAATTCTGAACTCTGAAAGTTAAAACGAAAAACTAAGACTAAAACGTCAAGACTCAAACTTGCTTTTCGAAAATAGTTTTATTTTACCCGAAATAAATTACTAATAACTAACTTACCCATCCAAACCGACAAATATATGTATATTTTTTAATTATTTTGTAAAATTGTTTTAGTTCTGAATAAGCCCAAGTCCTAAGTATTTTCAAGCCATCTTTAGACACATTAATAGCAACATAATCCTTTAAAATATAATCAGTGTATCTAAATTACGTCATAAATTAACGTTACAATAAACCTCAACAAGGACTATACTACTGTATACATGTCATTCCATATGACAAGTTAATTTAAGAGCAAATTACCTTGCAATTTCAATGACCAGAATTTCGATATGATCTTATCAAACGAAGTTTTTTCAACGTTTATTATTTCAGAAATCGAAATTCTGCTCACTGAAATCGCTAGGTATATTTTTCTCTTTAAAATGAACTATAAATCATATATTATGGACCAAATCCGTTGAGGAGGAGCGGGCTTTGAAAGTTAACATTGGCCTTGTGGGGACACAGGAAACGTGGTAAGTTTCGTGACTGAAGCGTCCTCTTGTATAGCATAGCTTACATCTAAAAAGTTTAACTGAGCCGAAAGTTTTGAGGCGGGTGCGGGTCAGCCAGGTGTTTGATACCCGCAGAGTTGAGATCAGCTGTCCGTCACCGCCACCCGCCCAACCCGCCCACACCACGCTGGCTGAAGCGACTACAGTACCTCAACCAGTACACCAAACACGGCACGTAGCTCCTTACTATATAATAAGTGAATCTAGTTGCTCGAATTCGAGCCAATATATTTTCTTTCTGATTACCCAGCTCATATATCCAGTCATAGGCCCTACTGGTTCATATTGTGACGTCATTCAAAGAGTTAACTTAAACAGCTGTTCTTGCTTCTGTACTGTGGTTTGTTACTATCAACTGCTGTCCAATGAATAATTAGATTGATTTAAGAAAATTTTAAGAAAGATAAATTTAACCACTTAACAACAAACGAAAAAATAAAAAATCAAGGTCTTTAAAAGCGCAATGAAAAACATATAATTTAAAGTTACAGATCAATAACATTTTCTTCCAAAGGATTAACGTTAGAACTTTGCAAGCCCTAAAAGTCAAAGGTGGATGTTAAAAGTAGAGTAAAACGTAAAAAAACATGTTTCGTAGTAATCTCTTAACGCGATTTCCAAACAATTAAAAAATTTTAATATCAACTTGGGCCTAGACAACAAAACACCGCCGGCGAGTCGAAAAGGCAATCTACTCGGACGGAAATCGCCAACCGCGGCGATAACTTCTATCAATTAAATGAATAATTAAGGAAGTAGGTCGGTGGGAACGGCGCAGCGATCGCCGTCTGATAACGAGAGATAAGACGGTGATAAGAGTTGGATATCCGCCGAGAGGCGAGGAAACACAAACACGTGTGCGACCTGTCACCTTGGCCTGGGACGAGGACGAGGGATAGACAAGTTGGACACATGCGATTAATGTATCGCGATAGATGTGCATCATTGCGATACGACATGATCAATGCGATACGATATAATCACTGCAATAGGATATGCATCACTATTATACGATATGTTCATTGCGATGCGATTGTGCATCACTGCGATAGGATGTGCATCACTGCGATACGATATGATCACTGCAATACGATTTGATTACTACAATACGATGTGCATCACTGCGATAGGATGTGCATCACTGCGATAGGATGTGCATCACTGCGATAGGATGTGCATCACTGCGCTAGGATATGCATCACTGCTATACAATATGATCACTGCGATGCGATATGATTACTGCAATACGATATGATTACTACAATACGATGTGCATCACTGCGATAGGATGTGCATCACTGCGATAGGATGTGCATCACTGCTATACAATATGATCACTGCGATGCGATATGATTACTGCAATACGATATGATTACTGCGATATGAAATGATCACTGCGATACGATATGATCACTGCAATACGATGTGATCATTTTGATGCGATTGTGCATCACTCCGATACGATGCATCACTGCGACTGCGATACAATGTGCATCACGGCGATACGATGTGTATCACTGTGATACGATGTGTATCACTGTGATACGATACGATATGGTCACTTCGATATGATATGCATCACTGCGATACGATTATGAAATCTCCGTAATTTATCCGTATTGAGATAAATGTAATTCCTATTCTCTAATGAGTAAGATTTGCGTGCTTGTAAAACTCTGATCTCAAAACGGCCCCAACGATTTCCTTCAAATATTGTAATTAACTAATTTCTAGCTTAAAAATAAGTTCTAGACAGTTCTTATACTCCCAGGAAAAATCGAGTAATGTAAAAAACCGAATATGAAAAGTTAAACAAATTAACATTGGGCTTATGGAGTTTAAAAGTAATACTCATTTTGTTGTATAACATGTGGTTTCCTGTGAACGGCAAATAAAATCGTTGAATGAAGATTACATATGGCGTGGTATTGACGTTGAGCTATAATATCAACTGGAGTAATCTTAAACATGCAGAAAAGAGGCGAATCCGCTCGTCAATAGTGGGACGTGTGGTAAAAGATTAATCTAAGCCAACTAACAAACTGACTGACCTTCCCCGAGCAAAGCTCGACCTCCAGGTCCCATTGCTTAAGAATTAACTTGTGGTGTTTCCTAAAAACAGTAACTAAATCCGTTGAATGAAGATAAAATATGGAACGGTGATATCCAAAATGAATAAAATGGTCATTGAGCTATATTAACAACTGGAGTAACTTCAAAACATGCAGACAAGGGCAAACGACCTTGTTAATTGGGGGGGGGTGAAAATTACTCTAAACAACTGAGTCGTCTCCAAGTGGCAAAGCTCGACCCCCAGGTACTAGAATAAAACTGCCAAAGCACATTATGTAAAGCAACTTACTTCGGAGATGCGTCGGTCCCGGGGCGACTGTTTGGCCAGCCGTCGACGAAGCTGCTGGTTCTCTTCCCTCAGCTTGGCAATCTGCAAAAAGGAAAGACCTTTAAATAGTCCACACTTACTTAGAAGTAACTTTCATTACAAAAATATTCCTTTTACTACTAAAGTAAATTTCAAAAATATCCTTTTTATTACTAAAAACCGCACTGATAACATAATTTTTGAAAATACCACATGCCCCGGAGGTGCCCACTTGGGGGGATGACACTTTTGCCCAGGGGAGGGGCAGGACGGTTATGTAGAAAAACCCCATAAGGTCAATGTTAACTTTCAAAGTCCGTCCCTCCTCAACGGATTATTCGATATCGTCAATTTAGGGGTCATTTTAAAGAACACAAAATACCTACCGATTTCAGTTAGCAGAATTTTGATATAACATACCCATTAAAAAAATCACTAGTAGTTAATATTTTGGAATCGTTCTGAACGATTATTATTTGTGATATAAAAGTCATCCATTGTAATCGCCTTGAATCAACAATTTTGGATTTATCCGTTGATGAGGAACGGAATTAAAAATTTAACATTGGTCTTATAGGGAAATCAAGTAGAATCAGAGGTGTCCCTCCTTAATGTTATTTAATATTTTATATTATTATAAAATAACATTAACTATGCTTTATATCATGTTAGATTCGCATGTTCAACCTCTACGTGGTTCATATGGTTTGCTTGATTTTTCCTCAACGCGTAACACTTACAACTGAAGTGTACTGCCACATCTAAAAGATTATCATTAAACTTTATCGGAAAACCGCATTTATTCAAAAGGCGTTACTGCATAAAATTTGTATTATATGAACGTCTTTGAGAAAACGTCCTTAATAAATATTTTAGCGAATTTCCCCTATAGGGAAGAAGCTATTACCGTAGTCGGCATGGTAAGACCTAGGCCCGGGACCATGATAACTTTTCGTTTTGAGGTCCCCAGACCCCAAAAACACCATTCGTTCGAAACTGTATATATATATATATATATATATATATATATATATATATGTGTGTGTGTGTGTGTGTACGTGAGCACGATAACTCTCGTAAAAATTATCCGATTTTGATGAAATTTGGTATAAACGTGTAAAGCAACATTTATGACTTTAAGTTCGAAAACCAGCAAGATCGCTCTATCCGAAGGGGTATTTTGGGGGGGTTTTGTACCCCAAAAATGGGTTTTTCGAATTTTGTACATATAATTTTGGAAATAGTCAAATTTTAGTTTTTCCCATTGGATTCAGCTTAAAAAACACAGAATTTGGTATTTTGATCATTTCTCTACGTCAATTGGTTACCGAGTTATTGAAAGTGCTAAACACAGTACGTTGTCTAATGTTATTCTTATGGAGGAAAATAAAAATTTTATATCTCGCTTATTTATGAACGTATACTGACGAAACTTGGTATACGGCTTCATCTGGTTGTGGACCATTGATATTTGCTCAAAAAAAATTTTTTTTACCAAAGGCTCCCGTAGCAGCAAACCTGCGTACTTAGCCCCATGTTATTCTTATGGAGAATAAGTAACGTGTTATCTCCCTTCATTATGAAAATAAATTAATAAAATTTGGTATGTGGTTTTACCTACATGAGTTATATTGATATTTGTATAAAACCCCACTTTTTGTGTTCCTTGCTTCAGCAAACCTGCATAGTCAGCCGCCATGTTATTCTTATGGAGAATAATTAAAATGTCATAAATCGTTTATTTATGAATGTATATTGATGAAACTTGATATGTGGTTTTATGTGGTATTAAGATACATTTATATGCATTGGAAATTCGCTGAGTACGCAGGTTTGCTGCTACGGGGGTATTTAGCTATAGGCTAATTAAATCTGACAATGTGTGGTTTATACTCAAAGCAAAGACCCTACCGGGGTGTAAACACCAAAATAAGTATGACCATTGACTATAAATATAGGGTGGGGAGAGAGAGAGCCAGCGTTTACTGTCGGCGGATCAGACAAACGACGTGTTCCATGGACCTCGGCTCAGGTCGGGCCGGAACAACTCTCCCGTAAGGACAGGACGTCTAGTTATATGTTATATTCATAGTCAATGGTATGACTCATCCAATACTGCTTATCAGAGGAGAAATCCAAAATGTCTGCAATTCCCATTTTAACTGACAATAAAGAAAAACACCGCAGAAGAACTGATGACGTGATGAAGTCGTGGAAAAGTGAAATTAGACTCCTGCATGATTGGACATCATTCGACTCCTCTGGTGTCGCAATGACTGCGTCACTATTCCCGTTCATTTGGAATACTCAATGACAGCATTCTAATTTTATTAGTTACTGCAGTGTTTAATATTTCAAGTTCAGTGATTTACGTGACGGGCATCCAGATTAGGGGGGAAATATCCAGGAATCCAGGCACAAAAATGTTGGGTAGCAATGTATTCTAGGATACGATTCTAGGATAAACAGACACAAAGACCAAAGCCAGCGCATCAGGAGGCTATGGTGGCTGCTCCTCGCTGCTATCAGCGTGTCGGCGGCGGCGGTTGCTGCTATCGCAACGGCCAGTCACACCCGCATGTAGCGGCACACCTGCGTGTTCCACATCCTCGTCCTATCGTGGGCCTACTACAGCTATACATCTGTACAACTATACAGCTCAACCGCAGAAAATACTATTATTTCTCTATAGCTCAACTTACAGTGGAAGCGTGGCTCGGCCGTGTCCTCTGCACTGTACGTGCGTTTACTTGGTTCGCATTTTCTGGAAAGTCAGAGAGTTTGAAAAAGGCAGGAAAAGTCAAAGAAAAGTTAGAAAATGCCGCAAGACAGGGAGACTCACTGATATTTTATAATACCCCCGTAGCAGCAAACCTGCATACTCAGCGAATTTCCAATGAATAACACATAAGATAACATAACACATTAAAACACTTAACAGGATTCATAAGAAATGTATTCACAAACAAGCAATATTTAAAATATTAATTATTCTCCATAAGATTAACATTGGGGATGAGTATGCAGGTTTGCTGCAACAAGGCACACAAAATAATGGGTTTTTATGCAAATATCAATAGAACTCATCTTAGTGAAGCCACATACCAAGTTTCATCCATATACATTCATAAATAAGCGATATATAACATTTTAAGTATTTTCCATAAGAATAACATGGGGACCAAGTACCTAGGTTTGCTGCTACAGGAACCATAGGCGAAAAATTGTTTTTTTGTGCAAACAACAATAAATCACAACCAGATCAAGCCATATACCAAATTTCGCCAGTTTATGTTCATAAATAAGCGAGATATACAATTTTTCATTTTCTCCATAAGAATAACATTAGACAACGTACTGTGTTTAGCACTTTCAATATCCCGGTAACCAATTGACGTAGAGCAATGATGAAAATACCAAATTGTTTGTTTTTTTAAGCTGAATCCAATGGTATAAATTAAAATTTGATTTAAATTAAAATTACATGTGAAAACCCCAAAAAAACCATTTTTGGGGTACAAAACCCCCCAAAAACCCCCCTTCGGGTGGTGCGATTCATCTGGTTTTCGAACTCGTTCAAATAAATGGTACTTTACACATTTGTACCAAATTTCATTAAGATCGGACCTTTTTTACGAGAGTTATCGTGCTTACGGACACATATATATATATATACATATATACAAATTTGAACGAATGGTGTTTTTGGCATCTGGGGACCTCAAAATGAAAGGTTATCATGGTCTCGGGCTTAAGTCTTACCATGAGACCTACGGTAATAGCTTCTTCCCTATAGGGGAAATTCGCTAATAGACAGAGAAAGTTTTTAATCTACAACCAGAATGTACCCGTTCTTCGCACGGGTTAGAAAGGTAAGTTAGCTTGAAACCGCTGTTCTTGCTTCTGCTCTGTAAGCTGTCAAATGGAAGTGTCCTCAGCTGTTCGCATTACAGTTTCTGAATGTTTACTTTCTCCGAAATGTAAACATTGAAACTTAGGACGTTCACGGGGCGTAGCCCGAGGGAATTTTAAGGAAGTGAATAGGCCTATGTGTAGCATGAGTTCAAGATACACATAGAAACAGACGGGTTATAGAAACTTTGTGTAAAGTTTCAGCCCAGTCGGTTCAGTAGTTTTTGCGTTCACCCGGAACATCAGACAGACAGACAGAAACCACCTCTTCTTTATAATATTATAGATAGATTGTGAACGTAAACCAGTACTGATGTGCAAATGGTCTTTATAGTAAAACCCTTGACTATAAATACTGAAGTAGAGTTCTCATTGCCATTGTAAAATGTGTCCCTAGTTTTGTGTATGCCAGGATTGAAAGAGGTCGTAGTTTACACCAATCACCAACAGAGTATACTGCTGTCAACTATTACTTATCATCTCAAGGAGGGGATAATACAACAGTTGGTGAGTCAGGAAGCAAACATAAGTTGATTATCACTTGCTTTCTGGGGTGGAGATATTTTAAATGTTAACGTAAATAACTAAAATAAATAGTTGACAGTGGCACAATCTGTCGGTGACCCAATCAAACGACTTCAATTTTAAATCCTAGCATACACTAAAAGTGGGACAGCTGGGCCATATGGATGGGATGTCTCCTTCAGTATTTATAGTCAGTGGTAAAACGAAGATGGAGTGAAAAAGTTAAGGAAACATTTGTTTTGGACTACAACAAATTGTAAACATTTAAATGATAAAATAAACAGGAGATCGTTGGACGGCTATCAAAAAGGAGGAGGCTGATACACAAAATCATTGTTAATTATTGCCTATTGTAAATAAAGTGCGCATTCGGAGTCGAGGGTCAGGGAAAATTAACTTTTCTGGTTAGGAAAAGTCGGAGAAAAATTTTTAGCCGGGGATAGTCAGGGAAATCATTAACCAAATAAAGTGTAAACCATGGTTAATTCCCATGTTGTAAACTATACTTAATCTTCTCGTTTCACACAACTCCTTCAATATCCACGAACCAGCTGTGGTTGGATTTATAAGTACAATGTTAGACAATTCTTATGTCCCTCTTCGATAGATAACCGGGGAAGAACGTGTACCAGATATCAAAAGGTAACATTACATATGCATTGCATAAACTGAATATACAACTATTACTTTTTCGTGTTGTTATTAAAATGCATTACCGGATTGTCATCTTACTAATTCTACACTCATAATTTATTAATACTCGCCTTAAGAGCCGGCTACTTTGTCGGCCATATTGGTTTTATCGCCCATTAGAATAATGTTAAGTTCAGACCCCAATTTTTCGCTTATCTCTTGAGATAAAGTTTTGATTTTGGTGTCAATTGAAAGATATTCTTATCGCGGGTGATTATTGTGGAAGATATTTTGAAAATTAATTATAATATTTGATAAAAAATGTAATTTTGTTTACAATTTTTGTCTGGTAATCTGTAACACTTATACGAATTTTTACTCGCAAAAATCACTCTTTACTTTATTATGAGTAGTCAACAAAATTACCTAAATCAGACTGAAAATGAAACGAGTTCGCACGCAGCACGCTGACGTGAGGGAAGTGAATTTCCACATAAAAAACTTTTAAAACTCAAAATCAGTGTAAAACATACATTTATTTCAATTTTTATTGAATTCTGAAAACATTGATTTTTAGGCTGTTCTGATGCTCCTGGTTTCATTTACCTGCAATGTTGAGAATACAATTTTGCGCATTATAATGTTAGGAGAAGGTCCAGTCAGGCTTTAAAGTAGGAGTGAGGTTGCTGGGGATGATAAAAAGTACACCAGCAAATGAATAATAGGCTTTTCTAATGTAAAACCCCCATAAGACAACGAACTGTGTTTAGTCAGTACACATTTTCTTCTATAACTTGGTAAATAGTTATGCTAGAATGACGGGAGAGGGCTTAAAAGTTTCACCTCACTAATTCCCATCTTTATACATTAATTAATTTTACATCCGGGGCTTTTATGACCCTTTTTGGGCCCAAAACTCAAAATTTGAAAGATTAATCCCCAAAAAAGGGGTTTACAGTTTCCCGATTGTTTTGCCCAACGAACTTGTCCAACTGATTACAGAAAGGAATGTCCCTACCAAATTTGAGGTAAATCGGACAAAAAATGCGAACGCTAGAGTGCAAACACATATATATATATATAAAATTTTGAACGACCCCCCAAAACGTGTTCAGGGGGTCACGTTAGGAACTTCTATGGTGGTCCCGGGCTTAAGTTTCACCGTGCGGGTCATGCTAATAGTTCACTTTCCATAGGAAATTCACTAATAAAAATGTGGGTCGTAAATAGATGTTTAGTTAGCATTGCGCTTATGGAGAATCAATTCAATATGACCGACGGGGGAGCTTGGCCTTAAAATACGCCCTAGTTGCGTCGGCGTCTTAAACAGAAAAAAGAGAGATTATGTAGAGATGCAATCAATACAAATACAAATACAAATACGAATACCAATTTATTAGACATTTACGACATTTTTAGGTACGAGGTGTTGGTATGAGTCGTCAGAAAACCCACTGAAAACTAAAAAATTATTTTAGTTTTCTGTGGCAGTACTATCAAAATTCACGTTTGTGTCTGTGTCTACTCTAGTGTTGCCAACCGTCCGGTTTTCGTCCGGACAGTTCGGTTTGTATATGTCCGGTGCCCGGTTGGAACGTCCAACCGGACGGCAAATGTCCGGTTTTGTTGATAAGAAATAGATACAGTTAAAAATTAATATATTTTAGTCGATTCAGACGAAGTTTAGATTAATATTTAGGGTAATTTCGTGTTAACATAAAACCACCAATAATGTATATTCTTTTTATTTACCTGTTATTTTTCGTAAGTTTATAAAGCTTAAAATTTATTTTTCCGTTTTAGTTAATAGAGAAATTACTATTTATAGATTTTATACACCTGCCGTTTACGTTTCAATTTAAAAACCCTTTGAGTGCCACAGCGTCGCTCACAGCGACGCGATGTGTTTACGCATAAATTGCCGAGCGTCGCTGACAGCGACTCTCGGTATTTTACGTAGTACTTCATATCAAAACAAGGTACTGGATTTCAAAGTATTTTGTTTTGATCCAGAAGCTTCCAGCTATCAGATCTATAGCAATTTCGTTGCCTTTGGTCTGTTAGCAGACCCTAATTTAGTCATCTCTGTCGCAGATGTCGTCTGTATTTGTTGTTGTGTAATGTTATATGTTTGTTGTTGACGTAAATATCACTTATATTATTGTTATTGAAGTTATATTTTAGTGTTTTTTACTTCCTATTTACGTATGAAATAAAAATAAGTAGCAGAATAGATAGAAACAACTTGAGTAACCCTCGGGAATTAGTTTACAATGATCTTGGAAACAGTGTCATTGTCGTAGATACTAAGTTTTTGTGAAAGTAAAAGATACACATACATCTTTTGTTTTCTAGTTTATTGTGCATTTCATTTACTTTGGTAGGCCTAATGCTTAAATACTAGTAATAATAAACATGTTTACTGACAACAAACTAAAAAATAATTTGTTTATATTACAAAATTGTACTTCAACGTTGCTTAGTAACCACATAGCCTAGGCCTAGGGCCTTTTTTGAATTGTAACATATTTTAATTTATTTTTTTTGCAAACATTAACTGATATTGATGATTTATACATCAGTTTTGATCAGCATTTTCTGCTCTTTCTGCCTATTGGGTTGAAAAATATCAAATGAAATTTTTTAGCATAGTTTATGCAAGTCAAAGTTGAAAAAAAAAACAAATTTTTAATTTGTTTTATATAAAAAATATTTTTTAAGCCCCAATTTATTTTCTGATTATAGTTACTTTATACTATTTCATAGATAATTTATTCATAAACAAAATAAAAAAAAGTTATATGGATATCTCTAAAATTGTATTTTATATGATATTTTATGTAAACTACTACATTTTCCATTGAAATTAGCCCGGCAATTTATGCATAAGAAATGGCCATGATGGCGCGGCACTCAAAGGGTTACAATGCTTTTAACACTAGTAGTTTACAATTGTTATTACAAATCACAAATTTAATTTATTACACATTTTAATCAACAGCTCATCAGGAAATCTACTTTATTTTCTGGGTAGAAAGGTGTTGTTGTTAGCAGCCAAAGGGGCTTAAATAGGTTACTTTTACATAAAATTCTACCAAATTTTCCGGGGGGAGGGGGGACCCTCGTGTCCCCCCGCTCTACTGGGGGGTTATCCCCCAGTATGGCTCGTGTCCGGTTCTGGCCAAACGAAAAGTTAGTTGGCAACACTAGTCTACTCTAAAGACCAATTGTTAAGTGCAAGCCCTGCCCGTCCTCAACGGGTTATCCGAAATCATGTTTCAAATATAAAAATGCCAAGCGAATCTTATGCGAGCATAATTCTAATAACATCAACAGTTATCCCATAATAATCGCCATCGAAATTGTATTTATCGGTCACTATTTAAGATATTAAAATTCTGCTCCCTGGAACCGTTAAGTACATTTTTTAGTCGCCAATGAATGACTTCGGATAATCCGTCGATGGAGTGTTGAAGCTAAAAAGTTAACATTGGTCTGACGAGATAAGCAGTTGGGGCGTACTTTCTCGTAACTGGAGGCGTCCTTGCTTTGGGGATTTTCATCAGTATACCAGACACTTGTTAGTGAACTAAGTGAACTATTAGCATGACCCACATGGTGAAACTTAAGCCCGGGACCACCATAGAAGTTCCTAACGCGACCCCCTGAACATGTTTTTTTTTGGGGGGTCGTTCAAAATTAGATATATAGCCTGTGTGTTTGCACTCTAGCGGTCGCATTTGTTGTCCGATTTACTTCCAATTTGGTAGGGACATTCCTTTCTGTAATCAGTTGGACAAGTTCATTGGGCAAAACAATCGAAAAACTCTAACCCCCTTTTTAGGAATTTTAAATTTTGATTTTGAGTTTTTGGGCCCAAAAAGGGTCAGAAAAGCCCCTAATGTATAAGTAATGCGTAGTAAATTATAGGACTAAAAAGGCGGACATTTTAAGCCCTCCCTCATCATTCTATAGCACCAATATTTACCGAGTTATTTAAGAAAATTAAGATCGAGTAAACACAGTACGTTGCCTTATGGAGATTTTACATTGGAAAGGGCTGTTTTTCATACCTTGATGTAGTTTTATCACTCCTAATGGGGGTCATAGCGTTTTTTGATCCTGATGATACCTCCTTATAAGCTTATAATGCACAACATTATCATCTCAATACTGAATTTAAATAGAACCAGGTACATCAGAACAGCCAAAAAATCTAATATTTTCCATTTAGCTAAAAATGACACAAATCTTTGTTTAAACCCATTGTTTGATTTTTTTAAAGTTTTTTATGCGAAAATTCACTTCCCTATTGTCAGCGTGCTGCGTGTGAACTCGTTTAACTTTGAAGAGTTCCACCGTAT
The DNA here is from genome assembly GCA_963675035.1 of Allygus modestus. Taxonomy (NCBI): domain Eukaryota; kingdom Metazoa; phylum Arthropoda; class Insecta; order Hemiptera; family Cicadellidae; genus Allygus; species Allygus modestus. The sequence continues at coordinate 8,515,180 of OY776112.1, forward strand.
CAGTAGCGGCCAAGGAACGGTCTGAGTGTACGAACGTGCGGCTAGGCGGCTAGAGCAGCGGTGCCGCTCTATGAACAATAACTGGCAGCTGTCAACCGCGACCTGCTGTAGTGTAGTCACAACACAGCCGCGCCGACGACGGCTAAACAGCCATTGTGATCGGCGGTGGCTGATTTATGATTAGTGATGAATTCGCATTTTAATTGCACTACCTACTAATTCAACTGGTTATTTTCTAGTTTGATCCAGGGTTCATAAATACAAACCGTAGTGTTGTTTTGCTTAGGGCGCCTCCTTAGCTAAACGGTCAGTGCCTAGTGTCGGTGCAAGAGCCCGCGGGTACAACTTCCGGAGTGTCCACATGACCTTGAGCTTGAGAGGGTTGGGCCGTTGCCTTCTAATGTCTCTGTAAAAATGCTATTGGGGTAGGGGAAAAGTGCTTGTAAAATAGGACACTAAAAGGGAGGGTTAGTTTACTATGGCAAGTTGTTTCTTGTATTAGAAAAGGTCATTATTACACTACGTAGGCCACAGGCCGAGACTTAAACCCGGATTGGATAATTTTTATAGTAGTTAATAATTGATCGGTTGATCAGTTTTGATCGGTTATTAATTTAATTAAAGTAGGCCTATATATATTTGCTCTATTTAGACCAAGTCACCTTATTCAAAAACCTGTTTTATTGGGCACTACTCGCCTTCAGATTACGTTATTTCGTGTGATTTTAATGACAAGAGGATTTACTGTTACAAATCGTCGCCAAAAGGACCCCGACAGGGACTATGCCGCACAACCTAAAGTGGGTAGCACTCAATGAAATTAAGTTTTTCGAATAAAAAAACTCCACCTGAAGCATGTCTTTCAAATAATACACGAGCGTATAATATCTTGAAATTATCAAACTTATCAGCGCTTAGTTTTAAATATTTCGTTCGTTTCAAGCACCCCTAATATACTAAGGAATTTGTAATTTATCCCTGGTTTAACCGGATTTCCTCCGTATACAAAACCTCCCTTTGGGATTTGTCCTAGCTATTTACACGGGAAAGTCTTTCGTCGCCCTATAAACTGCAGTACTGAACTAACGAGTTCGCACGCAGCACGCTGACGTGAGGGAAGTGAATTTCCACATACAAAACTTTTAAAACTTAAAACCAGTGTAAAAACGTACATTTATTCCATTTTTATTGAAATCTGAAAACACTGATTTTTTTGGCTTTTCTGGTGCTCCTGGTTTCATTTACCTGCAATGTTATTGCGCATTATAAGGTTAGGAGAAGGTCCAGTCAGGCTTGAAAGTAGGCGCGAGGTTGCTGGGGATGATACAAATACACCAACAAATGAATAACATGCTTTTCTAATGTAAAAACCCCATTAGACAACGTACTGTGTTTAGCCGATGTACATTTTCTTTAATAACTCAGTAAATATTTATGCTAGAATGACGAGAGAGGGCTTAAAACTTTCGCTTCACTAATTTCCATCTAATACAAGCATTAATTTTACGTCCGGGGCTTTTCTGACCCTTTTTGGGCCCAACAACTCGAAATTTGAAAGAATAACCCCCAAAAAAGGGGGTTACTTTTCCGATTGTCTTGACCAACGAACTTGTCCAACTGAATATAGAAAGGAACATCCCTACCAAATTTGAAGTAAATCGGGGAAAAAATACGACCGCTAGAGTGCAAACACATTACATATATATATAATTTTGAACGAACCCCCAAAACGTGTTCAGGGGATCACGTTAGGAGCTTCTATGGTGGTCCCGGGCTTAAGTTTCACAGTGCGGGTCATGCTAATAGTTCACTTTTCCATAGGGAATTCACTAATGAAAGCTGGCTGCTCCGCCACGAATCGACCAATATAATACTCGCAGTAGTCCGACAGGGACTATTGTCGCACAACCTAAAGTGGGTAGTACTCAATGATATTAAGTTTTTTCGAATAAAAAACCCCACCTTCAAAGTTGAAGAATTAACTAAAGATGAAACAGGAATAGGAGCTGCCATCGCAGCTAGAGGTTCCAACTACAGTAGTTACAGCTTACAGCCAGTGTCGAATCAGTCCCTCCCTTTCTCACTATCGCCGGACATCTACCTGCTTGTAAATTATGTCGTTTCCCATGGTAATCCGGTGTTTAAAATGCGCACCCCCATTATCGCAATCACCATTCACACTGAACAGTAGCAGTTAGGGAAACAATCCCATTACCCTGCGAGCGACTCGGGCCCAGACATCGCAGGTCACCCGACCGCTGGTGACCCGGAAACAGTGGATAGGGGCGTCGTCGTATAATTTAACGGACCATGCTGTGTCCAAGGCAACTTTTGGTGACCAGTCTTGTATCAGTTTTCACTTGTATATGGAGAAAATAAACGGTATCAGGAAACTGGCACATACTTTCTCCCTTTTAGCCAACTTTAATGAATAGATTACTTTTTATTTACTAAATATAGAATACAAAGCACGGTCGAATGTACAGAAAATCTTTTAAACAAGTTGTTTTCAAAAACATCCACCCAAATCCCTGTTTAGGAGGCACTACAGAATCCATCGCTACACACGTGATTTTAAGAGGGGAAATGCCCCCTCAGGGTTATTAAGGGGCAACATATTTCGAATTTCCTCTGTTGGCCAATGCTAACTTGACAAGCATATCAAGTTTGAACGAAATTGATCAATAAATAATAGAGAAATAGTAATTTTTGTATTCCCCAAAAGAATAACATTGGACAACGTACTGCGTTTACCGCAAAATGAAAATTTAAATTTTCTCCGCAACCAGTTATTGTATAATAGTAATACTAGATACTAAATTATTTAGTTTTTAAGCTCTTTTTAATGGTGGATAGTAATATTTTTTATATTTATGTTTTTTATGAAAAATCCAAAAAACTGAATTTTTTATATTTTAACTCTGGTAGTTTCTGAACCCGAATTTTTACAGATATGCAGGTGGTGTCATTTTATTGGAAACCTAAAGTTCTACAAAAGACTAAAGTTTAATCAAAATCGTTAGAGCCGTTTTTGAGAAATCTTGATTTTTCATGTTTTTTGGCGGTTTTCGGGGGATAATTACCCTTAATAATCAAAAATTCAAAAAAATGAAAAAACACCTGGAGATATCGTGGATACTTAGATAAACAATTTAATAAAAATCGGACCATTGGTTAGGGCTGTAGCTCTGTACACATCCATACAGGCAGAAAGACAGACAAGACAGACAGGCAGACACACAGACATCACGTAAAGATCACTTTTTTGGATTCAGGGAGCACCAAAACGAATATTTCCACTATCAACTCAAATTCGAAAATTTTGACGAAAACAATACTTTCTCCAGATACTACGTATAAGAGGGAGAATGTAAAAGTGGTATTATGAGGTTGTCGATTTTTCATTGGCTCACATGATGTTAAAACCCCTGCCGGGCGGTAGAATGCTAGATAAAATAGAGAAATGTTTGCAGTCACCAAGGTTTCAATTAAATTTGCAACTTCTACAATATGCTATCTTGTGATACTTTTGTTCAGTCTGTCGCGGCAGCGATTGCTGATGAAGGTGCCGAATTGAAAGCTGTATCAGTGCTCCTATAGCTAAGTCCAATTATGGTCGTACATATTATAATTGTACTGACAATTCACAACAGAAGGAGATTCTTCAGTAAATTAATTAAAATTGTTCATCGAAGCTATTTTTAACCTTAAAATCCAGTAATCTCGGCATCCGGGGAATTCCGGTGATAACCCAGTCTATCTTAGGAAATTGGTTGGGGTTTTCAGACTTATCGAAAGCGTCCCTGGCTAATCAGCAGTTTAAAATTAAGCCGAAGTTTTGATATCACACAAATTTGAAGTTGCTTCGAAATGACTTTTCGAAGAAGCACTTTTGGTCCTTACGAACCTCTCTGACCTCCAACTTGCAAAAATAAACCAGCATCATCCCTTAAGAGGGGGCTCCAGTCCTCTGCGTCTACCTGCTTCTCCCATAAGGTCAATGATAACTTTCAAAGTCAGTCCCTCCAACAGATTATTCTAAATCGATGATATATGGTTCATTTCAAAGATCTAAAATATAGCCAGCGATTTCAGTGAGTAAAATTTCGATATCACAACTAGTTCATCCATACAAAATCGTAAATACTGAATATTTAGGAATGGTTTGATCGATTATTAGTGGATTTCCTATGGAAAGTGAACTATTGTCATGACCCGCACGGTAAAACTTAAGCCCGGGACCACCATAGAAGTTTCTATAACGTGACCTCCTGAAGACGTTTTGGAGGGTCGTTCAAAATTGTATATACATGTATTTGCACTCTAGTGGTCGCATTTTTTGTCTGATTAACTTCAAATTTGGTAGGGACATTCCTTTCTATAATCAGTTGGACAAGTTCGTTGGACAAAACAATTGAAAAACTCTAAACCCCTATTTTGGGGATTCATCCGTCAAATTTCGAGATTTTGAAGCCCCGGATGAGAGATTGCTTGTAAAAAGATGGGAATTAGTGAGGCAAAACTTTTAAGCCCTCCCTCGTTATTCTAGTATACATATTTACCGAGTTATTAAAGAAAATGTGTATTGACTAAACACAGTACGTTGTCTTATGGGGGTTTTACACTAGAAAAGCCTGTTATTCCTTTGTTAGAGTACTTTTATCATCCCCAGCAACCTCACGCCTACTTTCAAGCCTGTCTGGACCTTCTCCTAACCTTATAATGAGCAAAATTGTATTCCGAGCATTGCAGGTAAATGAAACCAGGAGTATCAGAACAGCCAAAAAATCAATGTTTTCAGATTTCAATAAAAATTGGACAAATGTATGTTTTTCCACTGATTTTGAGTTTTTAAAGTTTGTTAAGTGGAAATTCTCTTCCCTCACGTCAGCGTGCTGCGTGCGAACTCGTTATATCTGAAACAGCTAGATATTTCTTTGCTCCTTAAAAGGCCATAAATCAACAATGTCGGATAATCCGTTGAGGAGGAACGAGCTGTGAAAGATAACATTGGTCTTATGGGGGAAGCAGGTTAAAACGCAACAGGTTTCGTGACTGGTGCGGCGAAATCTCGAGTTCAAGAGTTAAGGGGACTGATACCCCTCGGCGAAGACATTCAAGACCTCAACTTACTACAATGTAGTCACCACTGGAAGCTGTTGGTCACTTGGTTTCCAGTAACCATCACACCATCGGCGCGCGGCGTCCCGGTGACGGGGTGCGGCGCAGTTCGGCCTACAGGCCACGAGACGCATCTGTCATCACATCCGCTACTTCGGTGAAGAAGAGGAAGGGTTCGACTGATAACGCGGCACGTCAGCTGTCTTATCACTGACTTGCGCCAGCTGTCGCCGAAGACGCTGATTGGGCGCTGAAATCAGGCGGTCCGGCGGTCCGGTGCCAGGAATGCCTGGAATGGACCTCCTGGCGCGGCGTTGGCGTTATTACGCGGAACTGTACAGTAGATATGGACTACCATAGATGCGCGGAACCTGCGGAATTTTTTAACAGCTTTTTTTAGTGAATTTTCTTTGTAAAGTGAACTTTTAGCATGACCCGCACGGTGAAACTTAAGCCCGGGACCAGCATAGAAGTTCCTAACGTGACCCCTGAACACGTTTTGGGAGGTCATTAAAAATTGTATATATATATATATATATATATATATATATATATATATATATATATATATATGTGTGTGTGTGTGTGTGTGTGTGTGTGTGTGTGTGTGTGTGTGTGTGTTTGCACTCTAGCGGTCGCATTTTTTGTCCGATTAACTTCAAATTTGGAAGGGACGTTCCTTTCTGTAATCAGTTGGACAAGTTCGTTGGGCAAAACAATCGGAAAACTCTAAACCTCTTTTTTGGGGATTAAACTTTCAAATTTCGAGTTTTTGGCCCAAAAAGGGTCAGAAAAGCCCCGGATGTAAAATTAATGCATGTAAAAAGATGGGAATTAGTGAGGCGAAAGTTTTAAGCCCTCTCTTGTCATTCTAGCATAAATATTTACCGAGTTATTAAAGAAAATGTGTTTCGACTAAACACAGTACGTTGTCTTATGGGGGTTTTACACTAGAAAAATCAATGTTTTCAGATTTCAATAAAATTGAAATAAATGTATGTTTTTACACAGATTTTGAGTTTTAAAATTTGTTATGTGGAAATTCACATTCCTCATGTCAACGTGCTGCGTGCGAACTCGTTTTTTTGTTTTTTATTTTGCGAATTAAGAGTGGGCTTCGGCTTCAGTCCTCTGCGTCTACCTACTTCTCTCACAAGACCAATGTGAACTTTAAAGTTCATTCATCCTTAACGGATTTTCCGATAAAGTAGGCCTATATTGTTTATTTATGGTTCATTTTAAAGAGCTAAAATATACCTAGCGATTTCAGTGAGCAGAATTTCTATATTACAAATAACCCATAAACAAATTGTAAATATTGAATATTTTGGAATTTGTTGAGCAATTATTTAATAGTACCTGGGGGCCGAGCTTTGCTCGGGGGAAGGCCAGTCAGTTTGTTTAGATAACTTGAAGTAATATTTCACCACTTCCCCCTACTGATAATCAGATTTGTATAACTCATTCACCTCTTTTCTACTTTTGTAAGGCCACTCCAGTTGTTATTTATAGCTCAATGTTCCTTTGATTTATTTTACTACTCTATTTATGTAATCTTCACTCAAATCTTTTAATCTTTGCTCTCAGGAAACCACATGTTAATAATCATATACAACATGAGTATTACTTTGACATTTCCCTGGTTGATTATGAACAGCTGTTACAATTCTTTTGTTTTGATTTGAAACTCCATAAGCCCAATGTTAATTTTTTTAACTTTTCATTTTAGTTTTAGCGAATTTCCCCTATAGGGAAGAAGCTATTACCGTAGTCGGCATGGTAAGACCTAGGCCCGGGACCATGATAACTTTTCGTTTTGATATATTTTTATGAAACTTGGTAAGTGGCTTTATGTAGTATTAAGACATTTGTATTTCCACTGGAAATTCGCTGAGTATGCAGGTTTGCTGCGACGGGGGTATTTTTGCATTATTTGATTTTTCCGGGGGATGAGGCCTGTCTAGAACTTATTTTTATCCCAGAAATGAGTTATTTCGAACATTAATTGAAGGAAATCGTTGGAGCCGTTTTTGAGATCCGTGTCGCAAGCAAGCCAGCAAGCATGCAAGCAAGCAAGCAAGCAAGCAAGCAAGCAAGCAAGCAAGCAAGCAAGCAAGCAAGCAAACCTTACTCATATTAGAGTATAGGATATAGTATGGAAAACTTGCTCACTTAAATCGCTAAGTACTCTCTTTAAAATGAGCCATAAATCAAGGATATCGCATAATCCGTTGAGGAGGGACGGGCTTTGAGAGTTAACATTGGCCTTATGGGAGAAGGAGGTAGAAACGCCACAGTTTCGTGAATGGAGCCCCAATCTTTTGAACACAGAGTATTGCACGAAGAAATTCTAATTTCAAAAATATTTTGATCAATTTACTGCCCTCGTCCCGCGGGGAGGGCGAGAGGCGAGTGTTTGCCGCTTATCTGCTGCGCTGTTTGCCCGTGTGTTTATACAAGACCAGATAACCGTTATTGGGACCAAAGAGTGGAGGGTAAACATTAATAAACAGATAAGGCAGATAGGTTGATGCATCGGGCAGATGGTGTGGCTGTGACACGGGGTGATAATAATTAGTCATTAGCTAGGCCAGTCGGAGATCCAAGTTCGGGATTATGGGAGTTATCGAAATTGGAACAGCTGTTTGCGATAAGCGGTTGAAATGGAAACCGTGTTTGGGATTTATTAAAGATTAAGCTGGTAGTAAGGCATATCCTTCGTTTCTTGTTAGCGAATTTCCCCTATAGGGAAGAGAACCTATTACCGTAGTCGACATGGTAAGACCTACGTCCAGGACCATGATGTTTTAGCGAATTTCCCCTATAGGGAAGAAGCTATTACCGTAGGTCTCATGGTAAGACTTAAGCCCGAGACCATGATAACTTTTCATTTTGAGGTCCCCAGATGCCAAAAACACCATTCGTTCGAATTTTTATATATATATATAAATATATATATATATATTATATATATATATTATATATATATATATATATATATATATATATATATATATATATATGTGTCCGTAAGCACGATAACTCTCGTAAAAAAGGTCCGATCTTAATGAAATTTGGTACAAATGTGTAAAGTACCATTTATTTGAACGAGTTCGAAAACCAGATGACTCGCACCATCCGAAGGGGGGTTTTTGGGGGGTTTTGTACCCCAAAAATGTGTTTTTTGGGGTTTTCACATTTAATTTTAATTTAAATCAAATTTTAATTTATACCATTGAATTAAGCTTAAAAAAACAAACAATTTGGTATTTTGATCATTGCTCTACGTCAATTGGTTACCGAGATATTGAAAGTGCTAAACACAGTACGTTGTCTAATGTTATTCTTATGGAGAAAAAGAAAAATTGTATATCTCGCTTATTTATGAACATAAACTGGCGAAATTTGGTATATGGCTTGATCTGGTTATGGTTTATTGTTGTTTGCACAAAAAAACAATTTTTCGCCTATGGCTCCTGTAGCAGCAAACCTAGGTACTTGGTCCCCATGTTATTCTTATGGAAAATACTTAAAATGTTATATACTGTATCGCTTATTTATGATTGTATATGGATGAAACTTGGTATGTGACTTCACTAAGATGAGTTCTATTGATATTTACATAAAAACCCATTATTTCGTGTGCCTTGTTGCAGCAAACCTGCGTACTCATCCCCAATGTTATTCTTATGGAGGATAATTAATATTTTAAATATCGCTTGTTTGTGAATACATTTCTTATGAATCCTGTTAAGTGTTATAATGTGTTATGTTATATATTCATTGGAAATTCGCTGAGTATGCAGGTTTGCTGCGACGGGGGTATTTATGTTCATTTTATACTCCTTACAGCATGGGAATTTTAATGAACTTAGTAAAAATCCCTTAAATGTTATAAAAATCATAAATACCCACGTTTTAGGTATTTACCCGGGGCTTGGGGTAAATACCCATTTTTATTTACCTACCCGCTGGGTATTTATCCGGCCCACTTCACTAGCGTAGCCCACGTAATTTTTTACATTTCTGATATTTTTTCTACCATCCTTGGCCCTCAAGCTTTAAAATGGATCGTCATAACCAAACTCATCTTCTTCCTAGCTCGAGATATTTCGTGGGGACCGATTCGCTTACAGAATTAAATATTAAGATTATAACAACGTACTCTCAATCAACACGTAGTTTAGACACCCGCCGCAGGATAGCGCCACTGTTCCAAAAATTCAGCCCTTTACTGTGTTTAAGTGTTGACCTTTCTTTAAAATCTGAGACGTATTGGCAAATCTACGTCAATACCTTTAATTAATGGTATACGTTTAATACCTTTTTAATTAAAGGTATTAAAAATACCTTTAATTTGGCAACCCAAACGGTAAAATCCTTCCAGCCGTTATCGAGTTATGACTGAAGAAAAAACCCCTAGCGTACATAGAGGATTTTATAACTTGTTTATTTATAAACATATACCAACCAAACCTGGTACATGGCTTCAGCTGGTTGTGACCTATTGTTATTTGTATACAAAATTTTTAACTGATAGTTCCTGTAGCAACAAACCTGCATACTCAGCCCAATGTTATTTTTATGGAGAATAAGTAAAATATTATGTCTCTTTTAATTATGAACATAAGTTAATAGAACTTGGTATGTGGCTTCACCTAGTTGGGTTATATTCATACTATATTTGCATAAAAACCCTTACGTTGTGTCCCTTGTTGCGGCAAACCTACGTACTTAGTTCCCATGTTATTCTTATGGGGAATAATTAAAATGTTATATTTCGCTTGTTTGTGAATGAACATTAAAATACTTGTTAAGCGGCTTTATTGGGTACTAAAACACACACACATATATATATATACATTGGAAATTCACTTAGCACGCAGGTTTGCTGAGACAGGGGTATTTTTAACGAATTTCTCCTATAGGGAAGAAGCTATTACTGTAGACTTAAGCCCGAGACCATGATAACTTTTCGTTTTCAAGTCCCCAGATGCCAAAAACAATGTTTGTTCAATATATATATATATATATATATATATATATATATATATATATATACATATATATATTTATATCCATTGAAAATTAACTGAGTACGCAGGTTTGCTGCGACGGGGGTATTTTTTATTTTATAAATCCTTACGTTTTATGTCACTCATTGTATTTTCTGACATTTTCCAGTCTCAAATAATACCCGGTATACAACAAATAAACCAAAATCAATAGTAACAGTGGTTTTAATAAATTATTTACAATCAGTAATATCAGTTCAATCACATTTTATCAGGGCTGCCTCAAGGCAATTAGGGGCCCGGGGTGAAAATTCTGTGGGGGGCCCAGAGACCCCTATTTTACTATATTGGTATTTTTTTATTTTGGCCGGGGGTCTGGGGCAAAGTGCCCCGGTCACCCCCCTCGCGGAAGCCCAGTATTTTACAAGCCAAGTAACAGCTGAGGAGCTTGACAAAAAGTGTTATCAAATCAGCGATCACATAAGACCAAGAGATCGCCGCACCAGAAGATGTTTTGACCTAGTACAAAGGACGAAACAGGTGTTCAAAATACAGTTATACTTTTTATACAAGGAATAAAAAGAACAACGTTAGTATATCAATGCGTGTGTAGAAAACACTTCCGTTTTTAAAGTAATATGTTGCAAAAAACGTTGCATCCTGTTCAGGCGCGGATACAAGTGGGGGTCGCCCCCCACCCCCCAAGCCTTGAAATTATTGTTTTATATTGTATTATTGAGGCCTACAATGAAAAGTTATATCCGAATGAAAATTTAAGTAGCAAAATTTAGTGACAATCGTTTTTAAAGCCACACAAAAACTCGTTTTTTGGTTGTGAAAGTCAAATTTTGCCGCTACCGTCTTTGTTACATTAAAATTGAAAATGTTATACATAAATGTTCGGGAAATTGAATAAAATATATACCATTCAAAAGGTGAGATTCTAAACTTCCATTTTAATACATGAAACATTACTTACTTAGGTAAAAGCGTCTTACAAAACCATGAATATTCCATTTTTTTTATTGGAAGGTGGGAATGCTTTTCGCACACCCCCGCTCCTGTGGGGAGTCCCACACTATCCCCGAGTGATGTTTGATTTTTGTCTTGAACACAAGGTTATTGATATAATATGTTAGCTTTACTTTCATTCGTTGTATAATTACATACAGTTTTGCAATAAATAATGGGGGGGGAGGTGCCAGTGACCACCCATGGGGAGGGGGGGTAACTTTCAGTGACCGCCCCCCAAACCTGACCTCTGTATCCGCCCTTGATTCTGTGGTGAACCTAATTCTCTCGTTTAACTAATATGTTCCTAGTGATCCTCTGACCAACGAAATCTACTTCATAATATCAACACAGTGACTATTAAGGTCAAAGAAGCAAATTCCTTAGGAAAAATCATATTTAAATGCCGTAAGACATACAGGGTGTCCAAAAATCGTGCTCTTATATTTTGCAAGCGTGTTTGAACTATGCACATTTTTTGGAAACACTGTATATGGTAATAAAGAAATCAAAATTCAAAAAATGCAAATGCAGAGACCTTATAGACAAAGACTTAACTTCAGATTCATAAATATTTTTGATATATAGATGGAGCACTCTCCGCCAGTGGTTTTCATAGTACTTGCCTTAGGGGCATCAACGATTGAGAAAAATTTAACCAAATGCAATTAAGATACATACATAATAAATAGTGAAACTAACACCACATTTACTTACTTCGGTATTAGACGAACAACAACAAAAAACACAAAAACGTTTGAATGGCCTTTTAGAACTGGTCATTGTCTCTGATCAAGTGCCAGTATAAATAGATCAACTGAACTCAAGTATTCTATTTGTAACTCTTCCGTACATGCTAATTGTACTAGGGTAATGGTTTTTAATTATTAAATGTACAAGTTTGTTGAGCAGACTACAAATTTTCTATTAGCTGTTATATCATGTAATACTGTTTTAAATATAAACAAATTCTTACACAATATGTGAATTTCACTACTTTGGCAGTTCACTGGTTAGTTTATTCACAGCTGTAATGATTATTTTGTTAGTGAATTTCCTTTGGAAAGTGAACTATTAGCATGACCCGCACGGTGAAACTTAAGCCCGGGACCACCATATAAGTTCCTAACGTGACCCCCTGAACACGTTTTGGGGGGTCGTTCAAAATTTTATATATATATATATATATATGTGTATGCACTCTAGCGGTCGCATTTTTTGTCCAATTTACTTCAAATTTGGTAGGGACGTTCCTTTCTATAATCTGTTGGACAAGTTTGTTGGGCAAAACAATCGAAAAACTCTAAACCCATTTTTTGGGAATTAATCTTTCAAATTTCGAGTTTTTGGGCCCAAAAAGGATCAGAAAAGCCCCAGATGTAAAGTTAATGCATGTAAAAATATGGGAATTAGAGAGGCGAAAGTTTTAAGCCCTCTCTCGTCATTCTAGCATAAATATTTACCAAGTTATTAAAGAAAATGTGTATCGGCTAAACACAGTACGTTGTCTTATGGGGGTTTTACACAAGAAAAGCCTGTTATTCCTTTGTTAGAGTACTTTTATTATCCCCAGCAACCTCACGCCTACTTTAAAGCCTGTCTGGACCTTCTCCTAACCTTATAATGAGCAAAATTATTGTATTCCCAGCTTTGCAAGTAAATGAAACCAGGAGTATCAGAACAGCAAAAAAATCAATGTTTTCAGATTTCAATAAAAATTGGACAAATGTATGTTTTTACACTGATTTTGAGTTTTAAAAGTTTTTATGTGGAAATTCACTTCCCTCACGTCAGCGTGCTGCGTGCGAACTCGTTTTGATTTGAAACTCCATAGGTCCAATGTTAAAATATTATAAACTATTAAATGAGTTTTTTAACAAGATATGAATTTTCCTGGGGTTGAGGTTTTTACCAATCGGCTTTTTAGGTCCAAAAGCCCCTAGTTAAAAAGTTTAAGCAAAATCCTTCCCGTGGAATCCATGATCAATCTTGCAAACACACAGACACTGCTCACATTAGAGTATAGAGATTTCAGCAGGCAAGGTTGGGCCTAGGATTATAGTCTTCTCTATCATCTAACCTGGTGGGCTACTGCCCTGGAGGGATCCATTCTAGCTTTGCCTAGATCAGATGAGAAACTGTACAAACTCAATGGCCAGTCAGGAATTTGAACCACGTACTACATCACTCGGTTTTTTTTTGCTCTCTTTCGTCAAGAAAAATACATTAGAATCTATGATAAATCATATTGTTGTATGAATTCAGCAAATGTTGTTTAAAAATAAAATCCTAACCAGGTCTAACAATAATTATAAACAATTAAATTAAATTAACAACTAAACAGGTTTTTACAGTAGAATTGTGCAGGATTGTTCATTCAGGGACAGTTAGAGCTATTCATCAATACTAAATGTACTATTCCAAGTCTCGTCTTCAAAAAATTTAATTATTTTGATATATTAAGCCTGCCATAAAACTATTCAATTATTTATTATAAAATATAACCCTAACTTTACTACACCACATTTTTTCAAATTAAAAATGATTTAGAGGAGTGGTATTTTTTGTGGGTACATCCAATATGTTTTGGCAGTTTTCTTAATTTATCGTTTTGAAGTCACTCCTTACAATTTTAATTTTTCCTTAGTATTACACTTCTCCCCTTCCCCTCCGGTGCCTCAATGTATGCACAGATATCTACAAATCGACAAGATATTAAGATAATGTATTATTGAAGAAAACTTCTCACCCTGGAAAGCACAGGTCTTGGTAGTCGCTGATGAGAATCGTAAAAGCCGAATGATTTGTCATTATTCGCAAACGATCAGTCGATGCACCACCTTGGATGCAATTATATTTCTGAGGATTGGTGATGCCACAAAGAGTAGCAAGTATCAAGTATTTATCAAGTATTATCAAGTATTTAGTAGAATCTTAAAAAAATCATATTTTCAGGTCTCCATCTGTGAGGAAGACCAGCCAGTTGTTGCAGTAACAGCTTATGGAAAGCTCTTTCATTTTAAGTGAATTCCTTTTGGGGTTACCAACAGCATCCCTGCGTTCCAAGATGAGAATCTATGAAAAGCTAAAAGGTACCGAGGTTTATCTAGACGATAAAGCAATAGTAGAAAACACTCACTTGCAAAAGGATTGTCTTAGCACAACTGATCCTAAAAACGTTCTGTTAGGGATGTGCAGAACCTAATCCAGCGGACGAGAGTTGCCAGTTGAGAGCGTGACTTGCAGGGCTATCAACCAAGACCAGCCAATAGTAGACGTGCTGCACTGCCAATACTGTAGTGATCAATCTACAGTCTGCAGTGATATGTGGTGTAACCAGTAGTGTGGGTTTGCGGGTTTTGCGCCGGAAGTGACGTCATCCGGTCACGTGACCGGAAGTGCTGAGTCATGAAAGACGTCATCTGGGGCTGAGCCAGTGACGTAGGCGGTTTTGTGACGAAATGAGTTAAAGTTCAAAGTTCAAGGTCACGGGGAGGTAATTTTAAAAAAGTACTACCTCGCACGCGTAAAATCCGATTGTGATTCGATAGTTTTAATTCGATAAAATATCGAATGAAAATTATCGAATGAAGCAATCGAATGATACGAGTGCGAGGTAGTACTAATACAAATATTACTTTATTTTTATTTACAATAAGTTATGTTTACAATAATTCATGTTTACAATAGTTCCCCGTTGTTGGTTGTCATCGATGTTGTTGATCCGGACGAGTTGCGGCCATCACTTCGCTTTCTGAAGAAAGACGGTATATACTTCGATTCCTGCGCAGAGTCCATGTTGTTTTTTGATGCGTAAAGTTCCAAAGATAAATCGTAACCGGACGCAATGAGAAGTCTTAACTCTTCATTAAAAACCTCGAGGTCTTGGAAAGTCGCCAGATGAATAGAGTCATAATGAATACACCTAATTTTAATGGACATTTTAATACAATGTTTTACGTTTGTGAAGAGCACTCGATGTTCACCAGTCGAGAGCCGGAGGTGTACTGACTATTCGCTAGCTAGCGTTCTGGTATCAAACAAAATGGTGGGGCGGAGAAGATGGCGGACAGCAGATGGCAGGCGGCAGGTGGCAGCTGGTTGCTACTACATTCGCCGCCACAGTAATGCAATCCTTCGGCGTAATTCTTGTAGTTTATCTTGTCGGTTCATTTGATACGTTTTACATCTACATATGCAATAGCTGAAACACTTGCACTTACGACAAGCTTTCCCGTCAACTTGATCGCCTGGTATTTTAAAACATTGTAACTCGCAACAATATGTCTTCAAATTGTTATCGAAAAATAAATTTTTCATAGGTGACACCGACATGTTAGCTGCAGCGTGTGTTAGACAAGACTGAGACTAACTTCACTGCTCCCTCTCTTTTATACCTCTTCATAAGTTAACCCTGAATGAAAGTTCAAGGTCATCCATTTGAATTTTTAAAAAAAGCAACACAGCAGTATATAAAATAATATACTGCTGTGTTGCTGTTTTTATTTTTTTTTATTTTATTTATTTTTTTTTTTATTTTCTTTATTAAACAAACATCTTACAATACAATAAACTTAAGTTTAACATTGATAACTAGAAATACAAACAATAAAATACAAACAGAGACATTATGTACAAGGATGCGTGATGTGCAGAGTGAGTTCCGTCGAGTTGTTGCCGCTTACACCGTGTGATACCAAATACAACGTCCCCGGTTGAATATCTCGCAAATCTTCATTTTGTAGCAGTTGAACAAATCGTTTTGGAAGAAATACTTGAAACTTCGGCTCATCTCCTGGAGAGAAAGGTCCTTCGCTCAATGAAACTAGAATTGCTTCTCCATGTGTGGTTTCCACTTTCTTGATGTTATGAATAATGTAGTGTTTTTGTTCTTTTAGTTCTGAACACTTTTTAGTTAGCAGAAGGTCGGATTTTGAATGAGTGTTGAATTGATCAACCAGTGTTTGTAGAAACTGTTGTGATGTCATCTTCGTCAGTGGTGTCTTCTGTGATGTTGTCTCTTCGGAGTCTCGAATAATACTCGTGCTGGAGCGGTGCTGTCTCCTCGTATTTATAGGCCCCGCTACCCCCACCACATTTCTGTTCTCCGCTACCCCCACCACATTCCTGCGTTTGTTTCAAGTAAGCAGCCAAACGATACGCGTTGTACAATGCACAGTTTGTTTGGCCGTGTTTAAGATCTTTTGCAGCGACACAAATATTACCGAGATTAATGTTAAAGTCCTTACTGATAGTTATATCGAAAACATCACCGTGCGTGTACTTTTGTATCCAGTTCTTTTTTTCTAATCCTCTTGTGTATATATGTGAATATTGTTTGCAAAAGTTAAACATAATACTGTGCAGATTACTGTAGCTTATAAATCCTTCATACCAATGTATGTGATGAAAGTAGTTTGTTATCCATTTGTTTGTACTTTTTGCTTTAGTGTTAAGTTTGTTAAAAGAAAAAGGAGCATCAAACGTGAATGGGTAGGCTACAAATGTAAGCAAGTCTAAAATTACTAATTCCTTGATAATAAACCTATCATCATTATTTCGAAATGCTTGAAATTCTATTACACAAGGCTTTACACTCACTTCTTCATCCCCTCCGCTCATCATGGCACCTAGCGATCAACTAAACTGTTTTCCACACCACGGTAGGTTAAATACCAGGCCGTACAGTTGCAGGCGCGTTGGTGTATATTTAACGTGGGCACCGTCCCCAATAGGCCTACCCCACGTGTGTTCTTCTTTACTAAGTCAAACTTTAGTCTTTTTTAACTTCTTCTTCTTGTGTTTCGTTTTCTTCTTCTTCTTGTTTCTCCGTTTCTTCTTCCTGTGTTGTTTCTTCTGTAGCTTCTGTAGCGATTTCTACAAGTGGTTCAAAATCCTTTAACTTTCTCCACATGCAAACTTCATGAGGTATTCTATTAAAAATAGATGTATCCACAGGTCCGTACACGATGGTGCTATCAGGTTGTTTTTCCAAGGTATCGACCAAATATTCTTTAATAATAGCGCTTGCAAATACCAACTGTCTCATGTACCTTGTAATAGGTTCTGTTGCGTAGTTTAAAACGTAGAATTCTTCATGTGACAGTAGAATCTTATTTTCATGTTGAGTCAAGTCTCTAATTCGCACTTGTAGTTGTCCACGATGTTTAACAATATCGATTTCATTGTCACAATCCAAAAGTCGAATATGTGTTTTCCTTCCACACAAACTGTTAGTTAAATAACATTCTATTAAATGTACATGTTTCAAAAATGACTCCCAAGCATTTTGCGAAAATAAAACCTTTTTTGTTCCATGGTGTAGTATTACTGTAGGGGAATAATCCAATGACTTCATCAATCCAACTGATACACTTTTACTGATGCATGCTGAGATGGGGTAAAAGATTCGCAAAAAAACTTCAGTTAAAATGTGAGGAGGAATATTTTCTTCAACTTTCTTCTTCCTCTTTGGTACTACCTTTGATGGGTCTGCATTACTTTCCTCCTCTCTATCTCTTTTACCAAACTTTAAAAATGCAGTTATTTCCTTGATGATTTTTTCTTCACTAGTATTATCACGTTCCAATAACGGTGCTACCTCTGCATCACCTTGTACAACAGATGGAGAACTCATTTTGTAGAAGATGTTGCCCATGCGATGATAGACGATCAACTGAAGACCTGCATTGTTGCTCCGCTATTTATAGGTTAGCGACAGTGGCGGTGCCGGTGGTGGTACAACGTTTTACAATACCGTCTTTACGATACCAGTCAACGGTGTGTATGTAACAATTTTATCGTGCAAAATTAAACAATACGCAGATGTATTTGCAGGTACGTTTTCTTGAAATTCCATTTCTATTTTTATATCAACACTAGACGATTTTACAGATTCGTTTTGTTTGGAGCAATCAATTACAACAATCGGAGCTTTCGATTCAAACTGTACGGGAGATAGTAGAGGTGTGTTTGTTTTGCCGTAATATGAATTTTGGAACCTAGCGTACATATCGTATAAAACACTGTACCTTTTTTTATCAAAAGAGATATTAAAGTTGTCGTAGGGAAAGAATTGTGAATTCAGGAACACTTTACAGTTTGTTAATTTACAATGGTCAAATTCACCAGCATTTTCAGTTAATATACTTTTTTTCTTTGTTTGTAATCCAAAGATTACATATCTCGCTTTTTCCAAATGAGTAGAAGTTTTTACAGTCCATGTATGCCGTTGTGTTGAAGGTAAAACGGGGTATTCATGAAACTCCCAGCTTCTGAATGGCATTACAATGTCTCGATCTGATTTTAACTTTCTTAATAATGTAATCCTGTGTTCATCATTTAGTCGCACATGTGATACTCTCCAAACAATCTTGTCTAATGTTAGTTTCCAGTCTAAATTGGCTTCAGTTGTTCCAGCAGATGCTTTAATAATATCATTATCGTTTGATGACCTTAATAAAACTAGTTCTTGTTTTACATTTATTATTATTCTTCTGTAATCTTCAGCAAATCCTAAAAGTAATCTTAAAGGTACGTAAAAATCAAAGTTTCCCGAAGCGTCAGGAGTAATTATACTTTTGTCTGGTGCAACCCATCCTGCAACAGCTAACAGATTCTTCTCATTTGGTGTTAAAGACGCTAATCCTTTTAAGGTACTGGAAATTCCAACCTTTTTTGTTGAATCGACTGTAACTCCTGAAATTTCATATCTAATCTCGTCAAACAAAAATGCCATAGGATTATTTATGAACGGAACAGTGGTTCCAACAGTACCGTCAGCTTTTGTTACTTTTCCTTCAATATATAAATAACTTTCGCATGGAAGAGTATAAATGTCTTGTTGTTGTATAGGAATCCTAATTTCATCGTTATTGTTTAATTTGGACGAAGCGTAAGGGTTGTGCGTGTGATATTCCTTTTCCCATAAGGTCTCGTCGAATGTTGGGCCCTGCGCTATATCCAGTATATCCATTGTTAATGACCTTTAATCCAATTTCTTCTAGAAAACGAATGTTGTCACTTGTTAATCCTTCTACAGCTGATGAGCTACTGACCTCTTTGCTGGTTGGCTCTCTCTTTTTAAATGATAACCCCATTATCTAAGCGGATGATTTTATATGTATTCTTACAGTAATAGCTTCTCCTCGAAAGTCAATAAGGTTTCCGTCTTGATCCACTATGTTCAGCACGATGTCTGAAATGAAACTGGTGTTTAACGGTAGGTACACAAGGTTTTGAGGCTTTTCTACTATCTTGAAACCCGGTGCGACTGATGGGTAGAATGTGTGTAATATATGCCGATTTTCTCCATCTCTGTAGGATCCTTGTATAATGTTACATGTAATGTCTATGCTGTTTACTTTGATGATCGTCACAGTTCTATTCCCAGAATGAGTTGTATTAGGTTCTAATACCTTTGTTTCCTTAGAAAACCCTAATAAACTACCAATTGAACGTTCTTGACCAAAATCAATATAATACTTAGAAGTAATTTCGGCTTTCATTGTATTGTTATTGCCTTTTATCGTTATATTTTCTTTTCCCATATGTTTTTGTATAACTTCATTTATATTATCAATTTCATAAGCTCCTGTTGGTAAACTGAATTCTTCCAAAGCTGAATATTTTCCTTTATTATCTTTTGTCTTGTAATAATGTATTTTGTTATTAATTCCTTCACTAACGTTTGGAATAGAGTTATATGTTGTTAAATCCAATAATGCGGCTTCCCATAGTCTTCCTTTTTGCAAACGTAGCGCTGGAAACAGAATACTGCGCAAAGTACATGAGTTACCGGTTAATGACACTGTATACGAAGACATCTTAAAGTTGACTAACACTTTTAGCTAAAAAGTCTAAACATAAATGACCGCAAATGGATGTATCATCAGGTTGTTTTCTTGTATAATTGTAAAAAACATTTTCCGCCGCACGAAAGTATTGTTGAAGTTCTTTCGGTGGTGGAAGGTTTCCAAAACTGTCGAAATAATAAATCGTTTCACCAAGTTTCTTGTAACACACCCAATGAGTGCCTAATCCTTCACTATTATCCAAATTTACTATACCAGTCTCATTTTTCCACATTTTAACCGGTAATTCATCTTTCATAAATACTCCTCTAAAAAATGGGATTTTCAAACAAGAAGCATATGTAATCAGTTCTTCATTGGTTAATTCTTTGTTTTTAATTATTAATTGCTCTTTCTTATTTAATACACACGATACGGTCTTAGGTATAGTCCTCCTCCCTTTTTTATCATTGACCATATTGTTGGTTTCTTTTTACCTTTACCACTAGTAGATCGACGTTTTCTTCTGATATTACCTCCTTGTTTCTTAGCGGGTCTTTTCCCACGCCTTCTTCTCTTTCCTCCTCCTCCAAACGTAGTTTTTGCTTTCATTGCTGCTGTTACTGCTAAAGACGCTGCTTTTTCACCAATACTCGCGTCACTAGATTTTACTCTTTGCCAAGCTTTCTCAGAAAGTGCTCTATCTGCTATTGATCTATTTTTTGTATCACCAAATTTGGAATACGCTATATCGTGCTGTTTACAAGCCTGATCAAGCTTATTTATTCCAGGATCTCCTCTAGCAAGCCGTTTCTCTAATTTGGTTCCAGGACCACAATATTGATATCCTCCAGGTAAATGTAATTCCACAGGTAATAAATCAATCGCCTTGTTAACTATAGCTCCAACCGGTTTACTTAATAGAGAAAATGCTGTTGATACTATTCCCCTTCCTCTCTGTAATCTCTCTCGATTATGACTGATGCGTTTAGCCCTCGGCATGACTATTTATAGCCAAACTTACAATCAGTAGGTGCACTCTATAAATGTTTTACAATGAATGTAATATTAGTCTTGGCTTCTTGTATTATATATACTGTTTAAAATCCATTTATTATATAGAAATGGATTAATTAATTAAATGTAGATGCTTTATCCCTTATCATGGGTATTTAAATTCTTTTTTCTCTTATATAATCTTCATCGTTTTCTGTTGGTTCATTAATCACATTCACTTTATCCCCCTTTCCTAATGTCTTGACTTTAGAAGGCTCAGACGGTTTATCTAATTGATTAGGTTTTTCTGGATTGTGTATCTTTTTCCAGTCTAAATAATTGTGGCTGTCAACATCTGAAGCTACAGCTCTTCCTGAAGCCCGATGGATATAATTAAATAAAGCTGCACCAAACCTTTCCATATGTTTTTCATATTCTGTAGTCCATTTCTTGTGTACTATATCAAATATTTTCTTATTTACAGCGTCTCCATCCTGCTCACAATCACCTACATTTGACAATTTTAATTTTTTTACATCATAGCTTGTATCAGTTTCATTCTTTTTGTAAATCGTTAACAATTTTAAAGTCGCTAAATTTACTGCTTCACCATCATAAATGGGATGTTTTATATTGCTTAACCTTTTACCGGAAAATCCCCAATGGTCTTCGTGTACAATCGGGGTTCTTTTATCCATGTATTGTACCGTAACCGCATCAGAAGACAAAAGCGGATCACCAACATTTTGAATTACTTTTCCTTCAAAATTATAATTACCATCAGGTGTTAACGGAAACCCAGCTCTTTTTTCACTATATCCAGATTTTACTCCAAACTCGGAATACCGTCCAAACTTGTCCACACTCATGATGTAACTGAATCGCTATCGTTTAGGTTCTTACTATATATATATATATATATATATATATATATACGTCTACTGAACAATTATTTCTCGTTTTCGCAGTTCATCAACCAAAGCTACCCATTCGTTTTCTAAACCAGTGTGCCCGGCTTCCATAGCTTCATGTAATAACCTCATTCGATCAACTAACTTATTTATATCGTTGTAATATATTATATTGGTTTTATACAAATTTTTTAATAATCCCCTTCCAGATGTAGTAGGATCAGTTGTTTTTCTTTTTTTATGCAAAACATTTAATTCAGCAGAAGATAAAGCTCTTCTTTTAATTGGAGCTTTATTTGATTTCGAGGGGAAAAGACTAGATATAATGTTTGTGTATTTTATTGACCTGTTTCTATGAATAGGTAGTTCTTTGGAATATTTTTTTCTATGTGCATTTGTATACTCTAGTATATTTTTAAACAATTGTAAATCCTTTTTAGTAAATTTACCAGGATTATTTTTAAAGATGAGTTCAAACAAACCTGTTGTACCTTTATATTTCTTATCACCAATAACTATATCATCATTTTCGTTTATATCTAACTTTCTATCTCCAATCATTAATCCTTTATCCTCTATTCTAGCTCCATATGTATGATAATTTCGATTAGCATGTGTGCCATGTAACATTTTTAATGTATATTTTCTTCCAAGTGTTCCTTTAAACATAATATCTGTGCCTAATTTGCTTAAGTTGGATGGGTTGATATCCTCTTCTTCTGCTCTTGTATCTTCCGCACTTGTATCTTCTGTACTTGTATCTCCTGCAATGTTCTTTTCCCTTAAATCTCCTATATCTCCGCTTTCTTCATACTCGTCGCTTTCTTCAGATGTTTGTAACTGGTCAGAACTTTCATCATTCTGAAATTCTTCTTCATATTTGGAAATTGGTAGCATTTTGTCTCCTTCGAAGCGAAATGAAGGTCTTTCCATATTTTGTGCTAATCGCTTTAAAGGTTCAGTAACAGGTTTGAATGTTGTTTCTAAAAATTGCTCTCTTTCATTTATACCTGATTTTAAAGCTCGGTTTTTTTGTCTAATAGAATCACTAAGTGATTTTATTTCCTTTAATAGCTTTTCCTGGTTAACCATCTTCACACCTTGACGACTTGTACAGTAATACCGCTAATCAGTGTATTAAAACGAATTTATCAAAACCTATTCTATAACGACCATCTTTTATAGCTTGATCTTTCATAATAACCAAAAATCCATACTTTTCCGCCCATGCTTTTCCGCAAAGCTCTTTAAACTTTTCAAATGGCATATCCGCATTCACATGATCGTTATATATATGTTTTAGGTTAGTATCATCTTGTTTGAATACAATTAGAATATTTGCATTATCTCTGATAAGTTGTTTTGGGATTTTGCTATAAGTTTGTCCTATATATATGCTGTCGATGTTATTATGTCTTCCCATGGCAAAGTAGTTTCTAATAGTATCCTGATTTTCACAAGATACATCGTCAAATATAAATACAGAATACGGTTTCGCTTCGTTTGGTTGCATAATGCTATCACTAGCGTTAAATTTGTAAAAATTAACATCAGACACATCAGATAGGATTTTATCCAGCAATTGATACTTTGGTTGATGTAGAGACTTTGAAAAAATATATAGGTTACTAAACCTTAATCCCTGCGGATTAGTGATCAAATTAAAGACAACATTGGTCTTTCCACAGTTTGAGGGGCCACTTACTATACATCGAACAGTGTTTGGAAGTAAACTACCGTGTTTACCATTGTTGATTTTAACGTTATCCACAGTTAAATCATCTATGTTATTAATATTGAATCGATCTTTATGGTGAATAATCTCCATCCTGCTCAAAGGTTAACGATGAAATGAGTTGCTTGTATTAAACCAAGTCCTTTATAGGTATCCATGAATCCTCAGTTTTGTTAAACCCTAACCACCGCACTTTAACTGCGTCCTTTTTTCTTTGTAACACTTTTTCAACAAGATATACATCACCTACTGTTGACTTTAACATTTCATGTCCATAAAATGCACCTTGCAACAAATCTCCTTTGTTATCTTTTAGGATATACGTTTCAGGTACAGTCGGTTGCACTTTATACACTGTAAAAACTTCATTCGTCCAATTGGGAAGGTATTTTTTGGTAAACACTCCCTTATATTTACTAATCCGTACTTTATCACTTACATTAAATTTTCTTGGCTGCATTTTTTCTACTTTAGGCTTTGTATTTTTCTTTATGCGTTTTAATACATCTTTTGCATTTCTTCTATTTACTTTGTTAGGTTTCATACCAATAGTTCTATGAAACCTGTTGTTATAATCATTTATTAATTGTGGTAAAACATCATACCATACGTAAGAACCTCTTTTTGAAAATTGTTTATACAGTGCTCCTTTTAAGGTTCTATTAAATCTTTCTACAATAGCAGCTTTTTTCTCTGAATTTGTAGAATAATGATTTATTTTATATTTATTCATTAACTGTGCAAAGTTTGTATTAAAGTATTCTGTTCCATCATCAGTTTGTAAATGTTTAATTTTGTTTTTATCTCTTTTTATGGCTATTTCCATGGCTTCTGTTACGCTTTTACCAGTCTTGTCCTTTAGAGGCAAAGCGTCTGCAACTTTTGTAAAACAATTAATAATTGTGAGTATATATTTAAATCCTTTGTTTATTCTGCTATGCGGTCGCATTTCAATTAAATCCGCTTGATATAGATCATTTATCCCTTTTATAACAGTATTTCTTCTTGGAAACTTTATTCTTGCAGGTTTGTGTAGTTCATTAATAATCTTCTCCTTCAGGTCTGACATGATGGTTTCACGAAGGCAGCTGATATGGTATTAAATATTCTTTTGTATAAATCTGCTTATATATATATATACATATAGTTCAAGGTCATTCAAAACTTGTGTAAAAAAAGGGGAAACACAGCTTAACATTGCTGTGTTTCCCCTTTTTTTACGGAAAGGAAAAGGATAGAGGATCTAGGACGATGAAAGGGTTATTAGTCAATAGGGTTGAGGGAATAGTGACCGAATGGTAAAGTGTGGATGTTGTCTGGAAGGGTTTGTCTTTTGTCGTCATTACAGGATAGCGCCTTTTTAACTTCAGTCACGCTGTACAGCTGATGGTTAAAACTTCTGATGGTGTTGAATTTAGCTGTAATGATGTTATCCTCAAATAAGCATTGCTTGTAGTGTTCAAAATGCACTTTCTTCTTTAAATATAAACTCTTTACACCTTTAGCTTTCTTAATATAGCTATTCTTCTTTTCTTCTTCTTCTTTTTCATTATAGAGTTTCAAAGAATATAGTTTAGACATCAGTGCAACAATCTCTTCAAGCAGAACACCATTAGCCTCATCCTTGAATTTGCCTAGTACTTTTTTGTGTCTGTCATTGTCGTAGTTTGGATGATCTTTTGGATAATCGGAGAAATCAAAGTCGTTCTTGTAAATAAATGTACGTAAATCTTTATACATGTCCAATGTTACTATGCGATATATAAAAGCGTCAGTGTCCATATATGTAATAGATATATTTTCTCTTCCGTAGAACGCCACCATTTTGTTGTAGTGAAAATCGTACATGTGTGTTTTTGAGATGTCCAAGATTGACATGCCTATATACAAAGGACGATCCATCTTCACACTCGTCTTCTTCATGGACACTGCTACAAGTTTTTCATTAATAATTATTGATGTTCTAAAATTTGGCTGCTGTACTAGTTTCTGTAATTTTTTTGCGTCGGTAACAAGTTTAACATTTTTGTGTCTTCTTTTGTTTTCCAATGTTTTTCCAAATATCGCATTATTCATTAATTTAAAGAAATCTTTTTGAAAGTCTGATGTAGCTGCTGCTCTTCTGATGGTATTTGAATCAATGTAGGGTTTCAACCAGCATGATTGAGAAAATTCCAAAACTCTATTAATTTTTGTTAGACGTAGTCCTAATTCGATAGCTTGTTGAACCACCCAAAAGTGAGCCACGTAGCGTTGTTTATTATTTAATGTCATCATTAATTTGGGGTGTTTTCCAATTGGTGAAATTTCTGTTTTAGCAAGAAGTGGAAGGTCATAATGAAGATCATGTAAATTTTCTGGGTATTCAAAATCGCAATCCAAAATATATCCAGTGTCACCATGTTTCGGAATTTGTAAAATATCGCCAATAGAGTCGGGATTAATCCATTTAAAGTTATCAAAAGGAAGTGGGTTTGACATTGCCCATCCGTACAGGTTATTTGCATCGAAATATCCTAAATAGGTTGACGGTTTGGTTTCATCGTAATCGGGTAGGTATTTGTTGTTGGCTTTGACATGTCTGGTAACACTTTGGGTCAATCCGCCTCTTACTCCAGCTTCAACCATTAAAACCATGTCAATGTCTGTTAAAAGTTGGAGTTTGCATTTTGTTTCTTTTAACATGGCTTGCCAAGCTAATCCTGGTGAAGTATACGAATGTAGAGGGTCCAAACCGTATGCAGCAAAACAGGTGTTTCGGAATTCTTCCATTACATCACAAAGAAGAGTTACATCTAGTTTGACATAAAAGTCCGAGTAATCTCCTAAGGTCTTCATATCTAACTCGTTCCATACTCGACGTGCGTGTTGATAGTCCTCAAGTGATATTTCCGAATCATTAAGTTTGTTTTTGAAGTGTTCTGGTGAAGGTAGTGATGTTTCATCAAATCTATGCAGTCCATCGATGTAATCATAGGGGAAGACTCCTTTTCGAAGAACCAAATCCATTTTACTATTGGGTACAATTTTGCTTGTTTCTATCAAATCTGTTCTTCTTAGATTTTCAGATAATTTCATGAGGCTTGAAGGCATAAATCTAAATGAATCAACAAACCTTAATTTAATTTTACCCACCTTTTTTGAAAAGCTTATAAATTTTTCCATTGTAGTAGCCAAAACGTCTATTGCTCCATTATCTCTTCCTAGTTCGGGGATTATGAAGTGCGAATCATAACCACTCAGATTGTGCAGAACTACGGGGATAAAATATGGTAGTTTGTAGTTCAAGTTGCAAGCGTTACAGGCTGCACCTCTGTACGCTCCCGTAAGATGATCGTGGTCACGAACTTTAACGTTATCCAGTGTAAAGGTGTTATTACACAAATAACACGTTGTTGTTGAATCATAATGTTGAAGTTCTTCTTCTTCCATAGGTGACATGGGTACCTTTGTTCCATACAGTTCTTCTACCTTTGCAGCTATGTCATACAAATCATCGACAAAGTATTTGGCTGCTTCTTCACCGCGATAAATCTTTGGAGAAGATGATAGTCCATATTTTTGAAGATGGTCTTCAGTCAACGTGGATTTAATTAGTATGCAATAACTGTTTGGTGAATGAAGTTGGTATTTGCTTCTTCTTGTAAGTCCTCTTCTTGTTGTTCAAGCGGATGTAAAGAAGACTCGAAATCAGCGTAAACAACAACAGGTACACGGTATTGTTGTATTACTTTGTCAAATTTTATCTGCGCTCTGCTAGGATGCGGCAATTTAATTCTTACTTCATAGTTTCCATTACATAACCGCTGGTGTTCTACTAACCAATCAGACCCTCCCCTTCTTAGTTCTTTGTTCACGTGACAAAAACATCTTTTGCAAATTGTCATCTTTCTTTTATGCTTAGATAATTGATTAGAAACAAGACTTTCAAATTTTTTGATATACACAAAGTGTGAAATATCACCTTTAGTAATTAATAACAAATCGGTATGATCTCTGCGCTCATTTGGTGTTATACGCAAGGGGTACAAATTGTTTGTCGAATCCAATCCGAAGAGGTTGACAGAAGCTGAAGGATTTTGTTTTTCAAATTTTGAAACGTCTGTTATAGCAACAGGGTAAGTCATCCCTTGGAAATTATATCTATGTTGTACTTCTTCATAATAGTGACTTGGTCTTTCCGGATGAATTGTTACATATTTGGCCAACATAGCATATTTAAAACACTCAGTATCTTGATTTTGTACGTTGACGCAGGATAAGGTATTTCTAATCTTTGTTGGTAGAGGAATGTAGCTACTTCCTCGAATTCCATAGCCGTGTTTGTGTACTCTTAAGTCTAGCCCTGTGATGCTTAACAAATTCCATCCAGAGCCTCTTCCTTCATGTTCTTGTATTTTAGTCATTAGCTCTTCAAAACATTCAGATACGATTGAATCAATATCTGACGAAAACATAATAGTTCGGTTTTTTGTTAAAAACCCTCTCGGTGAAGTTTCATTTTGAATGTTTGTAAATAAAGCATCCATTAATAGTCCAAATTTAATAAAATTTAATCTTTTTAATTCATTTTGCAAAGTGTTGCTTACCAATCCTTTTGCGTTATTTAAAAACTCTTCGAGTTGTAATTTTGCATTGTCAATTTTGAAGTGGGTTACTACATTACCCGGAAGTGCTCGGGCATGTAGTTCTACATTTACTGCTGTTGATGCTGAAGGACGGTGAAGTGTAGACAGAGCATGCGTAGAAGTCGATGCAGCTGATGATGTTGAAGGATGATGAAGTGTAGACAGAACAGGCGTAGAAGTCGATGCAGATGATGATGATGATGTTGAAGGACGGTGAAGTGTAGACATAGCAGAGGTAGAAGTCGATGTTGATGGTGCATATTGAATAACACTAGGTCTGGAATTTTGGTGTTGAGCTAACATTTGATCTATTTCTTTCAATTCTTCTTCTTCATATTCTTCATTTTGGTTTTTGTTATGTTTCAGTTCTTTATGTATCATTAAAATAAATTCATCCTTAAATGAAGACTTGCAAATATCGCAGCGATGCATAATGTAGGTGCGATCTCCACAAGGGTTAAGGCAATAATGAACAACACTGCAAATACCCCTCTATTTATACCCTAGCAAAAGTAATGGGGGTACGTATTACGTGAAGTTTACTATTTTTTTTTTTTTTTTTTTTTTTTATTTTATATTTACTATTGTAGCTGGAGGCTACAAATTTCTGTATTTAGGTCAAGGTCATTGAACAAATTTACCAAAACGGGGAATAGAGCAGTAAATGATTTTATATTAAACCATAAACTGATCTATTCCCCGCTCTGTATTTAACTAAGACAATTTTCTCCAACAGAAACATTTGATAAATTTTAAACTCGGATGTGAAGTTGGATTGTACACATTGCATCTTGATCAACTAAAAATTTCATAAAACAATAGGGATCTTCAGTTGTAGATTCATCTTTAACATATTCAATAGTCAACATTGCCGAACGAAGATCTTGTGGAATTACGTCGACTTTTATGAGTCGCCTTTCGAGTTCGAACCGTTTTGTTATTGATGTAAGTTTTATCACATCATCGATATCGATGAGGGGAAAGCTGTAGCAAACGGAGTTTCCTGGTGGGTTCATCATGTCTATATGATAAATATACACTGTTGCATCGTCTTTAAATAGACGTTCCCCCACCATTAAATGTATAAGTTACCCCACTTTTTTAATCATGTAAATGGGTCAAGGTCATACAACGATATTACCAAAACGGGGAATAGAGCAGTAAGTGATTCTCACTATAACCACAAACTGATCTATTCCCCGCTTTGTATTTAAAGTAAACTATTTGAAGACAACAAAAACTTATTCAGATTCTTCCGATGATAATGATGATGATGAGCTCATATCACTAAATAAGCGACGACGAACACAAAAGTTCCTTGTGACTGGATCTAGAACTACATCATCGATATTAATACTGCTTGGAGGGGTTTCACTATCAACAAGGTCCATTTCCTCCAAGCAAAGCAACTGATGATGAAATTCCGGTTCATTATTATCGACATCGTCGTCGTCAGTCAACAGCTCCAACAGCTCCATCTCTCCAAGATATGGTTCACTGCTAGCAAACTCACTCAGTAGTTCAAGATCACTAAATAGTTCACCTTCCATCTCTGAATCGTCTTCGTCTTCATCTTCGTTTAAATTTAATGGAATATTTTTAATCAATTCTAGTATAGTCTTCTTAGAAGGGAAAATGTTATCTCTGGGCGACATGATTCCAAGTAGCAGACTGATTTACCACTAATACGAAACCACCTTTTATACATGATTTCGGTGGTGGTGGGGGTAAGTGTTGAAAGTGCAAGTGGTAGGGAAAAGTGATAGGGAAGAGGTATTATTGTAACACAAATGATTAAGTCCTGTAAGTAGGTCAAGGTCACCTTATCCTATTACCAGAACGGGGAATAGAGCAGTAAGAGATTCTTATTCAAACCTCAAACTGATCTATTCCCCGTTCTGTATTCCCCCCCCCCTTTGGCGTTTTATTTAGTTTATGAGGTTGTGTAATAAAGGCACAGTGTGTAGCCTTCTTGTAATAATTGGACAATTTTTTTCTTCAAAGGGATTGGTTTTACATCTATTTTTACTTCTTCTGTTCCACGAATACCCAATCCTTTGACCTGAACATGTTGGTACTCCGTTAACAGTTGGTAAACACGCTGGATAAAAGTATCCGCTTTAGCAGTAGAGTCAATATAGTGGAGGTATACCATGGTAGGTGCTCTCTTGACGCAATTCAGAACCAAAGTGATAATTGTCTCTGTAACATAGGGCTTATATACCCATCGTTTTTTTTTTTTTTTGCTTTAATTACAGGTTTGGAACAATATAAAATGTTATATTAATGTTCCATCCTTTATCGACTAACCTTACCATATTACCAAAGATTTTATATAACTTTCTACTGTAGTTTGTTTCAAATGCTTCATTTTCACTACTATAAACTTCACCTGTTGGTCTCCACATGTACAATTGACAACTAACCTCTATATCAAGATACCGTAGCAGTAATCTCCTTACAGCAAGCACCTGATCAATGTTTTCGACCCGTCTGCTAACTATTATAGTTGCTGCAGAGATAGAAGTAGTGGATGCATTCATTTTCAGCAGAGTACTAATTTTTACCAGCGATGGAGAACCTCCTTTATACTTAGTTTAGGTAGTGGTGGGGGTTAGGAAAAGATATTGTTGTGAGAAATAAGAAGATCTTTCATTATTTTTTATCAAACGAATATTTTCTAAGTCCCAAGGTCATTTACACCAGTTGCCAGAACGGGGAATAGAGCAGTAAGTGGTTCTCACTTGGACCGCAAACTGATCTATTCCCCGCTCTGTATTTTAAAGTAAACAATAACTCTTCTCACTATTGAGCAGCCTTTGTTCTTTGAAGCTCAAGTTCTAAGTCTGCAACCAGGCGAAAGTCTGCATCATGCTCCTCCCATTGTTCAGGAGAACGCGGTTGACCACACCACTTAGTAAAGGCGTACCTCATCGCCTCATTGTACTCCTCCAGGATAACATGATAGGGTCTTGGTTGTTGCGTTGTAGACTGCATCGGTGATGTAGTTTGTTGCGGTTGAGACTGAGCACCATTTTCTGCAACCTTATTAATTTTATAAACCTCAGTCATTTCAGCAGCCTCAACAATCGCGTACAACTCCTCTTCGCTAATTTCCTTTCCCCATGTGTTGCTGTTGACGCTCATGACGATACAACTAATAATTATATTCCGAATCTCTCGCTTAAATACCCGCTTACCCCCTCCCCTCTTTACTGTTGAATAATGTCTTTAATATAATATTTCTCCTTTTTCCATTTAAGTTTTATCTTTAACTTAGTGCAATATATCTAAGTCCGTTATTTAGGTCAAGGTCGTTGTAGCATTGTAAAAAAAAGGTGTGGACAACCTATTTACACTCTGCAGCATATGCTACAAATTGTAAATAGGTTGTCCACACTTTTTTTTTTAATTTGGAAAAGACTATTTTTAATTTGGAATACACTTTTTAATCTTTTTTTATTTTAAATGTTTTCCACACACTGAAACCTGTATCATTTCGAATTAAATAGTTCTGTTTGGTAAGTTCTTTGACGTGGAGGTCCATGCCTCTAGGCAACTCTACATAGTACAATTTACCTTCACATTGAACCACCACCTTTGCAAAGCCCTTTGATTTAACAAAAAAGTATCGTTTATTTCTACAAAGCCTATTAATTCGAATTTTGGTTGGTCTCACTGTTGGATGGGGTGTAGAAAGAGAAACGGTGCCCTTGTGATTTTGTTTTAAATGTGATCTGCATACTTCTTCATTTAAAACACAAGACTTAGCACAACGTTCCCCTTTCCTTGCACCTTTTTTAAAACTGTAGCTGCATCTTGGTGCAGGAAGTATAGACTGCCTTCTCAAGGTTTTTAATTGTTGAAATTTCTCTGAAGGAGATTCGTTGTTAATACAGATCACTGAAGGACGGGAAAGGACACTTACAGAAGGTGTAGAAGGTTTGGTAGGAGAAGAAGAATGTAGACTTGCAGATGGTGTTGAAGAGCCTGGTGTAGAAGGTGGAAGAATGCTTGCCAGCGCCTGCTGAAGAAGCGAAGGAGCTGGTGAAGCCAAAGATGGTGCAGTTGTTTGCTCATCCTTCCTCGGTGATGGAGAAGGTGAGCGAGAAGTAGCCGAAGAAGATGAAGACGACGAAGACGATGAAGAAGATGAAGAAGATGAAGAAGCGGACGGGGGAGCAACGAGGTTTTCTTGAAGTGGTTGCGGTCGTGGTGCAGGCTCCTCAGGAACAATGCATGATAATATTAACGCCTGCCGAAGGATGGAAGGAGCTGGCGGAGCAGATGACGGAGCAGGTGAAGAGTGCTCAACCTTCCTCGGCAAAAGTTGCTTCCTACGGTCAGACATCTCGGGAACTGAACTGCACTCGTGATGTGTAAGCAGCAGAATGATTTTACCACTGGTGAAAACCCTCCTTTTATACCCAGTTGTAGGGGGGGGGGGCTTTAGAGGTTAGGGAAGGAATATTGTTGTAATGTTTTACTAAACGAAAATTTTCTAAGTCCCGAAGTGGGTCAAGGTCATCTGAACATGTTGCCAAAACGGGGAATAGAGCAGTAAGTGATTCTCACTTGGACCACAAACTGCTCTATTCCCCGCTCTGTATTAGGAGAAGAGGACTAGCTTAAAGCTCGCAATTATAGGCAAATAAACCTGATAACGGAACACTAACCTCTCCCCCGAAAAATTATTCACCCAACACACAAACGATATAGTCAGTTAACAACAGTCGCGCACTCTGAAACCGCAAGGACGTTCATCACTGTGTAGGCGTCAGAATACTACGAACCGAAGTACAATAATACCTGACCAAGGTCCCCTTAAGTTTATTTCCCCGATGATGTATCCTCCAAGATAAGCAAAATGGTCAGTTAACAACAGTCGCGCACTCTGAAACCGCAAGGACGTTCATCACTGTGTAGGCGTCAGAGTTTTACGAACCGAAGTACAATAATTACCTGACCAAGGTCCCCTTAAATTTAACCAAAAATAAGCAAACTGACTGAATCTGTTTCTCGTGAGTAAGGGTTAAGATAGGTAAAGTCATCCGGTTTGCGCGCCGTAATGACTTAAGGTCGGTTTTCGTGCCATACCTTTTTGTAAGGGGTTAGGAAAGGTGTTTATTTGAGAAACATAATCCCCCCTGAGATATTTAAAGACATAAGGTCGGTTTTCGTGCCATACCTTTTTGAATGGGAGCGTGAAAGAAAAGTACATATTTCATTAGTAAATAAAAAACACTTCAAAAACACTTTAAAACCAACACCAAACTAACTACAGTTAAACTAACTACATTTACTAGCAGCAAACTACAAGCGTTATTCTAACATGCTTAATAATACACAGACATGCCTTAAGCTAAGGTAGCATCTCTAATATATAGTGGTACCAACTCTATACTAGAGATACTATTGCGGACAGCGCGGGCAAACAGCTAGCTAGGCTGTCGGCCTGCGACTGCGAACCCTCTGCGGGCTGCTCCCGCTTTTATAGGAATATATCGGGGGGGGGGGGGGCTTCGACAGTAGTTTGTTCTAACGCTGTATAGCACACTTTGAATTGCTCCAAGTCCGGTAACTGGGTCAAGGACACGTTAAAATATTTTGTAAAATAGCAAAGGTGTTACCTTTGCTATTTTACTTTGGAAGAAATCTGTACTACGTTTAAACAAGGGAGACTGTTATCCGTTTTACGCAAAACTCCTTGCACGATCTTTTGATAAAATGGAAAAGATTAATGCCGGAGGGCGATTCCCATTCCACCAAAATACAATGCATATAATTTCTATGCAACGGTCTCAGCTCTATTTTTACTTTTAATTTAATGCCTCGAAACTCATAAGTAAGGATGGACAGAAAGGCTTCTGAAATAGCAAGCTCGGAAGGAACAAGCCAAGTGTTTACACCTACAGCTTCCATAGCGATATGATGATTTTTACCACGCTGTTGCAGTATATATTAAATTTCCCCTTCCATAAATTTTGTGCTAAAACGTGGTTGTGTACATTGAATGTTTCTTGAATATTTTCTAAGTCCTAATCTAGGTCAAGGACACGTTGAAGATAAAAGCATTAAGTGTTAAGCAAACTACAAAACATTCCATCTACAATGTTATTATAAAGCATCAAAATATGGTCAGTTTACAACAGTCGTGCACTCTGAAACCGCAAGGACGTTCATCACTGTGTAGGCTTC
Source organism: Allygus modestus (assembly GCA_963675035.1). NCBI lineage: Eukaryota > Metazoa > Arthropoda > Insecta > Hemiptera > Cicadellidae > Allygus > Allygus modestus. The sequence continues at coordinate 8,549,587 of OY776112.1, forward strand.
AGAATACTACGAACCGAAGTACAATAATCCCCTGACCAAGATCCCCTTAAATATATTTAACTACACATGCAAATGCGCATGGTCTCTCAATTGCGCGTTGGGCCCACACACACTCAAGAGACCTACGCTGCAGCAGGCACTGCAACCCAGTGGGACGTTCATCCTAAAGGGCGGCAGGCTACTGCGCGGAGACGCTTGAAATCTCGGCTTATATAGCCGAAAAATGGGAAATAGGGATATTTAGGGGAAAACGGGATAAGGGATAACCCTACTTCGTTGCGGGATTTTGTCGGGAATTTGTCCCTTTCTGCTAAAAAGTTTATCCCTCGACCTTGACCTTGAACTTGACCCAAAGGGGGGGGGAGGGTTCCGTCAGGGGGGGGGGGGTTCCGTCGGGGGGGGGGTTCCGTCGGGGGGGGGGGGTTCCGTCGGGGGGGGGGGGGGTCCGTCGGGGGGGGGGGGCTTGAACTTGGCCGGGGGGGGGGGGCCGGATGTAAACCGGTTCTAATTAGTACCCAGCTTTGCTATCTATATATTGATAGGGCGAGGTTATCCTTTGCGACCTGCTTTACTTTGTCTGGCACCTCATTCCAGCTTTGGTTCTCAACCAGTATACACGTGCTCTATTCATTTTCCCTTCCATCCAACAACACCATGTCTTCTCCTCTGACTCCCGAAAAACTTCAACGTTTGAAGGAGTCCTTGAAGAAGTCGACGGAAAGAAGAAGCGGATTTAAGAAACCTTCAGCTTTTAAGTCTGCTCTTAGACGTGATTTTCGGTGTCACCCATTATATTTTCACCAGCGACCCTCAACTCAGCCTCAGCCTTCTACGTCCACAGCTCGACCTTCAACTCCACCACTAACTGTAGATGAGGTGATGGAGCGGACAAGAGTGATGGGGATCAATGATTTGGTGACGCCGATCGACACCTCCAAGGCCGAGTTCCGGAATCTGAAGCGGATGACGGAGTACAAGTTTGTGGCTAGGAACGGGGACCACGTGTTCCTCTTCCAACACACCGACCACTACGTCGAGGTGCGTCTGCCGCAGACTTGTCCACCACCACCCCCTCTGATAAACGACACCCAGGAGTTGTACTTCATGAGACAAGATGGGAGGGTAAAGTGGGTTTTAAAAAATAAAGTTTAAATTAAGCAGCGATCCCTAGACCAACCATTCCTAACCAAACCATCCCTCAGCACGCAAACGGTCCTTTTCAGGACCACCCTAAGCATTTCAAGTTAGGGACTTGGCCTGTACATAGGCAGGAGACTGTTAGTCTTATGTTTGTGTGCAGCCCACTTTGTGAAAATTTCTAAGTCCCAAGGTCCTTGAACATGACCCAAAAAAAGGGGGGGGGGGTACAAAGTTTGTGCAAAGTATGTCATGTGGGTACTCAAATTAAACGGATTGATCAGACGAACAAGTTGGTGCAAACAGAATTCAGATCCGACCAAGGGTATAGCAGCAACAGCGAAAAAACAACTATTTTCAAGGACAAACCTAAATAACTTCTTTATTTACGGTTTAAAGTATATTAAGTGGGTACTCAAATTACGCGGATTGATCAGACGAACAAGTTAGTGCAAACAGAATTCAGATCTGACAACGGGTATAGCAGCAACAGCGAAAAAACACCTATTTTCAAGGACAAACCTAAATAACTTCTTTGTTTTTAGTTCAAAGTATAACATGTGGGTACTTCAATTACGCGGCTTGCCAAGACAAACAAGAAGGTGCAATCTAAATTTAAATCTAACCAACAGTATAGCATCTGTAGCGGAAAACGATGGTTTGAAGGACAAGGTAACGTTGTGGTGAGGGTTAGGTGCCTATCATACACGATAACGCTCCATCATTATTCTTCCAGCTCTTGACGGATGAACATCTACCTAGAGGATCTGAAAAATGTCGCAGTTTTACAGGAACATGAGGAAGGTGACCTTCAGTAGTCCCCTTGACACTACTTTCTACTTCCCTGACAATGAAGACAGAAGGTCTACACTTTTAGTGGACAATGAGCGGTTTCGTCGAAGAATAATCGAGGTTGAAACACTTTTAGCTAGTTGTTTGCTTCGCAAAAAGAACCATATGAATACATGCACCGGTTTAGATCATAGTAGCTGTTATACTTATACAGCGTTGAAGCGCAAACATTATTGAAGTTTTTAGTTACGGAGCTAAGGTCTTGACAGTCTAAGAGCTAAACCCTAACTAACACATGTAAACTAGTTATTGTGCGATGTAAAACTTGGTGGGGAGACTGGTGTAGTGGGGGGACTGGTGTAGTGGGGGGACTACCATATGCCGCACACTTGCCACCTGCCGCCTGCCACCTCCCACCAACCATCTGCTTCGTTCTACTACACTTTTACCCCCACCATTTTGTTTGATACCAGAACGCTAGCTAGCGAATAGTCAGTACACCTCCGGCTCTCGACCGGTGAACATCGAGCTCTCCGAGACGCTCTTCACAAAATAACAATATTATTTCACTCAAGGTCTGATAGATGTTTCTATTTCATTGCCGTCACGTATTATTTCCTCCTGACAGCAATGAAATGCAAACACCTAACAGAACAGATAGGTGTCAAAATCACAACATGGACTCTGCGCAGGGATCGAAGTATCTACCGTCTTTCTTCAGAAAGCAAAGTGATGGCCGCAACTCGTCCGGATCAACAACATCGATGACAACCAACAACGGGGAACTATTGTAAACATGAATTATTGTAAATAAAGTAATATTTGTAATATGAATTATTGTAAATAAAATAAAGTAATATTTGTATTAGTACTACCTCGCACTCGTATCATTCGATTGCTTCATTCGATAATTTTCATTCGATATTTTATCGAATTAAAACTATCGAATCACAATCGGATTTTACGCGTGCGAGGTAGTACTTTTTTAAAATTACCTCCCCGTGACCTTGAACTTTGAACTTTAACTCATTTCGTCACAAAACCGCCTACGTCACTGGCTCAGCCCCAGATAACATCTTTCATGACTCAGCACTTCCGGTCACGTGACCGGATGACGTCACTTCCGGCGCAAAACCCGCAAACCCACACTACTGTAACCATACAACCTGGTACAAATGAAACTCACATATATTTCGTCAACGGCGTAATACCTCATGGTACGATACAACTGTGAGCTAATATACTACCGGGCGCTACTCCCCCGGTCTAGAGGTAGTGCTTTGACCGAGGGTTCAAATTCCATCTTAGTCGGTGGTTTTTACATGAATGCAACTCATGGAGAGTTCTTCAAAAATAATAGATCATGCCCAGGGTCATAGAGAACTTTGTACTTACCTCTTCGTCTGGACTCCTGCAATGCTCCTGAACTGGTTCTGAATGTGGATTTGAAGAAACAGCATCTTCGTGAGATGAAGGCAAAGATCCTGAAACCAAGAAGATTTAAATTTTATTGTCACACATAGCTGGCTAACTCAACCTCTCTCCATAAGATAAGTAAGAAGAATTAAGGATTATTTTATACACTAATTCTACGAATCTAAAAACGAGTTCGCACGCAGCACGCTGACGTGAGGGAAGTGAATTTCTATATAAAAACTTGTAAAACTCAAAATAAGTGTAAAAACATACATTTGTCCAATTTTTAATGAAATCTTAAAACACTGATTTTTTGGCTGTTCTGATACTCCTGGTTTCATTTACTTGCAAAGCTGGAAATACAATTTTGCGCATTATAAGGTTAGGAGAAGGTCCAGACAGGCTTGAAAGTAGGCTTGAGGTTGCTGGGGATGATAAAAGTACTCTAACTAAGGAATAACAGGCTTTTCTAGTGTAAAACCCCCATAAGACAACGTACTGTGTTTAGTTTATACACATTTTCTTTAATAACTCGGTACATATTTATGCTAGAATGACGAGAGAGGGCTTAAAACTTTTGCCTCACTAATTCCCATCTTTTTAAATGCATTGATTTGACATCTGGGGCTTTTATGACCCTTTTTGGGCCCAAAAACTCAAAATTTGAAAGATTAATCCCAAAAAAAGGGGTTTAGAGTTTTCCGATTGTTTTGCCCATCGACCTTGTCCAACTGATTACAGAAAGGAATGTCCCTACCAAATTTGAAGTAAATCGGACAATAAATGCATCCGCTAGAGTGCAAACACATATATATATATTTATATATATGTCTATATATATATAAAATTTTGAACGACCCCCCAAAACGTGTTCAGGGGGTCACGTTAGGAACTTCTATGGTGGTCCCAGGCTTAAGTTTCACCGTGCGGGTCATGCTAATAGTTCACTTTCCAAAGGAAATTCACTAACAAATGAGTTTTGCAAGACAAGGTTTCTACTCTGTTTGATTCACCTGGAAAAGTTTGAGTAAATCACACTTTAAGGGCCACACTTAATTGCCTTCTGACTGTAACAAACTTGTGCACGGCGCATACCTTGCTGGACTGCCACAACATTTGCTACTCTGTAAAATCTCGTTTTATTGTACCCGCTGCCAACTCATTTAACTTACTGGTGTAACCCAAATCAACAACCGATCGTGGACAGTGACTATTAACATCCTGTGAAGAGTAAAATATTTAGTGAAGATTCAAAAATAGATTCATTTGCAATTTACAGTAATACATAACTCTTTATCATACAGAACATGTTATAATAACAGAATGTAAGTAAAAACAACTCGCAACATTTTTTAAAACTATTTTTACTGTTGTACAGTATTCATGTAAAGACAGTGAATATACATAAAAGGTGATAAAAGGCTTTAGGCTAGAAAAGGTGAAGATCGATTTCAACTGGTCACACTGTTCAACATCGAGCCCAATGAGAGAATGACAGGTGCCAAATGCCTATATCATACTGGTTATCGGATGTTCCAAAAAATTTGTATCTATAGCCTTTATGCCACAAGAATCAAAATGACATGATCTTTAAGTTAACCCATTGAGGTTGTAATTTTATTCTTTTTGCAGTAGCATATAACGGGAATTGATTGGTGCTGCGCTCTAGTAGCAAAATATGTAACTAATGACCGCGGGCGTCTACGGTTCTATCCACTAGGGGCGCGGACTGAGTGAAAAACCTTAATATCGCCGCCAGGCCTTTGGTCGTGTTAGCTGAGTTGGCTACGTCGTGGAAACACCTTGGCCAGGTGGGGATACGATGTTCGTGGGTTCGATTCCCGCACACGACCAAAACTGACCAGTTGTGCAACTCTCAATGAGTTAACCGGTCTGTGGCATCGTTGGTGGGAGGGCCCAAGTAAAATAAACGGTGGCAGGCTTGCTTGGAAGTTGACGGGATCGGTTAATTCTTTGAGACTTGCACATGGTCAACACTGATTTTGCTAATTTTTACTTATGTCTACTGTGTGTGTGCCAATGCGACTTTCTAAACTGAAAAAAAACAATATTTTAATTAAAATACACCATTAATCCATTTAAAAACACCAATTTTATACTCCAATTCACAGGTTAATAAAATTACAAGTAAGGAACGAGACCAGCTCGTATGTCTACTCCAATGGGTTAAACCCGCATTTTGCAAAATTATGACTTAATAAATTTTATACCTTATTGATCAACCGTTAATTTTGTAAAAATATTTAAGAATCATACATCCGCTTAGAAAAACAGCACGTGTGTACGCGAGTTAGATCTAATGTTGGTAAATATTCACACTCTATGAAATGAAATCAAATTATAGGCTTTTAATGATAAAACAATATATTTATTGAAAGTTTTGCTTAGGCGTGTAAATTCAATAACATCATGATCCTTTCTACGAGTATTATAATTATGAACAGTATTTTTAAAACTTAATAATTTTGGATTGCTAATAATGTAAAAATGGCCAGATCAAAAATAAAGATTAATAATGGTTTGAATTTGAAAATGAATGAAAAGTGGTTTACAGTGCTCCATTTGATGACAGTTTTTGAGGGTTCTAATAGCTTTCTCCTGAAGTTTTAATATTTCTTCAATTCTTGTAAAATTACCAAACAGAACTAACCCCTAACGGAAAATAGATTGGAAATAAACAAAATAGGCAGTTATTAAATAATTTTGAGGAATTACATCAATTATTCTTCTTAAAAGATAAATGACCAGCGATAGTCTCTTATTTAGATAAGCAATATGAGAGTTCTATGTTAAATTTGGATCAATATGAATGCCCAGATATTTTATGAGTCCATGGATTGTTCTGGTAAAGAATGAGAACAATGTCTGACATTGAAAGATATATTTTTTGTTTTATCTGAATTTAACGAAAAACCATTAGAATGAAACCAATTTGAAGCCACTGATAGTGTTTGATTGGCCAAAAGCTCAAGGTTATTGACTTCTTTGCTAACATTGATTAAGGTTGTGTCATATGCGTAAAGAATAGTTTTTGAAAGAATTGAGAAGGGCAAATCATTAATGTAGATTAGAAAGAGGAGGGGGCCCAGAACAAAACCTTGCGGAACTCCACATCTTCCTGGCCCTCGTCAGACCAATGGTTATTAATATGTACTATTTGTCTGCGGTTATCAAGATAAGATTAAAAACTTCAATTCAGATCCACTGAAGCCATAATATTTTAATTTTGTGATGATAATTTTACTATCGACACAATCAAAACTTTGCTAAGATCACATATTGAGCAAAAGCCATTTCCTCAAAATATGAATGTATTTGTCTAATTAAATCATCTACAGTATTTAAAGTATATTTTCCTTTTCTGAATCTGAATTGTGCAGGGCTTATTAAATTATTACTTTCCAAAAAATCAGAAACCTGATTATAGACTAAATTTCAATCAATTTACCAACTACAGGAATTACAGAGATTGGGCGGTAACTCTGTGCATGGTCCTTGGGATCTTTCTTATAGAGTGGGCATAAAGGATAAATCTTTGATTGGTCTAGAAAAATACCATCTCTTAAAAGATAATTAATGTACCTAGCAAGAGGCTCAGCTAAACTACTAATGATGTGTATTAATCAATTATTTGACATATTATAGAAATCATAGCTATCAGAGCTACGCTTTCCCTTGACTGCACTTAAAATATCTTTTGGAGTTACTGCTAACCACTTAAAGATAGTCATGCTGTTAATAGAACTATTATCCATAAACTCTCTGTAAGAAGTGCTAGTTGTAAAACTTTCAGCTTTTTTTTTTATTTCCTGAACTGCATCGATAAAATAATTATTAAACGTAACAAGGTTCAATTTGACAGATTTCCTGCTTATTACTTACAGAATTAACTTTTATAATGTCCCAAGCAGCTTTACATTTATTTTTACTATTTTGAATATATTCTACATTTTTAGCAAGCTTACCTGCATGAACAGCAATTCTGTACTGTTGTTTTAAACCATTATAGTGTTGCTTGAGATCTGGATTACTGATGTTGTTTGTACAGATTAGCATGCGATTTAAGTACAGTACAGTATGGAATATAGATGAAGACCTCGATATCTTCAAGAATTGTAAGAATGGAAAGTTATGAACGCAGGGGAAGAACTGTTTATTTAATGATACAGATAAATTAATAAATGAACGAGTAAACTTTGATTCTGGAGGTACATGCAGGAACCTATTTCCAGAACGTCCGGTAACCAATAGGATTTTATAAGCTTATAAGCAGGGACCCCATTTTGATTGTCATTCTCTCATTAGGCCTTATGTTGACCAGAGTGACCAGTCGAAATCGATTGCCTTAAAAAACACCAACTTTTATGAATAAAGCTTATTTACCATCTTGTATGTGATCATAGTTAAAGTATAAATATGTTTTAAAGTGTTGTAAAATGTTGTTTTAATTAGGCTACATCCCGCTAGTTTCACAGTATAACAAAATCTGTCCTGATTCATTAATATGCATGAAGGTTTTAAATTTTTTTAGTTATGATCCGCCCTTAGAATTCAATTTTTGCCCATAAGTTTAAAATCATAATATCAAGAGAAATTTAAATTAATTTCCTTAAAAAACAGTTGTTAGTACAATAAAACACAGTGCAGCAGCAAGAACAAAGTAACAAGCACAATACAGAAAACTACTGAATAGCAAGACAATCTGTACAATTCCAAGGCCAATATACAGAGGACAACCGTGAGATAATAATCAAGTGACGCAAGTTTACCGTGCCTATTTAAACAAAATATGAAGGCTGACAACGGAATCTTAAGACAGGAATAAGAGACTGAAGAACGGAAGTATAAATTAAGTTTTTGGTAGCTAACTTTGTTGATGGGTTACAGATTTAAATAAATATGACTACCATAACTAGGGGTTTCAATCCCGTACCTAATTTACAATCCCGGGATTACGGGAATTCAGTACTTCACGGTTAAACTAAACATTTTGCGCATTTCTTCTTTGCAAACCTTTACTGTGCACTTTTACCCTCCTTAGAAGTGAGAAAATTATGCCAAACTTATGATAAATCACTGACTCACAGAATCTCACACCACAGTTTCACTAACCCTCCACCTATAGTATCATTACATTATTTTAAATCAACGAAATGACAGTTAGGCCTAGGATAGGTTAATTTATAGAAGTAGACCTATTTCTACTATGTATTTAATGACATAGTACTTTTTACTGGTGTTTAAGGAGGCTTAATCATTGTTCCATATCCCACTCCAAGTTTCGTACCACTTCTGTTACAGTGTGAGCAATCGCACAGTCTTCACGTTAGGCTATACCTTTCCCCATTTCAGATTCGGTGAAACTAAAGGTTACTATTTCAAACCACTTTTCCTTACTGTACTGCTGCCATCATATACCAATTTGGTATTTTATAGCCTATATTATCAGACCTTTGCATTAATTAGGTTGTGAACTCATGCAAACTATGAAACTGTAGTCCTTTTTGATATCTCCCTTTTCAATAAAATTGCTGCGTGTTCATCCCATTTGTAGCACTGATAACTTCAACGATAAACAAATATCTTGATATCATCTGCAGGCCCCCATACTTTGATTTTGCCAAACCATATTATTTTCAGGCCTAGGTTTAAAGCCCACTTAGTGTAGCTAATTCGAGTCTTAATAATGTCCATATCAAAAAGTTTGTTAAAGATAAGCCTAAGTTACAAAATAGTAGTATATTCACAAACTTCAATTTGCTAGAGACTTTAATTAGCATGAATATTCTTGGCAAAAAGGCTCAAGTCCAATAGGCTTAAAATTTTACTTAAAGTAGTCATAAACTAAATAGTAAAATTAAGTAAATACCACCAAATTAAGAAATATATAAGATATGTACCAAAACAAGGGAGGTTGGATCCATCTTAAATTGGTTGGTAAATGGTGTATAGGTAATTAAATATCAGGTTATTATGTACAGGGACCGTTGCTTACAAAGGTATGAATAAATAACAATACAAATAAAGCATAATGCAAACAAGTATTAAATAAACAAACTTACCTTCGTTATCAGAAATTTCAAGGGGACTTAACCCTACTATGTTGGTAGCAACATCTTTAGTGAAATTTGAAAGTTGTCCTTTTAAAGACGAAAACCCCTCACCAAACCACGCCATGGCATGAATAAATACTTGCAAAACTCTAATTTAAGGCTAAACAATTAAAAATACTATGTACAAATTATTATTATATTACACCTTCCATCACGACACTTCAGTAGTCAGCTGTTTTTTGTTTTTGTCAACAGACAACACCCGTCAAACTCATAATGAAATCACCTGATGAGAGTTATTTTTTGTAAAGTCATGTTTGCAAAAACAACGTTAACACTATATAAAAAAAACAATCTATCTCGTTGTTCCATTTACTTAAACTAATAATTACCTGGTGACAAGACAAATCTTTTAAACAAAGTAAAAAGATAAAGTAGTAGAAAGTAAACTCTTTAATATATGTTATTAAGGTATAAACTACATATTGCCAAACATCCCAGACAGGACACGACGCGACGCTATGTCCCAGAAGGCATCCACGGTATCCTCCACTTCATAAAGCACATTTTTTTATAAAATATTTTAATTACTGCCGTCTGAGGTGACCTTATTATAGGCCTACATTGTAACTGTAACAGAAAACCCTTATACATATTGTGTACATTATTATTGTTGAATATCAAGGTTTTGTGCATGATTTACTAAAAAAATACAAATTATTTATCAGATACCTAGTATACTAAATATTAATTGAGTCACCTTTATTCAACTTCTGTAACTTAAATATATTCAACGACAGACCCGCTATGGAGGAGGGGAGCAACCGGGGCACTTTGCCGCAGGTCCCCGAATTCAATGGGCCCCCAGCCAAAAAAAGTTACCAATATAGTAAGTAAAATAGAGGTTTCTGGAGCCCTTACAGATGTTTTGCTCCAGGCCCCTATTTTTGTTCTAGGATTAAATTAGGACGTGTCTGGCAGACGTCTACTTTTATGTCTGAGGACATTTGAACTTCCACAGGACCTGTTCTATTCGGAAGTCACAGGAATTTTTCGAATGTCCATAGGGCATCCGTCTGTAATATCCGCTTGAAGTTTCTGTACTACACTGAATTATTATTACTTTAGGCTATCTTTGCTTTGATTCAGCTGTGCGTTGAGATTGAGGACAGTAGTTCTACAGTGCTTCAAAAGTGACCGGGCTACCGGCGTAGCAAATGCACTAGGGCGGATCGGTCCACTTTCTGCTAAAAATGCGGAGAGGCAGGCCATAAACACAATGCCTGTAGCAATGGTTCTCACTGCTTCCTCTGCAGTGAGCTCTAGCTAGGGGAAAAGGCAGACCTCATAGCTGAGTTTGGGGCATTGAATTTTTAGGTTTGCCCAAGAAAAGGCTAAATACCCCCGTCGCAGCAAACCTGCATACTCAGCGAATTTCCAATGAATTATAACATAACACATTAAGCCACTTAACAGAATTCATAAGAAATATAATCACAAACAAGCGATATTTAAAATATTAATTATTCTCCATAAGAACAACATTGGGGATGAGTACGCAGGTTTGCTGCAACAAGGAATACAAAATAATGGGTTTTTATGCAAATATCAATAGAACTCATCTAAGTGAAGTCACATACCAAGTTTCATCCATATACATTCATAAATAAGCGATATATGATATTTTAAATATTTTCCATAAGAATAACATGGGGACCGAGTACCTAGGTTTGCTGAAACGGGAATCATAGGCGAAAAATTGTTTTTTTGAGCAAACAATAATAAACTACAACCAGATGAAGTCATATACCAAATTTTGTTAGTTTATGTTCATAAATAAGCGAGATATACAATTTTTCTTTTTCTCCATAAGAATAACATTAGACAACGTACTGTGTTTAGCACTTTCAATATCTCAGTAACCAATTGACGTAGAGCAATGATCAAAATACCAAATTGTTTGTTTTTTTAAGCTGATTTTAATGGTAAAAATTGCAATTTGATTAAAATAAAAATTACATGTGAAAACCCCAAAAAACCCATTTTTGGGGTACAAAACCCCCCAAAAACCCCCCTTTGGATGATGCGATTCGTCTGGTTTTCGAACTCGTTCAAATAAATGGTACTTTACACATTTGTACCAAATTTCATTAAGATCGGAGCTTTTTTACGAGAGTTATCGTGCTTACGGACACATATATATATATATATATATAAATATATATATATACATATATAAAAATTTGAACGAATGGTGTTTTTGGCATCTGGGGACCTTGAAATGAAAAGTTATCATGGTCTCGGGCTTAAGTCTTACCATGAGACCTACGGTAATAGCTTCTTCCCTATAGGGGAAATTCGCTAAAATGAAAAAAGGCGACTTCTAAAAGCAGCCCAAGAAAAGGCTAAAAATGAAGAAAGGCGACTTCTAAAAGCAGCACGCTATCGAAGAAAAGGAAGTTAGTTCCTTTTTCCCAGCATTACGGACCTTTAGAGCCGGATCAGCAGCACGGGGCTCACCCTGAAGTAATGTAACAATGCCGGGGAGAGAAAAGCTTGGTATATGGGGTAGGTTTAGTGGGTAGGGCTTCGGCGAGCCCCACACTGCTTCGTTCGTAGATTCCCACCTCTTTGGGAAAAAAATATGTTGCTTGTAAGGTTTCTGCATTTTATATATCGAGCCACCTGAACTTCAGTTTGTAAATCCAGCATAAACATAGAAGATGTTAAGAAATGTCCAAGAATAAATAGTTTTATAGACTTCAAGGGTAACGGATCAGCATAATAATATACAAATATTATTAATTTGATTGGTGATATGGCTTCTGCATGTAAAGAGGAGAAAAGGCAGGTCCAAGGATATGAATTTAAAGCCAAAAGCAACCATTGCTTAACTACTGTATAAGTTTATGGAAATAGAGAAATTTTTGACCTGACTCGATTTTATACTCCCACCACAAGTGGTAAAAAATCTTATCACAGTAAAAGTGATCACAACTCAACCCTTCAATGAACTAACTAACTCCTCCTTAATACAGGCAGTAATATTTACTCCCCTCGCCAATAAGTGGTAAAATCTACTACCAATCACACTACAAAAGTAACTTTATCTCCCTTGGAACGTAGATCCCCTACCAAAACTTAACTGTTTAACTTCCTTTTTATCTAAGCTGTAAATTAACAAAAAATATTTGCTTAAATATTTTTCAATACAGCAGTATTCAGTTTCAGCATAAAGTTCAACCAGTTTCGTTCACTTGAGTCTTGCAAAAGTGATGTTTTTTTAAGCAAAAAACAACTTTTGGGAAGGAATAAACTGTTACAAACCCTCTTTGCTTTTAAGAGTATTTCAAATATAATGGTTTTTAGTATAGGCAAATTGTTTAGAACTATCTTCAATAGTGATGATAATGTGAAGCATATCACAAACAACAAAAACAACTTTTGGGAAGGAATAAACTGTTACAAACCCTCTTTGCTTTTAAGAGTATTTCATAGAAATGGTTTTTAGTATAGGCAAATTGTTTAGAACTATCTTCAATAGTGATGATAATGTGAAGCATATTGGTTAGTAAAAAATATGCTTATGTATATATTTTTTATGCCTTAACACATGGTGGTATGTATGTGGGGCATGTCTTCAGGAAACATTTTTGGCACCAATTCTCCTATGTAGGTTCAATTTCTCAGATTATTCTAGATATTACATATAAAAATGCCCCTCCCCCTTCAAAATAGCTTTCCTAAATAAAAAAAAAACAAAAAACAATTACAATAAATAATGTTTATTTTAAAAATGAACAATAAGGTAGTTAATTTAAGCACATAAGCTATATGTAACTATAGTTTTAACAAAAGTAAAACAACTTAACAACACTTGTAATACAAGAAAATGTGTATATCACAAAAATAATCAAAAACAAACCTATTAGCTAAACAAATTGTGAACAGGAAAATAATAAGCTCAAATAAACAGTTGCACATGGTTTATAGAATCAAAATACGATTGAATAACAAAGTAAATTCAATAATATATTATATAAATTATTACAGAAAATCACAATACTTAAGCTTTAGTTTGAGTATGACGATTCCTCCAGTGATTTCTCAAATTATCAACAGAACAGAAAATAAAGCTGATTATCAAAACTAAAAGTAGATTAAACAAATTAAATATCAGTCGGTGTTGTAGATTCAATTTGTCTAATGAGTCGTGATGTTAGTACCGATCCCCCCGCCTTCCCCCTCTGCCACCCCTCCCCCCACCGTGGTACCCACCCCTGTCCTGGTACCCTCTATCCTGGTACCCACCCCTGTCTTGGTGCCCACCCCTGTTATCATGGTGAAACCCACCTCCCCTGTCCCCCTTATTGTCATAATACCCCCCCTTCCCCCTCTGATCCTGGTAACCCCCTGAGTGCCCCCCTCTGTTCTGGTATCCACCCCCCTGAAAGCCACCGCCTCCTTGGTTCCAGCCCCCCTGGACTCTCCCCCCTCTATCACCACCTCCTTGAAACCCTCCGCCTCCTCTGCCACCACCGCCACTGCCTCCTGAAACCGACAACATTCTGGAATAGTATTACAATAATAAATTACAATTATGGCTATGCCAGTTGATATCTATAGTGAAAAGTTATTACAACTTGATTAATAATATACAGTTGGCAAAGTTCAAGGTCTGTGAACAAACTTGTGGCTACACTCACCGCGGCTGAGTTGAAGTGCTGTTTCCACCTCGACACTCAAAATAAAAAAAAAACATACTCCTGTAATACGTATTAACTATTTTACTTGCGTAAAGCTACAAAATAAATAGATACCCCCCCGGCATTTGGGAGAATGGCTTATTAGATATCGGCATTTTTAACCCTTGATTAAAAATTTTGAGTACTCTCAACTACTTACTCGGCCTTAAGAGTATTATAAAATGTAATGCAGATACTAGTCGAAAAATTGAGTACTCACCCACCACTACAAACTATCCTTTAGGTTAAATTATTTTAACATCGCTTCGGCCAATGGTGAGTGTGCAAGGACTATGAGTGGTTAATCTCCTGTCTGGGTACTACTGGAGAGGGGGAGACATTCCTCTCGCCACCATCTCCATCTCTCTCACAGTAGAGTGTGCAAGGACTATGAGTGGTTAATCTCCTGTCTGGGTACTACTGGAGAGGGGGAGACATTCCTCTCGCAACCATCTCCATCTCTCTCACAGTATCTCAAAAAAGGACAACGGCAAGGAAATCCAGTTATAGATGAAAATGTTTTTCAAAGAACAACACTCTTTGACTGTTTTTATTCCAGTCACTGTATCACCTAACGTTTCGGCAAACTGAGGCTGTGTTAATATGTTTTTGTTATTGGACTTCACACAGGTCAAACATTTTTTACTGAAAAAGAGTTCTCTTTCCACTGATAAATGTAATTTTAAAAATCACAAACCTGGTCTCTGTTGCCAACTGGGCATCTCGGGGGGTGGGGCTTGCTGCTCACTCGGCCTCCCTCCCCTGTCTGGTACCTGCAACGCACAATCGAGCAATGAGTCGCCAAGATTCATACAGCAACTGATATCTTTCGAGGATGACTGGACATATTGAATTATCTGTTTCATTGTTTTTTTTAAATTTGTTTTAAACTTTGGACAAGTTTTACAGTCATTATCCCTTTTAGCGAATTTCCCCTTTAGGGAAGAAGCTATTACCGTAGGTGGCATGGTAAGACTTAAACCCAAGGCCATGATAACTTTTCGTTTTGAGGTCCCCAGACACTAACCAAAAACACTATTCGTTTAAATTTATATATATAAGTGTCCGTTACCTCGATAACTTTTGAAAGAAACAACCGATTTTGATGAAATTTGGCACAAATGTGGAGAGTAGCATTTATGACTTTAAGTTCGAAAACCAGATCAATCGGACTATGGGAAGTGGGTTTTATGGGGGTTTATGATTTTCCAAAAATCAGTTTATTGCAATTTTTACCCCAAAATATTAAAAATACTCAAATTTGGTTATAACCATTTAATAGAGCTTAAAAAACAAATAATTTAGTATCTTAAATTATTAACCCAGGTTAAGTGGTTGCGGATAAAAAAAAACGTATCCTATGTTAATCTTATGGGAAAAAGGTTTTTAGATTTTTCTGAGATAATTTTACTAAAAACATCACATTTCTTTTTATAAATACGTTTAGCTCTGCAAAACAAACATTTTGGTGTTTTAATTTTTGTTTTCCGTCCAACCGTTGCAGAGATATTCAAAGTGCTAAACACAGTGCATTGTCCAATGTTATCCTTTTGGAGAATAAATAAAATTTGATATCTCGATTATTTATGAATGTACATTGATGAAACTTGGTATGTAGCTTCAACTAGTTGAAGCCACATACCAAGTTTCATCAAACCAAGGTTTCAAATAAAATAAAATCATACCTGGTTTAATGATTCAAAATACTAAATAATTTGTTTTTTTAAGCTCTATAAAATGGTTATGACCAAAATTGAGTGTTTTTAACATTTTGGGGTAAAAAACTGATTTTTGGAAAATTGTAAACCCCCTTCCCATGGTCCAATCAATCTGGTTTTCGAACTTAAAGACATAAATGCTAATCTCCACATTTGCGCCAAATTTCATCAAAATCGGGTGTTTCTTTCAAATGTTATCGCGGTATATATTCATATATATATAAATTTGAACGAATAGTGTTTTTGGCATCTGGAGACCTCAAAACGAAAAGTAATCATGGTCTCGGGCTTAAGTCTTACCATGAGACCTACGGTAATAGCTTCTTCCCTATAGGGTAAATTCGCTAAAAACAACTTTACATTTCTCAATATCAGTTTAATGTTTTACCAGGGTTTCTAACAAATCAAAGGTCACAAAATGAAGGACAAGGACCAGATAATCTATTATGAGATTTGCAGGACGCAAACGCTTTGTTGAACTTATTTGATCTCTGTTAACACAGAGACTTAGGCAAACTCTATAATATAAAAATAAAAATATTTATATTTATTAAAAAAAAACAACCAATACATTGATATAAAATAGACAAATACGAAATGAAAACTAAAGAATATAAAACCTGGGGTTTTTATGGGCACTTGATACGAGTGTCATCCAGAAAGTAAAGAATGTTTGCACTCTGCGCCGAGCACAGCTCCCCCACCATCAAGACTGTGTGCGGCAGTCTCCTCACCTCCCCGCAAAAGTGTGAGCTGAGTCTCATTTATGAGCAGTCACGCGACTTATTTGTACAACGATTTAAAAAGGCGGCGACTATCAGAAATCCCGCCAAAAGTGTGATCCGCAGTTTTATTCGGTTTATGAATCCAAGTGTTTTCAAACAATTGAAATGTTTAGACAAACACCAAGAATGTTCTTAGTGAAAGTGCCATGAACATTATCTTTACATTTTTGGAAAGGCTTCATGTACTGTTCCAACATTGTGGCGCCATTTACCTCAATTCGTACTTTCAAATCATCTGTAGCGGGCGTTGGCCTGCCACTCCGATCCTCGTCGAGCACATTGGATCTTCCTTCACTCCAACATGGTACACATTTGGTGAGATTTTCGATTGTCGCTGCCATTTTGAATCGCTGTGGAAATAAGATGCGTGACCGCTCAGCATCGAGACTCGGCTCATACTTTTGCGGGGAGGTGATTGGACTGGCATTCATGCAGTCACGATTCTGGATGACCTCGTAGCTCAAAGGAAAAATTATATTTATATATTTTATAAATAATCTTAAAATCGGAGGGCCTTGAGGTAAAAAGATAGCCTTTAGAAGGACTTTTGGACCGATAAACAGCCTGCTAACCCCTATGGAGCTACATACCCGGCCAATCATCACTTTGTTGATGGAGGACTGGGTGTGTTTGCGGACGGAGGCGCTAGATGTCTTCTCCAGTATCGCGAGATCGTCCCGCGCGGTCAACAAGTCGGCCAGATCCACCGCAGGCTCCACCTTCATGGCACTGCGCTTGGTGCCGTACACCGCCACAATACGGTCTTGTTGGTTCTTCAATCGGTCAGACCACTGGAGACAAACATAAAAATAGCATGCAAGTAACAAAAATAGACAGGATTAGGATGTTTAAAGAGTAATGAGATAAAAATTGTGATTTTTTCCTTTTTCAGGCCTTTAGTTGTTGTAAAACTTCACAGGGTGGTCAGTGAGTTTTAATTTTAAAACCTCTACTTTTAATCTTGAAAATTGGAAATTTCAACATTGGGCTTATGGAGTTTCAAATCAAAAGAAAGTTAATCATAACAGCTGTAATAGTATATTACGTTACTAGCCCGGTGAGTGATGTTTTACCGTGTGAGCACGATAGTTCCCGCGCGAGGCGTAGCCGAGTGCGGGATTTTCGTGCGAGCACGGTAAAGCTTACCGGGCGAGTAACGTACGATACTTTACATCATACTACACAGAAAAATTAGTACATTTTAATTAGTTCATTGTATTCCTCACTAAAATGCATTTTCAAAAGTTTCCCTTATTTTCAAATAGAATGGTTTGTTCTCTCAAAATGTGTTTACTATTCAACACTCGTAATTACTCATGTGGTTTAACGTTGTATTGTTGCAATCAGCTGTTTATTTCATCAGGTGACTAAGTGCACGGTAAAAAGCTTTTACCGTGCAGTGCACGGTAAAGTAATTTTCCGTGTGTAGGCACGGCAAAGGGCAACTTTCCAGCCTATCAATACGGATGGAAAAGTACCTGTTTCTGTGTAGTATGATGTAAACAAATATATAGTAAACTGTCAAAGTAACTTTCATATAGTAAAATAAACAAATGATAGAACCACTGAATAAAGATAAGATCTGAAATGAATATATCCTAAATGAATCAAAATATAATATATACAAATTACTTGAAGGGACATCGAGTTAGAATAACACCTGGAGCGACCCCAGGTCACTCATTAATGTGTGAGTCTCATTATACAGTAGACTCCAGAAATCCAGATCACACTTATCTAGATGATCTTGATTTTTTTTTTTGAATTTTTTTGTTGCAAATAAAAACAAAAAACAAAACTTCATGGTTTAGCGCCTTCAATTGTCACGTGATTATCCCGCACTACAAAAATGTCATGTAGTTTGCATCGTCAGGCGCACCAACCCGACCTTGTATGGACCGAGTCCTCACTTATTCCGACTGAGCCGTTATCGGTGTTTGTGATTGTTTAAGTATCCAGTGTGCTGCTCCGTTCAAGTCTTCTCCTGTCGATGACATATCACTAGGAATGTAATGTAAATTCTTGTATTAGGAACATGAACGTAAACGCATATTGACATGATTGTTCACATGTTCACAATAAAGACGGAATTGATGATTCACGCCCACCTCCGGGACCGGCCGTACACCATAATCGTCCTGATTTCCGAGAGTCTACTGTATTGCCAGATTGTCTCCTCACCCCGAACGACTGTATCGTGACGTCCAGCCGCTTGGTCAGCATCTCCCGCCTCATCCGGTACTCTCGGTGCAGCTCTGTCTGCATGCCCTCCACCTGGTGCCACTGTTTGTCCGTCAACACTCCCGTGAACAGCGGCTTGCCCACCAGCGCCGGCGCCGCTTTACTGACCACCTCCTTCGTCTGAAAGGCAACATAATGGATTTATAACTGTTGAACAACATTTTTATTTATTCCTGAAATATCTATATTATTAAAAGAATTTCTTGATTTGTGTTCGGCGATTTTATGTCTCTAAAATTTTTAATTTCCTTACATGTTTGGTATCAATCAAAATCTCTTACCCTCAAGATGTGCCTTTTAGGGTTTTGAAACACATCTACCTAATAACTAATTTTTATTTAGCCTAGTCATGTTTTGACAATATTCATGCTTGTATTCTTGCTACGGACAATAATTAATTCATTTCATTTCACCTTCAGGATTTTGCCACTTAAGATTTTAAAGTTTCAGTGTTCATCTCATGGAGTTAAGTCATCAGTGTTAATCTTATGGAGTTATATTTTATTTCTAAGTCAATCAGCTAGTTATAATTTAACCATTTCAAAACATCTAGCCCAAGCATACAAGAATCCTGTGCAGAGAACGGGACACCTTTAGTAATATGTAAAAAGATAGATACTATAAATTTAAACAAACTAAACTGAAATGTGTCCGGTTTAATTATAGACAGTTTGTCAAAGATTGTATTAACCCTTCCCAGACTAGGTGGATAAATCCGCTATTTTTTGTAGCTAGCGGATATAGTCCTGTCATATTTCAGCTCATGGACGGTAGGCTCATTCTGCCAATTTATTAAAACACCTCAGGAATGTAAAAACGTCTAAGGGTCAAGGTACAAAATAAAATAACAAACAAATTATGTTTATATGTAATTGAGACATGTATTATTTATTTCTTGAATAGGAGGTAAATTATGTTTTGTTGGTTGGTAACACTGAGCGTCAACAGCTGAAGTGTGCAACGTGGCATCGGCAATTTAGCACGGAATAATGCACAGTTGCTGTGGAACTATTAGTGGAAGCCTGTTCCAGTTGTTTGTTTTGTCTATGCAATTTGAAGATAAAATTTATAATGTTATGTTTTCTTTACAAGAAATACCCAAAATAAAAAGTTAAGTTGTTATTGCTTTGATTGTTCCGTGAGGCCCCTCCGCCTATTGGATGTGATCAAATCACTTTGAAGTATCTGTGTTCTGATTGGCCGCTTGGAAATGACGTGATTGCATAACACTGAGTCGACTCTTTGTGTCCGTCTTCCAACAATACCGTGCTTCTAACATAATCCAAAACTGTAGGCTAATATTCTTAACAAACTTATTTATTAAACTAAAAATGTTCTGTATAAACTGAAATAATTAGAGGGAGAGAGCGAAGCGATACACCAGCGATCAATGAGGTAATTAATTTGATTATAGCCTACACTTTCCTATATTTAAAAGTATGTTTTGTAATTACCTACACAAAACTAAAAATAAAACATGACGGTGAAATCCATGTACTTTATTAAACTCCCAGCATTTATTTTAAACTCACCTTGTTAACAACTTTGCCGAAAAGGACTTCAGGAGTGATGTTTGCAGGTGGCTTCGGGAACTTGAGCGCAATCAGAAGGTTCTTGAGATCCGCAGCCGTTGAACTTTCTTGCAGCGTCACCTGGTTACCACATTATAATTCAAAATTAAAGGTTTTGTGACGACTATATTGAAAACTAAACAAGGACTCTTATAGGACTTCAACCACTCGAGTGCTAATCTCCATTTTTTCTACCTAAAAACAAGCCTAATTATTATTGAAGTAATTGTCCAGTTATTAACTTTGGCTTGGGTCTGTATTTGGCATGTGGTATTACCTTGGTACTTATGCACTATAGCGAATTCCAATGTTTTTTCCGGGTAACATCTTTGATAGGCTATCGAGTGCCAACTGTGCAACTTGGTATAGAGTACGGTACCTTTTATACTGTACAGAAATGTAAGCTGTAGCTTTAGATGAAATAAATCAATTAAATGAACCACAGAGCGTGCTGTGGAGGTACCAGACTTATCATTGGTACACTGTGGAGGTACCAGACTTATCATTGGTACACTGTGGAGGTACCAGACTTATCATAGGTACACTGTGGAGGTACCAGACTTATCATTGGTACACTGTGGAGGTACCAGACTTATCATAGGTACACTGTGGAGGTACCAGACTTATCATAGGTACACTGTGGAGGTACCAGACTTATCATAGGTACACTGTGGAGGTACCAGACTTATCATAGGTACACTGTGGAGGTACCAGACTTATCATTGGTACACTGTGGAGGTACCAGACTTATTATAGGTACACTGTGGAGGTACTAGACTTATCATAGGTACACTGTGGAGGTACCAGACTTATCATAGGTACACTGTGGAGGTACTAGACTTATCATAGGTACACTGTGGAGGTACCAGACTTATCATAGGTACACTGTGGAGGTACCAGACTTATCATAGGTACACTGTGGAGGTACCAGACTTATCATTGGTACACTGTGGAGGTACCAGACTTATTATAGGTACACTGTGGAGGTACCAGACTTATCATAGGTACACTGTGGAGGTACCAGACTTATCATTGGTACACTGTGGAGGTACCAGACTTATTATAGGTACACTGTGGAGGTACCAGACTTATCATTGGTACACTGTGGAGGTACCAGACTTATCATAGGTACACTGTGGAGGTACCAGACTTATCATAGGTACACTGTGGAGGTACCAGACTTATCATTGGTACACTGTGGAGGTACCAGACTTATCATTGGTACACTGTGGAGGTACCAGACTTATCATTGGTACACTGTGGAGGTACCAGACTTATCATTGGTACACTGTGGAGGTACCAGACTTATTATAGGTACACTGTGGAGGTACCAGACTTATCATAGGTACACTGTGGAGGTACCAGACTTATCATAGGTACACTGTGGAGGTACCAGACTTATCATAGGTACACTGTGGAGGTACCAGACTTATTATAGGTACACTGTGGAGGTACCAGACTTATCATAGGTACACTGTGGAGGTACCAGACTTATCATAGGTACACTGTGGAGGTACCAGACTTATCATAGGTACACTGTGGAGGTACCAGACTTATCATAGGTACACTGTGGAGGTACCAGACTTATCATAGGTACACTGTGGAGGTACCAGACTTATCATAGGTACACTGTGGAGGTACCAGACTTATCATAGGTACACTGTGGAGGTACCAGACTTATCATAGGTACACTGTGGAGGTACCAGACTTATCATAGGTACACTGTGGAGGTACCAGACTTATCATAGGTACACTGTGGAGGTACCAGACTTATCATAGGTACACTGTGGAGGTACCAGACTTATCATAGGTACACTGTGGAGGTACCAGACTTATTATAGGTACACTGTGGAGGTACCAGACTTATCATAGGTACACTGTGGAGGTACCAGACTTATCATAGGTACACTGTGGAGGTACCAGACTTATCATAGGTACACTGTGGAGGTACCAGACTTATCATAGGTACACTGTGGAGGTACCAGACTTATCATAGGTACACTGTGGAGGTACCAGACTTATCATAGGTACACTGTGGAGGTACCAGACTTATTATAGGTACACTGTGGAGGTACCAGACTTATTATAGGTACACTGTGGAGGTACCAGACTTATCATAGGTACACTGTGGAGGTACCAGACTTATCATAGGTACACTGTGGAGGTACCAGACTTATCATAGGTACACTGTGGAGGTACCAGACTTATTATAGGTACACTGTGGAGGTACCAGACTTATCATTGGTACACTGTGGAGGTACCAGACTTATTATAGGTACACTGTGGAGGTACCAGACTTATCATAGGTACACTGTGGAGGTACCAGACTTATTATAGGTACACTGTGGAGGTACCAGACTTATCATTGGTACACTGTGGAGGTACCAGACTTATCATAGGTACACTGTGGAGGTACCAGACTTATCATTGGTACACTGTGGAGGTACCAGACTTATTATAGGTACACTGTGGAGGTACCAGACTTATCATAGGTACACTGTGGAGGTACCAGACTTATCATTGGTACACTGTGGAGGTACCAGACTTATTATAGGTACACTGTGGAGGTACCAGACTTATCATTGGTACACTGTGGAGGTACCAGACTTATCATAGGTACACTGTGGAGGTACCAGACTTATCATAGGTACACTGTGGAGGTACCAGACTTATCATTGGTACACTGTGGAGGTACCAGACTTATCATTGGTACACTGTGGAGGTACCAGACTTATCATTGGTACACTGTGGAGGTACCAGACTTATCATTGGTACACTGTGGAGGTACCAGACTTATTATAGGTACACTGTGGAGGTACCAGACTTATTATAGGTACACTGTGGAGGTACCAGACTTATCATAGGTACACTGTGGAGGTACCAGACTTATTATAGGTACACTGTGGAGGTACCAGACTTATCATTGGTACACTGTGGAGGTACCAGACTTATTATAGGTACACTGTGGAGGTACCAGACTTATCATAGGTACACTGTGGAGGTACCAGACTTATCATAGGTACACTGTGGAGGTACCAGACTTATCATAGGTACACTGTGGAGGTACCAGACTTATCATAGGTACACTGTGGAGGTACCAGACTTATCATAGGTACACTGTGGAGGTACCAGACTTATCATAGGTACACTGTGGAGGTACCAGACTTATCATAGGTACACTGTGGAGGTACCAGACTTATCATTGGTACACTGTGGAGGTACCAGACTTATCATAGGTACACTGTGGAGGTACCAGACTTATCATTGGTACACTGTGGAGGTACCAGACTTATCATAGGTACACTGTGGAGGTACCAGACTTATCATAGGTACACTGTGGAGGTACCAGACTTATCATTGGTACACTGTGGAGGTACCAGACTTATTATAGGTACACTGTGGAGGTACCAGACTTATCATAGGTACACTGTGGAGGTACCAGACTTATCATTGGTACACTGTGGAGGTACCAGACTTATCATTGGTACACTGTGGAGGTACCAGACTTATCATAGGTACACTGTGGAGGTACCAGACTTATCATTGGTACACTGTGGAGGTACCAGACTTATCATAGGTACACTGTGGAGGTACCAGACTTATCATTGGTACACTGTGGAGGTACCAGACTTATCATTGGTACACTGTGGAGGTACCAGACTTATCATTGGTACACTGTGGAGGTACCAGACTTATCATAGGTACACTGTGGAGGTACCAGACTTATTATAGGTACACTGTGGAGGTACCAGACTTATCATAGGTACACTGTGGAGGTACCAGACTTATCATTGGTACACTGTGGAGGTACCAGACTTATTATAGGTACACTGTGGAGGTACCAGACTTATCATAGGTACACTGTGGAGGTACCAGACTTATCATTGGTACACTGTGGAGGTACCAGACTTATCATAGGTACACTGTGGAGGTACCAGACTTATCATTGGTACACTGTGGAGGTACCAGACTTATCATAGGTACACTGTGGAGGTACCAGACTTATCATTGGTACACTGTGGAGGTACCAGACTTATCATTGGTACACTGTGGAGGTACCAGACTTATCATTGGTACACTGTGGAGGTACCAGACTTATTATAGGTACACTGTGGAGGTACCAGACTTATTATAGGTACACTGTGGCGGTACCAGACTTATCATAGGTACACTGTGGAGGTACCAGACTTATCATAGGTACACTGTGGAGGTACCAGACTTATTATAGGTACACTGTGGAGGTACCAGACTTATCATTGGTACACTGTGGAGGTACCAGACTTATCATAGGTACACTGTGGAGGTACCAGACTTATCATAGGTACACTGTGGAGGTACCAGACTTATCATTGGTACACTGTGGAGGTACCAGACTTATCATTGGTACACTGTGGAGGTACCAGACTTATCATTGGTACACTGTGGAGGTACCAGACTTATCATAGGTACACTGTGGAGGTACCAGACTTATCATAGGTACACTGTGGAGGTACCAGACTTATCATTGGTACACTGTGGAGGTACCAGACTTATCATAGGTACACTGTGGAGGTACCAGACTTATCATAGGTACACTGTGGAGGTACCAGACTTATCATTGGTACACTGTGGAGGTACCAGACTTATCATAGGTACACTGTGGAGGTACCAGACTTATCATTGGTACACTGTGGAGGTACCAGACTTATCATTGGTACACTGTGGAGGTACCAGACTTATCATAGGTACACTGTGGAGGTACCAGACTTATCATTGGTACACTGTGGAGGTACCAGACTTATCATAGGTACACTGTGGAGGTACCAGACTTATCATAGGTACACTGTGGAGGTACCAGACTTATCATTGGTACACTGTGGAGGTACCAGACTTATTATAGGTACACTGTGGAGGTACCAGACTTATCATAGGTACACTGTGGAGGTACCAGACTTATCATAGGTACACTGTGGAGGTACCAGACTTATCATAGGTACACTGTGGAGGTACCAGACTTATCATAGGTACACTGTGGAGGTACCAGACTTATCATAGGTACACTGTGGAGGTACCAGACTTATCAATGGTACACTGTGGAGGTACCAGACTTATCATTGGTACACTGTGGAGGTACCAGACTTATCATAGGTACACTGTGGAGGTACCAGACTTATCATAGGTACACTGTGGAGGTACCAGACTTATCATAGGTACACTGTGGAGGTACCAGACTTATCATAGGTACACTGTGGAGGTACCAGACTTATCATAGGTACACTGTGGAGGTACCAGACTTATCATAGGTACACTGTGGAGGTACCAGACTTATCATAGGTACACTGTGGAGGTACCAGACTTATCATAGGTACACTGTGGAGGTACCAGACTTATCATTGGTACACTGTGGAGGTACCAGACTTATCATAGGTACACTGTGGAGGTACCAGACTTATCATAGGTACACTGTGGAGGTACCAGACTTATCATTGGTACACTGTGGAGGTACCAGACTTATCATTGGTACACTGTGGAGGTACCAGACTTATTATAGGTACACTGTGGAGGTACCAGACTTATCATAGGTACACTGTGGAGGTACCAGACTTATCATTGGTACACTGTGGAGGTACCAGACTTATTATAGGTACACTGTGGAGGTACCAGACTTATCATAGGTACACTGTGGAGGTACCAGACTTATCATAGGTACACTGTGGAGGTACCAGACTTATCATAGGTACACTGTGGAGGTACCAGACTTATCATAGGTACACTGTGGAGGTACCAGACTTATCATTGGTACACTGTGGAGGTACCAGACTTATCATTGGTACACTGTGGAGGTACTAGACTTATCATTGGTACACTGTGGAGGTACCAGACTTATCATAGGTACACTGTGGAGGTACCAGACTTATCATAGGTACACTGTGGAGGTACCAGACTTATCATAGGTACACTGTGGAGGTACCAGACTTATCATAGGTACACTGTGGAGGTACCAGACTTATCATAGGTACACTGTGGAGGTACCAGACTTATCATAGGTACACTGTGGAGGTACCAGACTTATCATAGGTACACTGTGGAGGTACCAGACTTATCATAGGTACACTGTGGAGGTACCAGACTTATCATAGGTACACTGTGGAGGTACCAGACTTATCATAGGTACACTGTGGAGGTACCAGACTTATCATTGGTACACTGTGGAGGTACCAGACTTATCATAGGTACACTGTGGAGGTACCAGACTTATCATAGGTACACTGTGGAGGTACCAGACTTATCATTGGTACACTGTGGAGGTACCAGACTTATCATTGGTACACTGTGGAGGTACCAGACTTATCATAGGTACACTGTGGAGGTACCAGACTTATCATAGGTACACTGTGGAGGTACCAGACTTATCATAGGTACACTGTGGAGGTACCAGACTTATCATTGGTACACTGTGGAGGTACCAGACTTATCATTGGTACACTGTGGAGGTACCAGACTTATCATAGGTACACTGTGGAGGTACCAGACTTATCATAGGTACACTGTGGAGGTACCAGACTTATCATAGGTACACTGTGGAGGTACCAGACTTATCATAGGTACACTGTGGAGGTACCAGACTTATCATAGGTACACTGTGGAGGTACCAGACTTATCATAGGTACACTGTGGAGGTACCAGACTTATCATTGGTACACTGTGGAGGTACCAGACTTATCATTGGTACACTGTGGAGGTACCAGACTTATCATAGGTACACTGTGGAGGTACCAGACTTATCATTGGTACACTGTGGAGGTACCAGACTTATCATAGGTACACTGTGGAGGTACCAGACTTATCATAGGTACACTGTGGAGGTACCAGACTTATCATTGGTACACTGTGGAGGTACCAGACTTATCATAGGTACACTGTGGAGGTACCAGACTTATCATTGGTACACTGTGGAGGTACCAGACTTATCATAGGTACACTGTGGAGGTACCAGACTTATCATTGGTACACTGTGGAGGTACCAGACTTATCATAGGTACACTGTGGAGGTACCAGACTTATCATTGTGAGAAGGTGCTTTTATTGTTAATATGATTTTAATTAATTATTGCTGACTTGGGTCTCGGTTTAAGTTAAGATATCCGCAAGTACAGACAATTTTATGCACAGCTCACTTTTAATCTTAATCTCAGGGTCGCTTTTATTATAAATAGAATCTAAAAATGTTTGTAAAATAAGAACAAAAGTTAAGTTTCAAAAGTCAAAATTTATTTAATAATATGTTACTGAAAAATTAATACATGAAATACTAAAATAATTATTATGGTTGAGAACTCAAGTTATAAATCAAATCTTATTCTATACAGAGGAATACACTTCAAAATAGTTCAGTGAATGGTGAAGGAACTTAGCTGTTTTATTACAGTCGTTGCGAAGTCTCGAAGTTCGTGGAGTAGAGTACAGCATGGTGACGCCTTACTACCGGTGAACAGCGACGGATCAATGCTCACGATGATTATTTAAGTGTTTTTAAGAATGTCACAATGTCTGGTGTTTCAAATACAACACACTCGCCCACAATTAATCTCAAGCTATTAAAATAAAGTCTCGTTCTCGCCACTTATTACTTTTATAAAGTTCATCGGTCGGTGAATCTATAAGCTCAGGACGGGTTCTCGATAAAGATGTTATATATGGCTACTTAGGCCTCGGAAACTAACAAATGACTTTCGCACACGCTGATGGTACTCAGCTAAGACTATATTGTCCAACCGTACACGGGTGTTGATTACGACTTCACATGTATACACCACGACGCTGGTATCTGACGAACTCTATGTCCATGGGACACGGCTGGTAGCTACGGACTATGCACACACCTCGTCGGTGGTACTTGAGGAACTGACTACTGACAACTCTAACACACCCTACGTCTAACAGGCACTAGGCCTCGGTGTCGACTCGCGGGTTCACACCGCGACGGTGCTTGAGGAACTGGCCCTGCGGCCGCGGTGGTCGGGTTATAAGGGAACTAACCACGTGACTACCCTCGACCAATGAAATTTGATTCTATAGGACCGTGGCCTGAACCGCAGATCGTACTGCGCTCAGTATCACGGTCAGTAACTTACGTTACTGTAATTTTCTACTGTGAACCACCGTCTTTCTCGTTGTAACTGGAATATATTTGACCGTTGGAAGTTACCGAATAAATCTCAACTGTCTTCTGACTTTATGTTTTAATATTACTTTACGATGTTTTATTGACTTTATATGATTATTATGAAGTTATTGTTTTATTAATTACTAGGGTTTTCGACCCATTACAATTGGTACACTGTGGAGGTACCAGACTTATCATTGGTACACTGTGGAGGTACCAGACTTATCATAGGTACACTGTGGAGGTACCAGACTTATCATAGGTACACTGTGGAGGTACCAGACTTATCATAGGTACACTGTGGAGGTACCAGACTTATCATTGGTACACTGTGGAGGTACCAGACTTATCATTGGTACACTGTGGAGGTACCAGACTTATCATTGGTACACTGTGGAGGTACCAGACTTATCATTGGTACACTGTGGAGGTACCAGACTTATCATTGGTACACTGTGGAGGTACCAGACTTATCATTGGTACACTGTGGAGGTACCAGACTTATCATTGGTACACTGTGGAGGTACCAGACTTATCATTGGTACACTGTGGAGGTACCAGACTTATCATAGGTACACTGTGGAGGTACCAGACTTATCATTGGTACACTGTGGAGGTACCAGACTTATCATAGGTACACTGTGGAGGTACCAGACTTATCATAGGTACACTGTGGAGGTACCAGACTTATCATTGGTACACTGTGGAGGTACCAGACTTATCATTGGTACACTGTGGAGGTACCACACTTATCATTGGTACACTGTGGAGGTACCAGACTTATCATTGGTACACTGTGGAGGTACCAGACTTATCATAGGTACACTGTGGAGGTACCAGACTTATCATAGGTACACTGTGGAGGTACCAGACTTATCATAGGTACACTGTGGAGGTACCAGACTTATCATAGGTACACTGTGGAGGTACCAGACTTATCATTGGTACACTGTGGAGGTACCAGACTTATCATTGGTACACTGTGGAGGTACCAGACTTATCATAGGTACACTGTGGAGGTACCAGACTTATCATAGGTACACTGTGGAGGTACCAGACTTATCATTGGTACACTGTGGAGGTACCAGACTTATCATAGGTACACTGTGGAGGTACCAGACTTATCATTGGTACACTGTGGAGGTACCAGACTTATCATTGGTACACTGTGGAGGTTTGGCAGAAGCATATACTTTGCATATAATAAATAATATCAGAACTGAAATATCTTAAAATCAATCTCGAATATTAATGTACTATTCCTTTAAGAGCACTAAAAAGGGTTAAGAATTTCTTTCAACTCCTTGCACTCCCCCCCCCTTTCAGGTTGGAGACAATTTTGAGACTTTTTAAACAGTTGAAACAACATGTCCACGGTCTTTTCAACTGTTGTTTCTCTGGATTTGGCTACGTATTTTTTAAGTTAATTACAATTTTACTGATTTTTGTGGCAATCTTGACATAAAATGTTTATAAATGTTATTCAGTACACTCATGTTGCACTGTATGTGACGTTGCCTACTGCTTGTTCAGCAACAGTCTAATATAACATAAAGTCTAGAAACTCGGCTGCCTATGTTGTCGCTCGGAAGTGGAGCGCCTCAGAAGTGCTTGTAGCGGTTGGCGGCGCGACTACAACCAGTGCCATGTCTCCTTGCAGTGACAGAAGGCAGTACAGTCTATTATTCGCCACCAAGAAACTCACATATAATATATAAAATGTTGGCCCGGATCAGGCATGTTTGCGCCGCCAACCACGAGGATTGATAGTGAGTTATATCAATTTTAGCTTCCATCCACCAGGTTCTCTAGTATAGCTTCCATCCACCAGGTTCGCTAGTATAGCTTCCATCCACCAGGTTCGCTAGTATAGCTCCCATCCAATAGGTTCGCTAGTATAGCTCCCATCCAATAGGTTCGCTAGTATAGCTTCCATCCACCAGGTTCGCTAGTATAGCTCCCATCCAACAGGTTCGCTAGTATAGCTCCAATCCACCAGGTTCGCTAGTATAGCTTCCATCCACCAGGTTCGCTAGTATAGCTCCCATCCAACAGGTTCGCAAGTATAGCTTCCATCCACCAGGTTCGCTAGTATAGCTCCCATCCAACAGGTTCGCTAGTATAGCTTCCATACACCAGATTCGCTAGTATAGCTTCCATCCACCAGGTTCGCTAGTATAGCTCCCATCCACCAGGTTCGCTAGTATAGCTTCCATCCACCAGGTTCGCTAGTATAGCTTCCATCCACCAGGTTCGCTAGTCTAGCTTCCATCCACCAGGTTCGCTAGTATAGCTTCCATCCACCAGGTTCGCTAGTATAGCTTCCATCCACCAGGTTCGCTAGTATAGCTCCCATCCACCAGGTTCGCTAGTATAGCTCCCATCCAACAGGTTCGCTAGTATAGCTTCCATCCACCAGGTTCGCTAGTCTAGCTTCCATCCACCAGGTTCACTAGTATAGCTCCCATCCAACAGGTTCACTAGTATAGCTTCCATCCACCAGGTTCGCTAGTATAGCTCCCATCCAACAGGTTCGCTAGTATAGCTTCCATTCACCAGATTCGCTAGTATAGCTTCCATCCACCAGGTTCGCTAGTATAGCTCCCATCCACCAGGTTCGCTAGTATAGCTTCCATCCACCAGGTTCGCTAGTATAGCTTCCATCCACCAGGTTCGCTAGTCTAGCTTCCATCCACCAGGTTCGCTAGTATAGCTTCCATCCACCAGGTTCGCTAGTATAGCTTCCATCCACCAGGTTCGCTAGTATAGCTCCCATCCACCAGGTTCGCTAGTATAGCTCCCATCCAACAGGTTCGCTAGTATAGCTTCCATCCACCAGGTTCGCTAGTCTAGCTTCCATCCACCAGGTTCACTAGTATAGCTCCCATCCAACAGGTTCACTAGTATAGCTTCCATCCACCAGGTTCGCTAGTATAGCTCCCATCCAACAGGTTCGCTAGTATAGCTTCCATCCACCAGGTTCGCTAGTATAGCTCCCATCCAACAGGTTCGCTAGTATAGCTTCCATACACCAGATTCGCTAGTATAGCTTCCATCCACCAGGTTCGCTAGTATAGCTTCCATCCACCAGGTTCGCTAGTATAGCTCCCATCCAACAGGTTCGCTAGTATAGCTTCCATCCACCAGGTTCGCTAGTCTAGCTTCCATCCACCAGGTTCGCTAGTATAGCTTCCATCCACCAGGTTCGCTAGTATAGCTTCCATCCACCAGGTTCGCTAGTATAGCTTCCATCCACCAGGTTCGCTAGTATAGCTTCCATCCACCAGGTTCGCTAGTATAGCTCCCATCAAACAGGTTCGCTAGTATAGCTTCCATCCACCAGGTTCGCTAGTCTAGCTTCCATCCACCAGGTTCACTAGTATAGCTCCCATCCAACAGGTTCACTAGTATAGCTTCCATCCACCAGGTTCGCTAGTATAGCTTCCATCCACCAGGTTCGCTAGTATAGCTTCCATCCACCAGGTTCGCTAGTATAGCTCCCATCCACCAGGTTCACTAGTATAGCTCCCATCCAACAGGTTCACTAGTATAGCTTCCATCCACCAGGTTCGCTAGTATAGCTTCCATCCACCAGGTTCGCTAGTATAGCTTCCATCCACCAGGTTCGCTAGTATAGCTTCCATCCACCAGGTTCGCTAGTATAGCTTCCATCCACCAGGTTCGCTAGTATAGCTTCCATCCACCAGGTTCGCTAGTATAGCTTCCATCCACCAGGTTCGCTAGTATAGCTTCCATCCACCAGGTTCGCTAGTATAGCTTCCATCCACCAGGTTCGCTAGTATAGCTCCCATCCAACAGGTTCGCTAGTATAGCTTCCATCCACCAGGTTCGCTAGTATAGCTCCCATCCAACAGGTTCGCTAGTATAGCTTCCATCCACCAGGTTCGCTAGTATAGCTCCCATCCAACAGGTTCGCTAGTATAGCTTCCATCCACCAGGTTCGCTAGTATAGCTCCCATCCAACAGGTTCGCTAGTATAGCTTCCATCCACCAGGTTCGCTAGTATAGCTCCCATCCAACAGGTTCGCTAGTATAGCTTCCATCCACCAGGTTCGCTAGTATAGCTCCCATCCAACAGGTTCGCTAGTATAGCTTCCATCCACCAGGTTCGCTAGTATAGCTTCCATCCACCAGGTTCGCTAGTATAGCTTCCATCCACCAGGTTCGCTAGTATAGCTTCCATCCACCAGGTTCGCTAGTATAGCTTCCACCCAACAGGTTCGCTAGTATAGCTCCCATCCAACAGGTTCGCTAGTATAGCTTCCATCCACCAGGTTCGCTAGTATAGCTTCCACCCAACAGGTTCGCTAGTATAGCTTCCACCCAACAGGTTCGCTAGTATAGCCTCCATCCACCAGGTTCGCTAGTATAGCTCCCATCCACCAGGTTCGCTAGTATAGCTCCCATCCACCAGGTTCGCTAGTATAGCTTCCATCCACCAGGTTCGCTAGTATAGCTTCCATCCAACAGGTTCGCTAGTATAGCTTCCATCCACCAGGTTCGCTAGTATAGCTTCCACCCAACAGGTTCGCTAGTATAGCTTCCATCCACCAGGTTCGCTAGTATAGCTTCCATCCACCAGGTTCGCTAGTATAGCTTCCATCCACCAGGTTCGCTAGTATAGCTTCCATCCAACAGGTTCGCTAGTATAGCTTCCACCCAACAGGTTCGCTAGTATAGCTCCCATCCACCAGGTTCGCTAGTATAGCTTCCATCCACCAGGTTCGCTAGTATAGCTTCCATCCAACAGGTTCACTAGTATAGCTTCCATCCACCAGGTTCGCTAGTGTTATTACATTAGTTGCGCCGCCAGCCGTGTGGATCGCTAGTGACTACCGGGAGACAAATTTACACACGTATGAGTTTCACAACTCCATACCCTACTAGACTGCGGTCCAGCCTAATGGCCACATAAGCCTTATTGAGTCTTATTATTATTGATAGTTACAAACCTCCATGTTGTTGCGAGTGTCGGGCTGATCCACTGCCACGATGCGCGCGGCCGCCAACTCGCTGAGCAGGAAGTCCAGCAGCAGCAGCCGTTGGTCCCGCGACATCAGGCGTTGGTTCACATTGCCTTCCGTCAACACTCCGTACTGGCATCCTGGGCAGTGAAGAAATGAATTCATTCATGCTATTTGTCTCCTGGATTGATTATATGACTTAGAAACTGCATTCTGCTTTTGTCCTTGGACGGCCACACATGGGGGATAAAGGTGTACACTTTTTGTGAATTTTAAAATGTCTAATTTTTTTGTCACGAAGAAGTTTATGTTTAGTGTTGAACAAGTTTAAACCTGAAGACAATGACAGTATTTTAGCTTCTGAGATATACATAGATTTGATAATGGGACAATATTTACCAGTCCCGAAACTAGTAATCTAGTTAACTTGTGGATTGAAGACAAAAAGGTATGTACAACCTTATTATAGAAGTCAAAAAAATGAAAGTACAGCAAAACTTTTACCAACTGCCACACTCTGTTATACGTCATCGTAAAACATGTGCAATTTGGAATTTTTTCAAGCATTGGTATTCGCGCCAGCAGGTATGGAAGCGTCTGTGTGGGATACTGTACTATGACTGGGTGCGACTGTTCTCCCCACTCTACATTGGCTAGGCTAGTGACCTTGAGTTTGTGCGCCACTTAATTATTCATTTGCACTTAAGGTTTTCTTTTCATTTCTCCCACAAAATAATTTTAAATGTCGTTACTGTACACATTTATAATGACATTTATGTTGTCTGTCTAATATTTTACCCTTCACAGTACTGGTCCTAACAGTAAGGGTTAATCAAACTTTTACTGTAAACATACTTATACACCAAGAACCTTTGTGTGAAAAAACTGAGGGGAACTCGGCTACGCATGGAAGTTAGTGACGATTTATTAAATAGTAAAAACGTATAAAATAAATAAATGTATAAGTATGCATTTAGCCCTAACCAGTTTCTTTAACACTCAAATAGTTTACGTATTTATCTTGCACAGCACAGACATTCACAGCATACAGGTAGCTAACAAGGCAAATTGTTTTATAATTCCACAGAGCAACACAAATTAAGATTAAGTGGGGTAAGTGTACGCCGGGGCAAGTGGACTCCCAGCTAATAATAAATTTGTTTATTAACCAAACAATATGAAAACTTAGCCAAAGGTATTTCAAACTATGCTCTTTCAAATTATAATCACTAAAAAATTCTCCTGTTACTATTTCTATGAGTTTAGACGTGTTTAAAAACCTCTTACGTTTATACTCAAAACGCAAGTGCCGCTCGGAAAGTTAAAAAAATTACTAATATTAAAATATAAAGATACTGTAATTATTTCAAAATTGGTGATCTTACTTATTTTTTGAAGGGGAATAAAAAAATAACATTGTTATTGCCCTAAAAAGTAAATTTGGGGCTTAATACATTTTTAAGGTTTAATATAAGAAAATTCAGGGCCTAAGTCAATTACAGTGGAACCTCCCATATCCGACCTTCCCATATCCGACTCCTCCCGATATCCGACCGTCTGTCTGTCTATTGTTTACTCGCGCTCTCACGGTCCGTTTCCGTTCGCGAGCCTGTACAGACTTGAAAAAGTGACTCATCGATACTATGCTTTACTTTTGGGTAAAAAACTGTCAGTTTAGCCGTGGTTGTTGATGTGGAATGTCAGTTTGTGCGTTTATGTCAATATTGTTTTGTTCATTTTTTGTACCTGGGAACGGCATTTTACGCTCCTCCCGATATCCGACCTTTTGGCCGTTCCGACCACGGCCCGGTCCCGTCATGGTTGGATATGGGAGGTTCTACTGTACAAAATAAAATATTAAGGTTTTAAGTTACTTCACCGAGCGAAGGTTTACAAAAAATGTTCTAACTACAGTATCAAGATATTTTGATAAATAAAAAATCCAAAATAAAGCTAATTTTCTGCTCTTTGAGACCTAGTGATTGTTAATTAAATGAAATAGTGGAATCTTAAGGTTTTAATTTACTTTAGAATTTCTAATAAAACTGGGTTTTCCATTTTGCCGTGCAGAGGTTCACGAAAAAGTACATAACTCCTGAACCGTTTGAGATATTTTGATAAATAAAAAATCAAAAGAAAGCTCATTTTTTCCTCTATAGTCCACTTGCCCCAACATCATGAAATATTCAATGCAAATCTAAATTGGGGGGGGGTGTACACTTACCCCAGATCCAGGGGAAAGTGTACCGGTACGCTCCAAACATCACTTTACAAAATATTCTCAAAAACACATAATTAATATTTTTGAGAAAATAAAAAAAAATAAACACATATACAAAACATTCCAAAGAATAAGGACAGCAAATTTGATTTTTAGCACCTACATGTGTTTTTTAATCTGCAGTCAAAGTGGTACTGTGTGATTTGGGGCGTACACTTACCCCACTTGACCTTATATGAAATCTAAGAAGTAATTGATAAGTAATACATTAATGATTGAAATTTATATGATTAAAACACTTGTATAAGGATTAAAATAAAGGACAAAACTAGCCTACTCTTCTTTCGATTGCTGGAATTATATTCTTTAGCACTTAATCGCCAAGAAAGAAAGCATTTTTAACTTGACACTACTTTTTCTTGACACAACAAATATAGTATGGTTCTCACCTAATTCCTTGAGAAAACTACTGACTTCCAAAAGAAATGAGCTAGAATCATCTGGGCTGGCGATAGCATTGACATGTTCATCCAAGTTGCAGAGTAATTTCAGTTCCTTTGATAACCATTCTACTAAACGAGTATATTCAATTGACTTAGGTCCTTCTGCTACAGCAAGTTCAAGTTTTTCAGAATTTATATTGTCATATCTGAAAAAAACAAGTTTGGTAATTAAATATAAAGATATTCAACTCAAACAAGGTTAAAACTGGTATTACAGTTCAAGCACTTAATAATTAACACAAATCAGTACCCAGTGGCAGATCCAGTGGGGGGGCAAGGGGGGCGACCACCCCCCCCTCAAGCTTAGAAATTTGTGTTATATATTGTATAAAAATGGTGCAGTTATTTAATTTTCAGCTGGTTAAATGTGTTGCAATTAATTCTTTATCGCCAATCCAATTTACGCATTGCCTAACATAAGTTATTTTTCTAAACGGTCTGGATGCATTTTAAAGTTTTGGAACTAAGTGTAAACAGTTGTTGGGAGTGATAATTTTGTTCTGGTGACTCCTGACAGTTGGCTGCACTGATGCGACGACGCGACTGTCCTTAACTACCCTGCTTCCTTTTTTACCCGCGAAACCACCGTCGCGTAACTTGGGTGCGGGTGCCGGCAAACCGGGCAAACGTCTAGGTTAACGTTGTGTAATGTGCATTCTGTTGTGAGTGTCAATGTGTCAATCAGATCTCAGATACAACAGCGGTAGCTCGAGTGAGCGGGGCGGCGAGATGCAGGCAGAGTGGTGCGTACGTGACGTTATCATGGCAACGGGAGTTTAACCGAGCATCCACTGTGTCCACGTGATATTAATAGTCATCACACCCTTACACTGCGCATGAACGCTGTTCTGCCTTTTCTGTCTTAGTTCAGTTCACTTCAGTGCTTGTTGGGTTCAACTGTTATTTTTGGTATTTGGTTACTTTTTGATATTACAATTATTATCCATAACAATAAAAATCGGTGGGGAGGGGGGTATTCCACCACTAACTTCCCCCCCCCCCCCGACTCTAAAGCTAGATTCGCTACTGTCAGTACTGTAGTATATTCAAGTATCATAAATGCTTTCTATTGCCCAGGGACCTAAATAAGCGCGGGTTGAGAGTTTTCAATATAGGTAGTATATATTTGTATAGGTTGTATATATTTTTTTAAATTACAATTTTTACTGATCAAGCAAACTTGTCAAATATTCTTAAACTCAATATCAGGTATTCAAAATTGTAAAAAAACCTCATCAGGTACACAAATTAATAGTTTAATTGAATACAAAACTCGTATGTATATGTCGTTTAATTTCGTAATTATTAAAGTGTGCCCATATCGAGTTTTCAATAATTCTTTTAACTTTCTGTTCTTCAGACACTGGTCAAATACATGCTACTCCTCTATATATTAATACTCATTTACAAGCTCAGTGAACACGTGGCACAACCATGAAGGTCACCACATGCAATTTCAACTGCAGTTCAGTAGATTCAAAATCAGCTCCAAGTGATATTGGCATGGATTTTATTTTACTGTAAGTCGATTCTGGTCAAACCATCACTTGGCAGTGAGAATGCCCCGCTCCACATTTATTTATCAACGGCCGAAGCCAAAACATAGTAACAAGAATTACAAAGAACATAGCTTATGCGTTGAACAAGTGAAATGTAACTGGATGGGCCTACTGGCTAGTGCCGGTAATACAAACATAATAAATGCATAAAATACAGATAGAAACTATAGCTATTAGTTTATGCTAAATTCATGGACAATATTTGAGAAAATGAAGAACAGTGTAGAGAAACAGAATTACATACAATTTAAAACGTGTTGGGTGTAATTAATAAAAAATGGAAAAAACAATACAGTATACCTACCGGCATTACTAAATCATTTCAGAGACTAGGATAAACAAATAACATAAGAAACAAATTGAGCCAGTAATAAGTTAGGATGAAAGACAAAAAGTTACATTAAGTATTAATTTAGGGACATTCACATTGCTGTACATGTAGGCTACTCTGCCAGCTGTTACATTCAAAAAGGAAAGCTGTATCAGTGGAGTACAGAACATTTGACTCTTCCCTTGATTAGCTTTATCCAGGTTATTTAAGTAAATTTAGAATAGCTACGGCACCATGGTAGAACCATACAGCTCAAATGGCCCATAATAGTAGCTTGCAACTTATGTCACAGTAGGTGGCCCCATCTTGCTTAGTTGCTTTGTTGATTAATAGGTATGTTTTCACTGTACTTTGTATCTTCATTATAATAAACTGTGTTTATTCACAACAAACTTAATGTTATCTGCTGCGGGTACTCTGTGTAAAATGTTAATGCAGAACTTTCTAAATAAATCCAGGTATTCTCATAGCTTATCCAATAACTAGCAAGGCCCACTTCACCAAATATGTTCAACTGTTTTTAAATTGTTAGGGTTAGGATTATAGATTAGCAAATTATAAAAATAAGTAAGCAATGTAGACTCACCCAATATCTTTGAAGGCGTCTATAATGTCATTTTCCATATTATAAATAGACAAGATATGTGGCTTTGTTTTTTTGGTACTTGGAAAACCTAACCTAAAAATTTATATCATGCAATAATATTAAGACTATGAAGAAAAATCCGAGTACGAATCGGCCTAGTGGTTCCGAACCAATTATATTTTAAATAACATAAAATAAAAAGCTTATTTCCATGCAACCGGTCAATGAAAATTCCCTAAAGTTAAAACTAATTAGAATTGTATTGTCACAAGAAGGACACCGGTACCGGTACAGTACAGTAAGAAACGTAACAAGATCAGTTTGTCTGTTCAAAGCAAGCGAGATTTCCCTACATCCAGATAGAAATCCCTAAATTAAGGACCAAGAATAATATTCCTTGGGCTGTATGAAATTGCTTGAAGTTCAAATTATACTTTACTATACATAATACCTATTACTGTACTATACATAATAGTTACCGTTCCTCATGTGGGATACTAGTAGCATTGACTATGGATACTTCAGTATCTATAGTCAATGCTAGTAGCCATAAAACCTAGATGCATGTTCTGAAAATGTTACATACTGTTAACATGAACACCAAAATATATAAGAAAAACTTAACATTTAAAGGTTCTTGGGGCGGTACACTAAAGAGCACTTTACACGGTAAATATTATTGTGCAATGCATCGTGCAATACCAATGAAGAAGCAGTCAAGCTCAGTTAAATGTTTATGCGCAACCTCCGGATGATTAGTGGTGAGTAAATTGTTTTAAAAGTGAGTGGCAGTCAAGGTTCGTACAGTTTGGGGCACAGTGCTTGGCGCCTGGTTAGCGTATGCTCTGGAATGACTTTTCGCCTCTATATGGCTTAGTACCGTTAGTGTTACAGAATACTTTTGTCAACAGAAATCAAAATTAAATAATTTAATGTTAAAATATTGGTTTTTGTTATTTTCGTTATTGTCTGCTTTTAATTATGCGAAGTTTGAGTTGGTTCTCGCCTTTCCCAGGCGTCAAGCACCGTGGCGCGAACTGTAGAGCTTTCAGACCAGGTGTGCTGAGTCGATCTATTTAAGGTTTTTTACTTAACCGGAAGAGACCTCGTAAAAACAGCTGGAAGGCCACGTGATCACCAATCCAATCTGCAATGTTTCTGGAAACACGATATGTACCGTACGAGTGCCATATTTTCCTCAACAGTGTAATTATAATTAACATTGTTTAACTGATACATTCTATGATAAGCTGTTATTTTATGAAACTAATGAATTGTTTTGATTTATTTGTATTTTTATATTAATCGATTAAGGGTTTAAATTTTCTTTCTGCACGTCCAGTGATAATTTAAAAATAGCTGTACCATTATTATACCCATAAGGTTGGCAACAATTTATGGTATGTTGTTGATTTATGAATCAGATGGACGCCCTCGTAAGACATCTTTTCTGCGAACATTACTCTTATCTAAATAAGCAAACCTGGTTTGAAAGCTCTACGAACCTTGAGTGGCAGTGGCATAGATACGTGGGGGGGGGGGGTTAAGGGGGATATACCCCCCCTGTAACTTGGAAAAATAGCAGTTGATATCCTCCTGAAATCAAACCTACGCCTTTTGATGAAAAGAAATGCTTTTACTGAAAAAACACGAAAAATATGTGTGCAATATCTCTAAAATGGCTTACATATTAAGAATGTTCTTCGAGTACAATAAATAGTAGCAGTCCCAGCACAACCTTAAAACTGGTCTATAAGGCTGACATTGGGTACAGCAAAACCCATAATGTTTGAACATGATCGCAGCTGTCACAGGAGCACAGTGACGCTCTGAAAAGGTAAATTTGGCTGCTTTTGGAAGACATGCCAAGCAGCTCAGCTGGGGCTTCCTAATCCAGCAATAACGATAAAAACAACGAGTTCGCACGCAGTACGCTGACGTGAAGGAAATGAATTTCCAAATAAAAACTGTTAAAAATCAAAATCAGTGTTAAAACATACATTTATTCCAATTCTTATCAAATCTGAAAATATTTATTTTTTGGCTGTTCTGGTGATGCTACGGTACTGGTTTCATTTACCTTGCAATGCTAGTAATACATTGTTGAGCATTATTTGGTTAGGAAAAGGTCAGGATTGAAAATAGGCGTGGGGTTGCTGGGGATGATAAGAATACACCAAGAAATGAATAACAGGCTTTTATAATGTAAAACCTCCAAAAGACAACGTACTGCGTGTGTTTAATCGATATATATTTTCTTTAATAACTCAGCTAGAATGATGAGAGAGGGCTTAATTAAGACTTTATGGCTAACCGGTTTCGTTAGCCCGGATGCGCTGCCGCCGGCGCTGAGTTGAGTCCTACCTACTCTGTGGGGTCATCTACCGTTGAATCATCCTTACCCCTAACCGCTGATTCATACTTAGCTGAGTACTTCCTGTTCCTGCTATGTTATTATTTTTGACTGAACTCCCTTTCCTAAATCTGCCTGTCGTGTTGTTCGTTGTGATCACATCAGTCAAGATGCCCAGAGCGCCACACTTATCGGATGGGGAAATTGCCATGATTATTAGTGCGATATGTTTTTTTCAAGAATAAAGATGTACGGTGTAATGACAAGCGTTACCCGGTTTACCCGAAAGTTTCGGAGTGCGTCGGGAAGTCCATATCAACATTGAAGAGATGCAGCGCTACGACGAAGGAAAATCAAGAGGATGGGAATAGTCGACCAAGTAAGAAACACTGTGCGAGGACAGGACAACCAATTATCAAAAGCTGGATGATTTCACTCTTGGGGTGATTAGAAGAAATATTTACGATTTTTACCTAAATAAGACATATCCTACGATCAGTAATTTGCACAAAAAACTGGTTGATACACTGACTGATTTCCCGACGATGTCAAAAAACACTCTTAGAAAAATTGTACAATGATTGGGATTCTCTTAAAAAAAAAAAAACTAAATAAAAAACCTCTCTTGATGGAGTCGACGACTATCGCTGCTTCACGTCATACGTATTTAAGGAAAATTAAGGACCTCCGATCAAAATGGTATAAATTATTTTTTACATACGAAATTTGGTGTGGCCAAAATCATACTATGTGTTACGCTTGGCAGGAGAATGTTCTATATCATCCGTTGAATAAAAATGTCAATAACTACGACCAATACATAGGCTGCATTAAACAAATCTACGGTTGGAGAGGAGGTTTTAAGACACTGTCAGGAGCAGGGAAAAGAATAATATATTGCACATTGGTAGTGAAGATGGTTTTTTTACCTGGAGCTGAATTATCTTTCATTGGGAAGAAGAATACCGGGGATTACCATAATGAAATGAATTCTAAGCCCTATGAAGAATGGTTTGGAAACGTCCTAAGGCTACTCCCCGCAAAATCGGCGATAGTACTTGATCAGGCACCTTATCACATAATGGTAGATCCTTCTACAAGAAACCCAACGATGTCGTGGAGAAAAGATGACATTATGTCTTACTTTTTTCAACCCGCTGAAAGACTCAGTTGAAATCGCAAAAAAATTTGATGCCAACACGAATAAGTCTACTGATGGTTACGTTGTAGCATAAGCTTAAACTCGAGTGTCTATACTTTTTGACCCGAGAGGCTCAAGCGCACGGGAATTGGCAGGCAGCATGATGAAGTAGTGCATTTTTTAAATTTTATTCATATATACGGCAAACACCATTTTACAAATATAGAATCATTATACATAAGTTCTAGTGGGATTGAATATTACAAAGCATTGAAAAACTGGCATTGTAACATTAAAGAATTAGAGATGACATTTTATACTTAACATTAGAAAATTCTGCACAGCAGCCGATCTCTAAGAAACTTATGATACTAATAATTTGTGCATTGAATCATTATGAATAAATATTTTAAACTTAACAATTTAACTATTTTTAAGACAAAAATCACAACATGCTACAATGGAATCAAGAAAATAAATAATTGCATCCTGCCGCATGCCCCCAGAAAAGCAAACCATACCTTACATGGATATGGAAGATTGCAGTCGGGGACTACTGGAGTGGGGCTACTGGAAAACTTAGATCAGTACCTCGCGGATCCTGAGGTGTTAATTGGCCACGTGTTACGTACGTTACGTTACCGGGCGTTATGTGGTGGAAGTTGGTGTGAAAAGGCCGTAACTTTCGTAAAAATGGATCTTGATGCAATAGTAGTTAAACTTAGCGAGTTTGCTCCATAAGAAGCTCATCAATGAGCCCCTTTACCCATTTGACAATGTGTCAGGTGGTTCTCTAAATAATTTTGTCCAACCACCGACAAAGTTTTTCCATCTTGTTGTAAATATTTGTAGATAGTAATTTCACATTTAAATCATCATTTATTTGACAGTCTATTTAACTAATGTTTGTCAATGATGAAGGAGCCAATGGTAATGGTTGGGGAATATTAGTGGCATTAGTGGTAGTGCAAGGAACCCTGGAATACGGCTGAATACGGGTCGTGTGGGTCGTGTCCTGAACAAAGACTTAAAACTACTGGACCGCTCGCGCCCGTGGTGAAGCGAACCAAATTTCGGTCCGGCCGCGTTCGAGGTCGCGCCGCAAATGGTGGGCTACCGCGGCAGCGCTTAGCATGGGGGATATAGGGAAAAACACGACGCGCGCTCACTTGAATTGAATTTGCAGCCAGGGAACATTTTTTATGGTTGAATGGCCTTCTGATCCGTATTCCTGAATAGTTTCTCGAATTTTTAATACCGAAAGTAAATATATTCGACCAGGGTTAGTTGCGTAAAAATAACAGAAAGTTGGGAGTTTTGTAAAATAATCTCCTTGATGGCTGATTCTTTCATATTTGCACTCATATAAATTGATGTACGATCCACTAGGCTTTAGGTGTTGTTCAATAATGATGTTTTGAAGTTTATGGTACTGGAATGAATTTTTCATGAGCAGTAATATCGTTCTTTGGACTAGTGAAACTTTGAATTTTAGCATATAAACTTCGACGTTCGCCAAAAGTTGTAGATTGGATGAAAGTTAATTGGCCTATATCATAAAATTTTGTTGATGAATGAATACCAAGACAAATACTTTTTAATAGCAAATGTATTCTTAATAAACATTAATTACCAACATGGTTCGTTCACCCGTCCACGTATAGTATTAAGAACGATTACATAATGTTGCATTAATACAACATTTCGCTATTGAATAACAAAAAATTGTCTTCAGTATATGATAACAATTGATTATGATTTATTTAAGAGGCGATACAAGTACAGTATAATAATAATGGGGTATAGTATAAATGTATCCGTAGCATTAGTCAGTTTTAAGAGTATTTTGGAAGGCATAGGATTAAATGAAATGATTTTTCTCAAAATTAATTTTTATTTACTGATTAACTGTTACATTACACATTACAGTTGAATTGTAGAATGTTGTAAGATTACTTAGCAAAATACGACTAAAACAAAAGTCGTATAACTATGTATTTTATAAAAAAACTAGGCCATGTTGTAACACAGCATCACTGAGTTGAATTTAACAGTGCGGCGCGGCGCGTGGCACGTCTTGGATAGAGCGCGGCAAAAAGTTTCAGCATATTTCCAAACGAATTGTAGGCAAACCAACAACTTTACCGAAAAATGTTTGAAATAAAAGTTCTAGAGAAACTAATTATCTACAACTTTCCCGCTGGAAGTTTGTTTCTAACCTAAAAATAAAAAACTTCCTCGCTGAGTAACTTTTTCATGTCCCTCTTTAATAACACGTAAGAGTTTTTAATTATTAAAAATATTAAAAAACGGTAAAATAAAACAATATTTATACTTTCGGATTCCATAGTTCACGTACACAATGGATATATAAATTTCATTACAATTCAAACATGGCAGTGAAGTCCAGGAGCGTGTAAACGACAGCGCGTTCAACGCCAGAAACAGCTCTGAGCACACAGTGGCCC
This sequence comes from Allygus modestus, assembly GCA_963675035.1. Lineage (NCBI taxonomy): Eukaryota > Metazoa > Arthropoda > Insecta > Hemiptera > Cicadellidae > Allygus > Allygus modestus. Next base: position 8,594,359 of record OY776112.1, read on the forward strand.
ACCATTTCTGTTCCGCACAGACCTACGCGGACCGTTTTTAGCTCACTTAGCGATCTCTCCAGTAGTTTTACCTCGATGGTCCTGAACGGTGAGCGAACAAGGTCTATTGGTGAGGAATCTTGAACAAGAACTATAATTTCACATGTCAATGTCAATACCAGCACCAGCTATAATAGAAAATAGAAATTGAAGCAGAAAAAACAGTCTGTTTGTTTTTGTTTTTATCTAGAGGTTACATATGGTAATGTTTTACTTTACGTTACGTCGTAACAGTTACGTTTCAGTTTCAGTTTCAACGTTGTAACTTGGCTCGATTTGTTTTGAGAAGATAGCGTGTTCTAAAGTTAAATTATCATTACTATCTGCCTTAAATTTTATCACAGTCTTTTTATACCGTGAAATAGGTACAACTTACAATTTTGGTTCCTTCACATATCCTTGGATTCAAAGACAAGTCAGATTTACACACTTCTCTGTAGTAATGTTCCTACTTCAACTTAGCCATAACTAATTTTGTAGTGTAACAAACGGAAAGTTTGCTGCATTAATTCAACCTAAGCCTCTAAGGTACCTTAAACTAGAATGGTTTGGTCTACTGTCTATTCCCTCTAAATTTACTCTAAGCTTACAAATCGTTTCCTGCAATATTGAGGTATTGAGGCTAATGCCTTAAATGAAATGCCATAAATGCCACTCATTTTTGTCTTAAAACATTAGTTTCATTGGAAAAAACATTAGTCCTAAAACTGTCATGTCCATAATGTGTGGACGACTCCAGTCTACGCTGGCAACAAACAGTTGGATGGGAGGCCTTGTTTTATTGGTACGGTTTCATAAGAGGTTAGATAATTGTCAACCAATTTTTAATACTATCGATATTACAATAAGATTATTTTAAAGTATTTTAACCTTTAAGTTATTGTTATTTTCTCAATATTTCTTATCAGTGTTTGTTCTAAGAATGAGCAGTAAGAACAGCCTCAAACGATTAAATGTTATGGTTTTGTATGAAGTTCCAGCTGCTGCGGTTATCTCAAGTTATATTACGAATATTAAAACCTATCTTAATTAAGTATCGCTGCTTGTTGTTCCGTGCATTTCAAATTACACATTCTAACTGCTGCAAATAGTTAACCGATATAACCAACGTATCAATTGTAATTTTGAAACAGTGTTTCGAGAGGGCTGTCAAAATAAACAGTATTCAATCAGAATAAATGTTCACCTGAAATATTGAATAGCAACTTAGTAAGTTACTCAAAATAACGAAACTGTGTTTGATTAAAATAAGTTAAGATATCAATAATATAGGTACAAAATATTGGTTGAAAATAATCAAACCCCTTATGACACCGTACCCTGCTTAAGTCTTATATAAAGTTGTTAAAACCTAGCCCACTTTTTTAATACAATGTACCATAGGCCTAAATGTTCTGGGTCGATCTCCTGCCTGCCCCAACATATATTTTTTTTTTTTTTTTGGAAAGGAAACTATCCAGGCTATTTCTGTAGCTCCAAATTCAGGGCCTTTTAAGTCACCTATATAAGAGGAAATCAGTTTTATCAAAATTAGGCTGACCTATATGATTTGTCAAAAATAACTTAGACCTAAGCGATACACATCATGCGACACATAACGGCCGTTAAATAATTTGTATGCAAACTTTCATTTCGTTTGATGTACGCTTACTACCGTAACAGTGTTGGTATATTATTTTTATACTTTTTATTTTATTTTTATTTTTCAAATATACAGCATAAATTTATCGATTTTCCCCGGTTTCTGAATTTTTTCCGTCATTCGGGTCAAAAAATGTTTCAATTAAATCAAACACATTTCCACGTACGAAAATAAATTGCCTACACTTTTTATATCTTTGATTGTCTGTAAAAAAATTAGTGTAAAAATGCCAAGACTCTGCTTATGAAAATTATTTCAAAAATGTTTATACAATTTTGGTTTTTAAAATTTTGTAAAAAAACCACCAATTGGGATTAGTTTTATTTTATTTTATTCAAGATTTTCTTCTTTTTCTGAACAAAGCGAGTATAACTATGACTAGGTTATCAAAAGTATTTTAGGCACTGCGAATTGTTAAAAAAACCTCTGCAAAATGGCAAAGATTGCTAGGGTACTGAGCAGTTTATCATTAATCAGGCAAGGGCAGTCCTAGCAGTCCTTTGTTAACGCATAAACAAAGTAGAAGCTTAAATCACATCATTACACATAACACATCACATCATGGGCATTACACAACAGATCATTTTATGTACATATTTCTTTCAGGTTTTTAAGATGGATTCACAATTTTCATTGCGTTGGAACAACTATGCCAGTCAGATAACCGACGCTTTCGGTTCTCTTCTTCTTGAAGAAGATTTGGTGGATGTAACACTGAGTTGCGAGGGGAAGAAGATCAAGGCTCACAAGATGTTACTGTCTGCTTGTAGCCCATATTTCCGTGACGTTTTTAAGGTTTGTTATTAGGTGTATTGAAGCAATTGTTTCTCGTTTTATTGGTTTTATTGCTAACTCGTTTTTTGTCCCAAAGTATTCTCAGTTCAAACATTGATTTTTCAAAGTAAACATTGACATAAGTTACTGCCATAAAAGTATGGTGTTAACATCGTACTATAGCCTAATATCGATATTTGTTATACGGTAGTATAATTTGGCCGCAATATTAACCTATTGAAGAAGGAGTAAACGGACAGTCTACTTGACCTTCAATTATTTTCAAAGAATTCAAAGATATTTGGTACTATAAAAAAACAAAAACAAATCAGATAACCAACTAATTCTTTCACAATATTTGTCATAAAATTCCTTATCTAAGAAAGTAACTAATATATACTCAAATAATTTTAATATGGAAATAAATTGCAATAACTTAGGCCTAAATAAAAAAATGTTCAAAACTAAATTTTATTTACAAATGTTAGGGTTATGTAATAAGTTATGAGAAAATACACACCTTTATGAAAAACCATTAATTCCCTACAAATAAGATGCAGCCTAATCAAAAATTATGAAAGTGCTTACCAAGTTGGATTGTGGTATTGTTATTCCATCACATTGCTATGCACATTTTGTTTTCTGTAACAATATATTGCTGTTTGGAAACTTATAATATATCTATAAAATATATAGCCCTAGGCTATAACACTACATACAAGCTAATTTCATAATCACAGTAACCACTGAAATTAATAAACAAGAATGATATTTTAGTGGCAAAACGCAATGTCGCCAACCATAAAAATTATATATTTCACCGCCAAGCATCAAATTTATAATGAAATTCTCTAAAACCGTTTAAATTTTTAACAGCCAAATACAAAATTCATTGTGTTGTTTGAAAACTTGAGTTTCAGAATAAAAATTAAACTATTTTTACTACACCTTTAAAGTAAAACCAAGGATTTTACTTCTTACTAGCTGCCATCGTAGCCAGTTTCACTCATGAATTTATCAAACCTGTTGTGTGTGCTTCATATTCTGTGGTTAACCCATGGAACTACTATGAATCATGATCAGCTGTTTGAATTCTCTTGAGCTCAATCCAAAGTGAATGTCCATAAGAATAACTCTAGATTCAGTTCAAATTACTGTTAACTTTTTTTAATGTCCATAAGAATAACTCTAGATTCAGTTCAAATTACTGTTAACTTTTTTTACAGGAAAATCCTTGCCAGCATCCAGTGATTGTGTTTAGAAACGTGCAGTTTGTAGACTTGAAGGCAATCGTGGAGTTCATTTACTGTGGGGAGGTGAATGTGCTGCAAGAACAGCTGGAGTCGTTCCTGAACACGGCCGGGCTACTGGAGGTGAAGGGACTGACGGACAAGGAGAATGAGAGCGGAATAACAGTGGTAAATATCTCAAAATGTTCTACAAAGTGATGTGACGAGTCGAGTACTTTACTGATTAAGTATCGAGTGAGTTGCTGGTCTAGTGGTCAAGGCATCGGACTCCGGAACCATGGCAGCGACCTCGTCGTGGATTCGAATCCGAGTCCTGGCATGAAATTTTATCAGTACTCTTCAACTCGTACTGTTAATGGCTCACTCCTTGTTTTGCTGGATACTTTCCACGCACAGATGAATAGTCAATGTGGGCGGGCAAAGTAAGAAAAAAGAGGCTGCCAACCTCTTAAAAAAAATATATAAAAATATTGATTCAACTGGATTCTCATCATATATTACGTACAGTACCGGGCTTGGGTTTTTAGTTCACTAATTTTTCACTAGGCAATTCTTGTTGCTGATTGTGTTTTTACGAAGGACTCGGGAATTAGTTTTTAGAATCCCCACTACGAGTGGACAGAGCTGATTGTTCATTAGCTTTGAGTCTAGTACTCGAGATGTAGTTTTAAAAAACTGCACGAGTCAATAGGGCTGAATGTTCGTTAGACTTGAGTATAGTACTCGAGATGTAGTTTTAAAAACCGCCACGAGTTGACATCATTGGATGTTTATTAGACTTGAGTCAAGTACTCGAGAGGAAATATTGTGAAGTTTATGCTTCAATGTCAGTTAATTTATTTAAAAATGCAGGAAGAAGTACAAATATTAACCTTTCAACTTTGATATATATCTTGAGCGTTTGAATAATTGAATAGGATAAATAGTTTGATTTTTTTTTTTCAAAGTACCGACTGATACAAGAAAAAATAGTACGGTAGTGAAGTGAGTGAATGGATTCAACTATCACCCACTTCCCCCTTGTAAATCATGTAAATCATATAAATCAATTAATCATGTAAATTAATTAGGCTAATAGACGTATGAATCAGTTGTGGTCTGTGTTGTTAACTGAAAGTGATTGGTTTAATATGTAATTCCAGACTGATGAAGAAAACATGCAAACTGATCTAGTGAGAAAACAGCAAATAAATGCAACAAAAAAACAAGTTTCAAGGCCCTCTACGAACTCAGGGCTCAGTAGTCCTCCGGCAAAGAAAAGAAAATCGAATGTAGAAAAGCCGCCTGATAAAGCTGCTGTACCGACTGAAGTAGCCGCAGTTGTTAAGGAAGAGGTGGAAGAGATTAACGTTGTTGATGTACCTGAAGATTCCGAACCATTCACTCCGGAAGTTTCAACTCTCGGACCAAATATTTCGCTTCAGGGGAGTGTTGCTGAGACTTCAAAGGATATTTGTGAGTTTATTTTTTTATTTTTAAATTTTATTCCTACAATAGGCATTGTTTCTATCCTTATGTTGAATTTCGTCAATCTGTTATATTATTCCTACAAGAGCCAGGAACTTTCCCATTGAGAAGAAGTATGAAGAATCAACAGGAAAGCTTCTTCATACTTCTTCTCAATGGGTAGATAAGTTCTCTGGCATCCCTTTCCTTTCATAGTTTCTGTATTAAACAACGACCCCCTAACCACCTAACTACCTAGAGCCACCCTAACCTAAAACCTTGACAAACATTCGTAATGTTTTGTAAACAGTAAAATGGATTTGTACAGAATCACTTGATAACACTGAAAGAAAATTGTTGTTGTTGTTTTTTGCGAGTTCTGTACTATATTGGTACACCTGATGCCCATTATGCCACCGCATGAATGAATCAAATTTTTACTCCTCGATCGCAAGCACACTCGTTCTCATTGGTCAAGCCGTTTTGGCGTAGCGTTTGGGCTACGTGTTCAGTCATGCGTCACACCGGTCATATGACTTGTGTCCCCTTTTTAGTTTTTGGAACACCCTGTGAGCCTATTTTACAAAAAAGTTAAAAATATTATGTTTTTAATCGGTGTTGATTTAGTGGGAAATAATTTTGATTAATCCTAGAAAGGTTAAACAGTTTGTCTGTTATCTGTTTGAGTGACCTTACATAAAAAAATATCTAAATCAGCACATTGGTTGCGGCTGTCAGTCAAACTGCCATGCCATTCGGCAATGATCGTATCCATGCCAGTGTTGCCGCATGTAGGGGACGTTTGTGCGGTGTTGTGTCGTGAACAGTTCGGATTACCCACAATTTTTGTGCGGCTGCAACATTGCGAGTTTGGTGTTTTAGTTTAGTGTTTGTGTTGTTGTTCTTCACTATGGAGGTAATAGCTGGAACCTCTTGGGACCCTACAAATTTATTTTATTAATACAATATTAACCCTCGTTTTCGTCTATACGTTTTGGACTTGTTGCTTCCCCCATGATCGTGAGTCCATCTTCCGTCCGTGAGTCCGTGATCGGTCCGTCTTCCAAGAATCCTAAGCACAACATAGATGTTGCACATGTTTTCTCAGTCCAGAAAACGTATTGCCGACCGGTCACGTCTTGTCAGACGAAGATGCCAGTTGTGTTTCAAGGAAAAGAAGAAAAATTTTGACCTGTTTCACTCCCAGTAAGGTTCCAGATAATGTGGGATGTGGGAGTTGATGTTAATATAGTGTTAATCAATTTAATTTGTAGTCTAACTGTCAAGTAAATGTTTTAAAGTGCAATTGTTTTGAATAGAAAAATGTCAGTTGGAACAATATAACAGCTCACATTCATGTTTCTTCAGTATTCAAAGGTAGGTCTACAATTTTGTATCAGTATAAAACTATATATATAAGGGTGGTTATACATCCCATTTTGAACGGGACCATTCCATTATTTCAAGCTTTTGACAGTGTATCGTAAGTTTCCGAAAATGTCCTGTTTTTTTTTTTGCCAACAATCAATGAAACATGCAATATTTTTTACCATAAAATATTTTATGATAATTCACATTGAGTACAAATATGAAGAGTACAGTTATATGGAATATTCATTAACTTGTCGATGTATAAATCTATTGTGCTATGTGCTTGCGCATCTGTCGTCTGTTTGATATTTATGTATGAATAATTTACCGTTGAACAACAGAGGAAACAATTAATGAGACTGGGTTGAAGCCACAAACCACCATGCATTTAATATCATAATGAACAAGTTTATTTACAATTTAGATAAAACTGTCCTGTTTCAAATGTTAAGTTTGGTTAAATATAATTAATATGTTTTTAATTTGTGTGTGTTTGTGTTTTTAATAAATATATATGAATGACATGATCCTTGTTTAAACTTTACAAACCTAATTTCCAAAAATAATTATCAGAGGTAGGTAATTTGTATATATGATTTCATCCTTACATGTTGGACCAAAACGATAATGGCCACCCTAATATATGTATAACTTTTTATTTAGAGTAGGATGTTAAAATGTTAAATGCTGTAAATAAACAAAACAACTTTTTTATTAGCAGTTATTAGCCGTCAGTTCTCTCATTGGCCTGATGATGACTGGTGTGACTGGTCGAAATCGATAGCCTAGTGCCATCTTTTATATATGTTTACCGTCTGTATGTGAATCAGTATAAGTGTAAATATATCTTAAGTGTTGTAAGACGTCTTTTATTACATCCCGTAAATAAACAAGCGTCATAAGCGTATCAATTTGTATATGTAACCTATTTAAATCTCAATATTACATTTTTTCACGTTTTCGACAATTATTTTTTTAACTAGTCCTATTACTATCATATATTATTTACTTATTAATAATTCTAGGGTAAAATAGGATATAAATAACATTTCAACAATTCTAAATACACACACGATGCTGCCGTCCGTCGGGGACAAAATGGCGGCTATTTATCTTGTTTTGTTTCAACATTTCCACAGATGTATTGTTATTGCCTTTTTCATTTATTTCTACAAGAAATTGAGTGAACACAATTTTTTTTAAATCAGAACCTAGGTAGTACTGCTGCCAAAGGGCAGCAGCAAGCAACATTTTTGTACAGATTTACCCATCACTAATGCAGACCCTTAAAGTGCAAGAGCTTCAGTTAGCCATTAAGAAACTTTGCTGACAAAGTTGTTTCAGTGTCAAAAGTTGCATTAGAAGTGTTTTTATTTTGTAGAAAAATGTAGTAGGACTACACTGTACTTAAACTAAGCCACAAGTCAGCCTTTCAGCCTAGGTAATCATTGTAACAAATTTACTACTGGGAGAGTAGCCTTTCAGCCTAGGTAATCATTGTAACAAATTTACTACTGGGAGAGTAGCCTTTCAGCCTAGGTAATCATTGTAACAAATTTACTACTGGGAGAGTACCAAGTTTGTCTTTGTCTTAATTCATTAACCCTTTTACTGCCGACCATTTTTTTATGACGTCACCAAAAATGCCAGACCACTATTAAGATTTACTTGCCAAGACTGCCAGGTTCAATTAGACCAAATTTCAAGCTCACATTAAAAAATTTGTAACTTTTATTTTTCATCAGAAATTTATAAGTTAGGTCTTGTTTTATTTGTATTGAGTTGTTTGTTTCAAATAAAATATATATTTTGGTGTATGAAATAGTTTTTTAGTTAAAATATATATATATATATATATATATACATATATACAAATAAAAAAATATATACATATTTTTTAGTTTGGACTATAAAAATTGCCTCTAAAACTTATCCCTCAACCAATTTTATTTATACATGTTGTAAAACAGGCATTAGTAAACACATACTCAAATTTTCATGCCATTACCTTGATAAATGCAGGAATTCTGATGTTTTTTTCAAAATTTACTCATATTTTCAAAATTGAACATAGTTGCATATACAATTGACAATTTTTTTGTAAAAACATGTACATTTGGCTTCTAAATTGAAAAATGTTGTAAGGAACATAAAATAACACTAAAAACATACTAAAATAATTAAACTAACAACGACAAAAATATTTATAATATTTGAGAAAATTTCACAAAAAACCCTTTCAACACCTGTGCTCACCGAAACAGGTAGGGTGAACACCTATTTACTATGATATTTTCACTTACTGGCTATCTACTCCGCTTGTCCATTTTCGTAATGACATCAAAACTTTACTCACTAAACCACGGATAAATCCACAAACATAACCAACAAACCAACACCAGTAAACATAAACAACAATTGAAAGACGGATGGCAGACAACACTCACTACACAGAGCAACTGTCGACTATGCACAGACGGTAGGGGGCATCAATGAGTATAACTTTATAGGTTATACAGGTCATAGAGTATAAATTGTACTTTTCTATGTTCCTCATAGTCTTGACAACGAGTATCTCAAGTTTCGTGGCATTTGGTAAACATTTAAGGCCAATAAGTTAGAAATATTAGACGTGCTTTATTGCGCACGTCGGCGATTCTCGCACAATTAGTGACGTGCGCATATGCGCACGTCGGCGTTTTTCGCACGATTCTCGACGTGCGCAAATGCGCACGTCGGCAGTAAAGGGGTTAATTCAACCACAATGTGCTGGTTTGTTAGCTGTTGCAGTATAAATCAGAATGGTACAGGTCTTCCACAAAAATGTCCAACACGAAGAACCAGGTACCTATTGTGGTAATGATGAGTTATATTCTTTTTTCATAATTGATTGTTTATGGTGTTTGGTTTTCTTTCGTTCATGAAAACAAATTAAGGGTTAAACAATGGTCAGTGCATTCACTGATGTACATAATTAACCCTCTCAGTTAACCAGTATGTTGAATTAATTATCTAACCAAATAAAACCTCGTCCATAAGATAAACATAGAAATTTACAATGTGTGTAGAATGAGCAAATTGACTTGTATTTTCATTGAATGTTTAAATTCCTAGGACTATTAATGATCAAGGCACATCATTAGGTATTAGGGCATAAATACCCACAATAACTAAAAGATCGGCTGCATAGAACGCACGAATTGACGTGTATTTTCATTCAATCTTTTAACACGTAATGTTAATTGTCAGCCTCTTAATAATCTTCTTTTTCAGGTATAACAGATCCAGCAAGTTGTTTAGATTTGAAAATCTGGGAAGATGTGAAGATAACTGAATCGAAGGGTCATAGAATCAGGGAGACTGAAAACTCAAAATACAGATTGTCAAAATTCAGAAGATCGTGGATGCTAGAATCCAGATTTTCTTCGTGGCTGGAGGAATGCGAATACAATCCGTATTCTGCGTTTTGTCGGGTGTGCCAAAAAATGGTGTCGCTAAGCAATATGGGAACACGAGCGTTAATGAGTCATATGAACGGGAAGAAACACCAGGACGCGGTGTCATTGATGGAGGAAATGATGTTTCTGAATGGGGATTGAACGCTACCTCAAGACTAATGTTATTCACTAGGTGGTGTCTGGTTTTTCACAGTTTTAAAACCACACAATTTCAAAATGTTACATTCAATTTACTGTAGGGATGTGCGAGTACTCGAAACTTCGAGTTTTCGGCCGAGTAGTTTAATACTCGAACTCGACTCGAAGTTGTTTCATTTAGAAATCATATTCAAGTTGGTCCTTTAGTTGCTCCAACTCTCTGATCCTTTCCTTGAATTCGGCAATGTCATCAGAGGTGGGAACATAAGACTGACCAACAGGAATTATTTCATCCTCGTTTTCATCATGTGGAGCTTCAAGTTTGTATTTAGGTGTTTTCAAATCCAAAACTGAAGTAAGTTCTTGCTCCTTTTTTTGCAGGTGAAAATATATGTCAAGACGCTCGTTCTTCATATCCTGGTATGACTCAAGGAGTGACAATAACTGTTCTTCCATCTGCACTAAAGTTCCGTGGTTCGGCACTTTAGTGACTTGTGGCTCGAGTCCTAGAGCTTTTTCCAGTATTTCTGCTTCCTTTCCAGTAATATCAATCTTCTGTAAATATTCTTCTTTTATCTCCGATAATTTAGCAGATTGCTGTTTCCAAAAGTCCTTGAAATGTTTTTTGAGCTCAGTGATCAATTCCTCAACAACAGCCTCTGAGCTGGTTTCATATATAGTTTCCCAGTGTTGAATAATCTCTTCTAGGCCTTGCTCAGTCACTTCTTAAAATGACTCCTTCATCTCATCAAACAATTTCGGACTTGGTGTTTTACCACAATGTTCACTCATGATGCACTCAACTATCAATGTCTAAAAAGTAAAGTGATTGGTTAATGGTATTACTGATGTAAAAAGTGGTTTAAGGACGACCTCTCACACTTTGAAATCTTCAAACAACCATCCAACGAATTGCATTACACATACATACTATTGAGCATCAGCACTCATAAAGGTTTACAATACAATTTCAACTATGAACAGTTAGGACACTTTCAAGCAGGGTTTAAGCTGCGGTCGCATTTGTCGCAAAATGTGACATGCACCATGAAAATGCGACAATATTTGGGCAGGCTGTCGCTTTTTTACTACAAAGAAAAGTATAAGAAATTTTTTTAAATTTTATTGCAGAAAATCTGGTTTTAACAATACAAATTTTATTAAAAGTCCATGATCACGATCCACAACCAAAAAGATTAGAAGAGTAGTTGGGATGTTTTAGAGGCTTAACGTTGTGTTGGTTGCACTACGTCACTTTACCGATCGCCTCTGAGCGGGTGGTAGAGGAGACGAGCGTACATTACGTAAACAGTTGCTGTCGATTTCAACTGCGTACCGTGTAAACGGAACTGGCAAGTTACTGATATGACAGCTGTAGTGACAATAGCTAATCCCCTAGCTGACGTCATGCACCGTGACTCAGTTTGGTGCGCACTCTGTAGTAGCCGAGTCTAGCCGAGCGAATCGGCGAATGTGAAAATGTCGAGGGCTAGTTCGCCACTGAAGGGATCACTGCGCTTGCCTGGCAATCGCACCGATTCTTGTCGGATTTTGTGACCGAGTCAAAGGAGACGAGAGGCAGGTCCTCCATACTTAGTGCCGCTCGCGGTCTCGACTCGCTGCAGAATGTGGACAGTTACACGAGCACGAGTCGCTCGAAATCGCAACGATCGGGCCAAAGTGTTGAGGTACCTTAGCGAAAACAGACAACTCAAAATCGCTGATGCGCAAATGCGATCGCGATATGCTTTGAGGTTATGTTTCAGAGTGTGTAATGTTTAGGGTGTGTGAGTTTTAGTTGTTCTGGTGCCATATTAGGCCTATTCTATTAGAATGTTTAGTATATTTCCATTACCAACTTTAATGGTTAAAATGGATAAGATAAGTTTCCAAGAAAAGTATACTCTGCTGAATTATATATTATTTAAATGTTAAACCTTAAAAACATACAAGCAAAAAACCATTTAAGACCAAACAAAAAATAGTATAATGACACGCGATAAAAAAGCGAAAAGGAAAATATTTTTGCTACAAGTATTTAAGAGCTTGTAGCATTTTTGCTCAAAGAATTTTTTTCCCAGCTGAATCCCTGCTTTCAAGTCAATTTGCAATTGTTGTCTTACTGTCAAAATAGGCAACATAAAGTTGTTTCCAATGAACAAGATGAATGTCACTTAACATTTGTTAGCTACATATTTGTCAACGTCCATAAAGAATTATGTTAACAGATAACTGAAGAAAGACACATACACTAAGAAGTTTTTGAAACTTCAAAATATAATAGGGAGTTTAGTTTTGGACAGCACAGGTTTTCGAGAACTGACTGGGGGCACTTGACTCGGGATTTTTGAGCCAGTTGGAATCCTGAAAGGAATTCTGGACGGTGTTTTGGTTGGAGTTTTTGTAAATGTCTTGCCGGGAGTTTTCATCAGAGTTTTTGTAAAAGTCTTGCCGGGGGTTTTTGGAGTCATGTAAGGAGTAGTTGTAGTTTTCTCAACGACTGTCCGTGTCTGGTTAAGGTTCTTTGGGCATAACACTCTTTGTTGTTCAATTTTTCTTGTTGAGTTATGAGCCAAGTATTTTGATTTTTCAATATGTTCCATTTTGCGGTGTGCTTGCAGCTGGGATTCTATGTGTACTAGGCGTGTGCATCACATAGTTAACTGGCACAGTAAAATGCGATTGGCCTTGAACTGTGTTGATATGTGCAATAAAATGATTGATACAACTTATTCACAAAGGTTCAATGTCATGTTTTAAGTCAGATGATATTTATTTATTATATGGTTTTGTTAGTTTTTATTTTACAGATATAATTGTGAAATGGTTTGGATTATGTTAAAAGTAATAAAGTAAATTATTACTGTATTGGTGTTTTATATTAGTATGAATTTAAACTCTGCTAAAATGTTTATCTTAAAACACCTGAAGGAGTCTCAATCACGAATGGAACTGTTTTAAAACTTAATAAATCTCAATATGGACTTAAAAAATCTCCCAAGTATTGGAATGAAAAGTTTAACAAGTGTATGCTTCACAATCACTTTGTTCAATCAAAAAATGATTACTGCCTGTACAGTAAACTAACAGACCGTGACAGATTGTATGTTTTATTTTATATGGATGACATTATCATAGTTGGAAATAATGAAAGAATGGTTAGTGACTTGAAGAATATACTGTCTGAAAACTTTAAAATGAAAGATCTAGGAGCAGTTAGAAACTTTCTTGGCATTAATATTATTCAAAACAGAGAAAAAGGGGAAATGAAAATGAACCAGTCAAAGTATTTGAGGTCAATATTGGAGGAATTCGGAATGGAAAACTGCAGACCAGTCTCAACACCAATGGATCAAAATTGTGTACTCAATTCATGCAAAACTCCTGAAAATCTAAAGGAAAGAACGGAATTAGAATCGAAGTGTCGAAAAGTTATAGGAAAACTTATGTATGCAATGTTAGGTACAAGACCTGATCTAAGTACTGCAATAAGTATTCTGAGTCGTCACCAAAACAAGCCTAGTCAAGAACTGTGGGCAGCACTTAAACGATCACTCAGGTACATAAAAGGAACTACTGACTTAAACCTAGTCTTTAAGAAGAATGAAACTGAACACATTGTGAAAGGCTATGTAGACGCAGATTGGGCAGAAGATCTTGAAGATCGTAAATCAACAGGCTACGCTTTTTTTTGTGGGATTCTGCAGTCAGCTGGGTAACAAGAAAACAGCAATCAGTTGCTCTGTCGTCAACTGAATCAGAATATGCTGCTATGAGCAGTGCAACCGCAGAAGCATGTTGGATAAAGAGCATTTTGACAAATGATTTTAAAATGATGGAAGACAATGAAGCGGTATTAATATTAGAAGATAATCAAGGAGCAATTAGAACTGCAAACAATGTTCAGAATCATAAAAGGCTGAAGCATGTAGACATTAAACACCATTTTATACGAGAAAAGGTTTTGGAAAATGTAATTAAGATTGAATATGTGTGTTCTTCAGACCAAATTGCTGATGTATTAACGAAACCCTTGAACAGAGACTTATTTCAAAAATGTATTGCTGGTATTGGTCTCAGATTAGTTTTTGATTAATCATTTTATTGAAGGGGGGTGTTGATATGTGCAATAAAATGATTGATACAACTTATTCACAAAGGTTCAATGTCATGTTTTAAGTCAGATGATATTTATTTATTATATGGTTTTGGTAGTTTTTATTTTACAGATATAATTGTGAAATGTTATAATTGTGAAATGGTTTGGATTATGTTAAAAGTAATAAAGTAAATTATTACTGTATTGGTGTTTTATATTAGTATGAATTTAAACTCTGCTAAAAAACTGGATTCTTTTCCCTTTCCCTCAGCACCAATGTTCTGACGCTTGCTGATGAGGCAGATTTAGATGAAAGAGTAGATTTGGACGATGCTGCTGACAGTGTTTCAGTTCTCATTAATTTGATCCTGTTGGTGTCCTGAGGAGTCATTACAGCCTTTCTCTTTCCTCCTGTAATAGGACGAGCTCCAAGTCGTGACTCCCACATCACATTTTCAGCATTCGCCATCTTCCTTTGTAATCTCTCTTGGTTTTTGGAGATTTCTCTGAGGTGCTCTTTTATTTCAATCGTCTGACGAAGAGGCTCACCATAGTACATGAAGTCTTTTCCAGTTTCTTCTTTATAGTCATCCAGCAATGCCATCAAATGTGATTTAATAGCAGGAACTCTCTTCTGAATAACTTTTCTTTCCTTTTCTTCCTTTAGAAGGCAGCCACCACGGTTATTAAACAGACGATCTTTGTTGTTAGCTTATCCTTCAAGGTGCAACAAACGCTGCCAGAGTTCTCTGGTCCTAGGCTTAAGTAGGTAGTAAGATCTAAGCCCGAGACCATGATTAGCTTTTGGTTTTGAAGTCCACAAATGCCAAAAACACGATTTGTTCAAATTTAGGTACATAAATATAAATTAATCAAAGGAATAAACTTTGAGGACCATTTTTTCCGTTTTTAATTTTTACAACCCGTGTTTCAGTTACATATATGCAGGGATTCAGTTGGGAAAAAAATTCTTTGAGCAAAAATGCTACAAGCTCTTAGAGACTTGTAGCAAAAATATTTTCCTTTTCGCATTTTTATCGCGTGTCATTATACTGTTTTTGGTCTTAAGTTGTTTTTGGCTTGTATTTGTTTTTAAGGTTTAACATTAAATAATATATAATTCAGCAGAGTCTACTTTTCTTGGTAACTTAACCATTTTAACCATTAAAGTCTGTAATGGAAATATACTTTGAAACATTCTAATAGAAGAGGCCTACTATGGCACCAGAACAACTAAAACTAAAAGAATTTTCAAATAGCAAAAATCTTACATTAAACTTAAATAAATCAAATTTTATATCCTTTTGTACTAAACAAACCAGATTTAATTTAGAACCAGAAATCTTTCTAGAAAATTCAAAATTGCAACAAGTTGAAAATACAAAATTTCTTGGATTAATACTAGACCAAAATTTGTGTTGGGATGAGCACGTTAATTATGTAGTTAAAAAAATGTCTTCTGGATTATATGCTTTACGTCAAATGTCTAAAATTTGTAATATTAATGCATTAAAAACTATTTATTACTCTTTAATAAATTCACACATGTCTTATGGCATAGCTATTTATGGAGCTACTACAAAGAAAAATTTGGACAGAATTCTTCTACAGCAAAAAAGAGCGTTGAGAATAATTTTTAATATTAAAAAGAATCAATCCGCTAAACCTCTTTTTTCTCAACTAGGAATTTTGACAGTATATGACCTATATATTTATGAAACAGTATTATATGTTAAAAAAATGAATATTTCAACCAAAAATCCCAATAATCATAATTACAATACTAGAAATAATAGATATGTTGAAAATCACAAACTAAAATTTTTTGAAAAGAAGACTTGTTTCATGGGCAAAAAATGTTTATTTCATTTACCAAAAAATATTTTTGAGGAACAAAATTTAGAAAAATTTAAAAGACTTTTAAAAAATTACCTACTAACTTTAAACTTATACTCTTTTGAAGATTTTTGTTGTTGTTGAATAATCATCACTAATTTTTCTTGTACTCTAGATTTTAATTGTTTTGCTAGTATTAATTGTTTTTGTTCTCTTTTTATCATTAATTATATAAACAATTATTAGAGCAGGCCTCGTGAAGAGATTCTTTTGTATTTCTTTAGAATTATAATTTGTGCCATGAAGTATATTGTGACGCTATTCAATGTACAATATGTATATTGGTGAATAAAGATATATTTGAATTTGAACTCACACACCCCAAACATTACACGCTCTGAATCATAACCTCAAAGCATATCGCGATCGCATTTGCGCATCACCGATTTTGAGTTGTCTGTTTTCGCTAAGGAACCTTTACACTTCCGCCCGATCGTTGCGATTTCGAGCGACTCGTGCTCGTGTAACCGTCCACATTCTGCAACGAGTCGAGACCGCGAGCGGCACTAAGTATGGAGGACCTACCGCTCGTCTCCTTTGACTAGGTCACAAAAACCAACATAAATCGGTGCGATGGCGAGACGAGCGCAGTCATCCCTTCGGTTGGGAACTAGCCCTCGTCATTCTCGCATTCACCGATTCGCTCGGCTAGACTCAGCTACTACAAAGTGCACACCAAACCGAGTCACGGCGCATGACGTCAGCCAGGGGATTAGCTACTGTCACTACAACGAGTATGTTTAATCTCTGCTACAACTGTCATATCAGTAACTCGCCAGTTCCGTTTACACGGTATGCAGTTGAAATCGACAGCAACTGTTAACGTAATGTAGGCTCGTCTCCTCTACCACTCGCTCAGAGGCGATCGGTAAAGTGACGTAGTGCAACCAACGCAACGTTAAGCCTGTATACAACATCCCAACTACTCTTCTAATCTTTTTTGGTTGTGGATCGTGATCACGGACTTTTAATACAATTTGTATTGTTAAAACCAGATTTTCTGCAATAAAATTAAAAAATACTTTTCTTTGTAGCAAAAAAGCGACAGCCTGCCCAAATATTGTCGCATTTTCCTGGTGCATGTCGCATTTTGCGACAAATGCGACCGCAGCTTAAACCCTGCATATATGTACATATGTGTCAATTACCATGATAACTTTTGATAAAATGCCCAAATTCGATGAACTTTGGCACAAATGTGGAAAGTGCCAGTTATGACTTTAAGTTTGAAAACCAGTAAGATCGGACCATGATAAGAGTGTTTTATCATAACAAATTTTCAAAAGTCGGTTATTTAGCATTTTTTACACAAAACTCGTTAAAACACGCAATTGGTAGAACTTAGAAAAACAAATAATTTAGTATATTGAATCATTAACCTAGGTTTAATGCTTACAGAGAAAACCCAAAAATGGATTCATCAAATTATGAATGGACAAAAGGCTTTTAGCTTTTTCACAGTTAGTTATTAAAACCCTCATTTTTGTTTTTTTCCAATAAGTTCAGCTCTAAAAAAACAATCGTTTTGCTATGTAAATAATTTTTGTTCTACGCCCATCCGCTGTAGAGATATTCAAAGTGCTAACATAGTACGTTATCCAATGTTATTCTTATGGAGAATAATTAAGATTGTACATCTCGATATTTATGACTTATGGAGAATAATTAAGATTGTACATCTCGATATTTATGAATGTATATTGATAAAACTTGGTGTGTGGTTTCACCTGGTTGTGGTCTATTGATATTTGCACAAAAACATTTTTGTCTATGTTCCCCGTAGTAGCAAAACTGCGAAATCAGCTCTAATGTTATTTTAATGGAGGCTAAATAAAATGCTACAAGTTGCTTATTTATGGTTTTTCTATGAAACACCTGTAAATGGCTTAATGTCATAGTGAGACACATATTTTGCATTGAAAATTCGTTAAGTACGCAGGTTTGCTTCAACAGGGGCATCATTTTGTAATTTTTGTATTGATACATTTTTTTACTCCTTGTTTTGCCATTGTTCTTGGTCTTATTATTAATCTGTACATGTTATAAAATTGATTTAATTCAAGTAATTTTGTGGCTAATTTTGTTATTGTATTCATTATGTTTAAAATATTATAAGGAGAATTGTAGCACTCTCGATGCATTAAAAGACACCGAGATGGGTTTAGCCCTAGTATAATATAAATAACTTTTTTTATGTAAACTATAAATATTTGGTCTTACAACTAGGAAGATAATTTATTGTTACTTCATAGAGTTATGTTATTGTAAATTTTAAATTTATATTATTAAAGTGAACCATTGAACCATACATCTTTGATTAATTTCCTTGTATCCTTATTACCACAAAACTAATTACTAGAATTATAAATTTAAATCAAATCCCTATTTTCTAAGCTTTCTTTATGGTTGTAGTAAACTGACAACCCTTCTAAGTCACAATATGGCACTTAAGCCCAGAATTCTTTTACTTTCTCCCCCTATACATAGTATATGGAGAAAGTATTGTTTTTGTACACATTTTCGAATTTGAGTTGTTAGTGGAAATATTCGTTTTGGTGCCCCCTGAACCCAAAAAAGTGAATTTCACTTGATGTGTGTGTGTGTGTTTTACAGAGCTAATGCCTACACCAATGGGCCGATTTTGATTAAATGTGGTATGTAGGTTCCACTATATCTCCAGGCTTTTTAATTTGTTTAATTTTTAAGGGTAATTTTCCTCCAGAAACCGCTAAAATACATTAAAAATACACATTTCTCGAAACAGACTAACGATTTTAACTGAAATTTAGTGGCTTGTCAACTTTTGGGTTTCCAACAAAATGACACCACCTGCATTTCTGTAAAAATTCGGGATTAGAAAATACAGACTTTAAAACAAACAAATTTTGGATTTTTTTTAAAAAAAACATAAATGTTAAAAATGATTACTTATCTCCATTGAAAAGAGGTGAATTATTATTCTTCGATTACTGGTTTCAGAGAAAATTGAAATGTTCATCTAGCGGTAAACACTGTACGTTGTCCAATGTTATTCTTATGGGGAATACAAAACTTACGATTTTTCTTCTCTGATCAGTTTTGTTAAAAATTGATATCCTGGTCAAGTTAGCATTGAACAACAGAGGATATTTGAAATTTGTTGCCCCTTTACCCTGGGGGTGAAGAGCATTTCCCCTCTTAAAACCACTGTGTGTAGCAAAGGATTCTGTAGTGCCTCTAAAAAAGAATTTGGGCGGACATTTCTGAAAACAAATCTTTTAGAAGATTTTCTGTACATTCTACCGTTGGTACTTTATTCAGTGGCAGTTTCCTGATGTCGTTTATTTGTATAAAGCAATTTAAATAAATCTCTAATGGAAGATGTTCGAAAGCAGTGGTTCGGTGTTTCTGAAAACGATGGTTATCCCTGCCTCCCTGTGGATGTCTCTGCCCTGGATAACACTTGCGATCGGCAGTACATAGACGGCTTGTGCATGTAGAGACAGGGTAGAGCCAGTACGCCCAAGCTCCCTGAATGAATTTCAGAATGACTCTAAAATTAAATTTTGCTATGATTCTGACTGCTTTTCAAATTTGTATATAGCATATACAGTTCTAATTACATAGGCCATGTGTGGATAGAGAAGGCCAAAATAGGCCATTCTAAGTACTTCTTGGGAACATACCTAGGAGCGAGGTTTGATTTGATTTGATTTATTTTATTGGTTTTAAGTTTTAAATTAAATAAATAGGGCTTTAAAGTCCTCTCTTACCCTATGTAATTGTTGTATATACATGAAATAATAACTGCAACTAAATCAATTACTATTGTAAACCTAAATAATACAACAATTTTGAAAAATTATAATTAATAAATTAAATGTTTTTTAAACAATTTCAAATAATGTTTCACTATATCATAAGTTTTTTTACTAATTAAAAAAAAACTTATTCATAAAAACAGTTAATTTATTCTTGTTCCAAAATATATTCTATTGGCAATAGTTAAATTCTTTTCATTAAAAAAAAAATTATTGTAATTATGTTCAGTCCTGATTGGTTCTGGGAGGACGTTCCATTCCGTACAAGTGACACGGAAAGATTACATCACTGTTCTGTGCACTGGAATAGAGAGTTTAGAAGCACCTGCTCTGGTTCCTCTACCCCTTATATCATTTAAAAATATAAAATTCTGTTTTTAAATAACTTGGAACTTTAGTATGAAATCTTGATCTTATGAAATAATGTTAGTAATTTATGTAATCTGGATTTGTTTAATTTTAACAATCCTAACTGATTTTAAGCAGGAGTAATGTGATCATCTATTCTTAAATTCATTATTAGTCGAATGCAGTAATTTGTGCTCTTTGATTGCGAATCCCAAGTTCAACCGACATATGATTATATACGACAGAGCAATAATCAAATAAAGGGGGAAAAACACTTTCACCAGTTTTGCTTTTATTGAGGAATAATAAGTGAAGAACGTTTCAGTGAATGCATTGCAGCGAAAACTCTGTTACAAGTCGAGATTGTTTGGTCAGTCCATGTCAGTGTATCGTTAATGGTTAGTCCTAAGTTCTTTACAGTATCACAGTAATTAACAAGTGTTCCTTCAACATCTATAGGAGGTACATTGTCAATTTCAAAGTGAAATTTGGTCTTTGGTTTGGTATAACCAATAATTATTGGTGGAGTTTTGTTTTTGTTCATTTTTAGTCCATTTTCATTGTTTCATTTTACCGGAAGACTCCGCTTTCAAACGAAAGATTTATAAATTTTGTTGGCGAAGTTATCAAATCAAATCAAATCCTTTATTGCCATTGATAAAATTATACATTAAATAGGTATTGTCGCAATATCACTTCTTGCATAAACAATTATAAAAAAACCAGCCAAAAAAATGCACGGACCAGAACGCAACTAGATTTATATTAATAAAAAGAAATAAATAACATACCAGTTACTATATGTTAAAACTCAAAGTCAATTTCACAGATTAAAAAATCTTCTATCTTATAAAAAGGATTTATTATTAGCTTCTGTAACATTTTATTTAAAAAAATACTGATTGAAACGGTTCTGGCAGACTCACTCAGCTTATTGAAAAAAGTAATACAGTTATGTGAAGATCCGAACTTAGCTAGCCTGTGTTGAGGAATATTGAGCTGGGACTTATTCCTTGTTTTGTGTGTATGTTTCTGGTAGTAAATAAATGAAGATTAGTCTTTGTGTAAACTAGTATATATGAAATGTACAAATTTATAACTGTCAGAATTTTAGTTTGACAGAATAAGGGTCGACAGTGATCTAAAGGACCAGCTTTGCAGAGAGTTTCTTTTGGACCAATAAAATATCACTCACCAATGGTGAGTGACCCCTAAGAATCAAGCCATAGAAGATATGAGATTGAAACAATCAAAAATATGCCATTCTTAAATACTCAGAACAGAGTATATTTTGTAATTTCCAAAAAAGGTAGCTCCCCCGAAAACCTTACCACATACATTGTTAGTATGAAAAGACCAATTTAGTTTAGAGTCTATATTTATGCCAAGCAGCTTTACTGATTGATTATTGCAAAACTGAGAAGATAAACTGATTATCATATTTTGAGTTTTTCTTTGTTACAGAGTAATTTGTTTGAGGAAAACCAATTCAAAGCATCCATTTCAGCTGATTCGATGGTCTGGTGGAGGTTAATTAAATTGAAATTACTAGTGAAGATCAGGCCCGCCCAGAGGGGGGGGGGAATTGCCCAGGGGCCCGGGCCCGTAGGGTGGGGGTTCCAGGCAACCTGTTGTCTAAAAAAAAGTTACCAACTTTGATCCGGACGCAACAAGGGCCTGTGTAAGGGGGGCCCCCATACTCTAATTTGCCCAGGGGCCCGAAATACTCGTATCTCTGGGCAGGCCTGGTCAAGAGGGTAGTGTCGTCAGCATAAACTGTAAAACCCACTGTTATACTTTTTGGTAAATCATTAATTACTACTGTGAAGAAAAAGGGTCAAGAACGGAGCCTTGCGGTACACCCATTTGACACGGGAGAGTTTAAACCCTTAATTGAAACATATTGCTTTCTGTAAGAACAAATGAGCTTACATGAATGTTCTGAAACCCCATAAAATTTAAGTTTCTCTAAAATTATATTAAAGGGGACACTGTCAAATGCCTTACTGAGATCCATTAGTGATAAAGATACGGGATTCTTTGTTATTAATGGCATCAAGAGCATGATTGACAATTTCCATGACAGCCGTGTTAACAGGCCTGTAGTGCGTTTTAAGCAGCCGCATTGACATACCACCACCACATGATTTTTTTGGGTTTAGCCTCATTACAACCTGAGCCATCTCAGCTTCTTCTACAGGGGTTAGCACCATGGAGGAAGCAGAACTTTTAATGTTTCTGAATATTTGAGGAGGCTACCAACAAAAATATTAAATTCAGTCACAATGTACTGAGGAACTTCAATCCCCAAATTCCATCTATATTTGTTTTCGTATTTATATTTTGTCTACTTGATTACCTTTGAAGCCGTAATCTCGTCATACTGATTTTGATTTGAAAGGTATGAATGAAACCAATTAAAGGAAATCTTATGATATACCCAAATTGTTTAAATTATTTTAGCTAATTTTGTGAGAAATGTAGAACCTAAATCCCAGTTTTTAGAATCTAAAGTAACCATCTGTTTTGAACTTTAAAAACTGTCTTTTCAAGCATCTGACAGAATTAATCTTAACAACAAGTGCTGTCAAATGGTTTAAAGAGATCCATTTACATGCCCAGCTTTAAATTGTTAAATGCCTGAAATTAAAACTGTTGAAGTTGCTTGGATAATTAACAGTACCAGGGAGATCGAGCGACACACTGTGATATTTGATTCGTTTTGTGGGTGAACAAGATGTTCATTGTATACTGTATACGATTGTTATTCAATGGTATCTATCAATAGGTTAGTTCTGTTAGAAGTTTTTGAAACAGACAGACAGAGAGACTTTCAGCTTTGCCTATTCCCTGATTTAAGTTTTTATAGTCAAATCAAATTACGCAGCTGATCAAATTCCAATATTTAAAATTGTGTTTTAAGATGAAAATGTAATTTAATTTAAAATCGTTTTCTCGCTGGGACCTTTTATTCAAGTATATTATAGTTCGTGGATATCAGACTTATGGCTTTCTCAGAAGTTCTTCGAACAGTTTGGCTTTATGAATATGTGAGTAACTTTGAAATTGTTCACTTTTACAAAAACGTAATTTATTAACACCCGTTTTTTCTCTTTTTCAGCTGAGGTTCTTGAAGAGCCTTCCACCAAAAAAGTTATAGAAGAGAAGATTGAGTGCATTGATGTCGATCCACCAGCTGAAGATGAAAGTAGCACCCTAGAAAGAACCTCTCCTGACATTAAACCTGTTGAATCAAAGGCTGCCGTTCCTTTAAAAAAACGAAAAAACATCCCGGAAGAAGAAATTTCATTGGAAGATGAAATTCCAGTCAAATCTGAAAAGCAAACACCGGAAGTGAAGCGTGTTGCTGCTCCAGTAGCAAAGACAGGACCTCCAAAAACAACAGCCAAGGGTAAAGTTCAAATCCCGAAAGGTCTGGTTGTGACTTCTATAAAAGCCGCATCCCAAGTAGAAGACCTCTTTGATTTTCCAGCTCATGAACCGCAAGTGCAAGATGAAGCTTTCACAGCTCTGCGGTCGGAAGAGGCGACCACTCCTATCCAAGAGGAGCCGATCGTGTGCACTCAAGACACCCTGGCATACGAGGACGTTCCTCCCAGTCAGAACTCTGAGATGGAACCGGAGATTGCCGAGGAAGCTCCGGTTTTACAAGAGCAAACCGAACCGGAAGAACCGGTTGAGGAAGAACCGGTTGAGGAGGAACCGGAGTTTGATTACTTCGGATGTGAGAGCTGCAGGAGTGAAGCCAAACCGGTTGACCTTGAGAGGATTACGTTCAGCCAGAAGTGCCCAATCTGCCCGTGCTGCTGCTTCTGTGCCCATCTCCTCAAGGAGCACATGAAAGTCATCCATGGCTGGTTTAATGTTCAGCGTAGATACACTCAATATTGATATGTGAGAATCTAATAATGGTTATTACAGCGTTTTATATTTATTTGTTTGTAACAAAAAATGCATGATAATAAACGGCTATGCATGATTGGTAAACTCCAAGCTATCCAAGATCCGGTAACTCAGTCCAAGTCCGAGATATTCAGTCGTAATTTATATATATACATGAAAAGTAAGGTTGTACAGTTGTCACTTTTATCAGTTTATTTGTACTGAGCATAAACATATTCATTTAAAAGGATACAAAATAAGTTATGATAATTTAATAAAAATATTAGTCTTGTAAACTAAAATGTACCAGAAAGTAATATATATTTTGTACTAGAGGTTAGTTTTGGCTTTTTACCTACTTAGCAGGAATATATGGATACGACACGCTTACCTTGGGCAGTAAAGGCATCCTAATGATAGCACACTAACATATAAAAGGGGCCAGTGGCCTCTTTGTCAACTTGGGGGCTAAAATGACACTTGCCCAGGTGTATTTGGTGGTGGAGCAGGTTTGCCAACACAAATATCATTGAGGGAACAGTTGTATATAGGGACTATGTATGTATTTAGAGTTCATCACTGATTCACTTAGGCCTAATTTACTGTATATATTATAGTTACATTTATGTTTACACAGTCTTAGTTCAGCCTGCTTGGAGGTTAGGAAGGGGTGGATATATATCTAAGATTCTAAGGCTAAGGTTTGGGTGTTCCCTGGATTTGGGAAACCATTTACAGTGATGGGTTACAGCTAGTTCTAAAATTATCACATCTTTTCCAACTAACTAACCCTTCACAACTCAGAAGATGGGAACTGTTATAACAATGATTTACCAAATCCAGGGAACCCCGAAACTTTAACTTTAGATAGAAATATCCACCCCTTCCTAACCTCCAAGCAGGCTAAACATAATAAATCAGGCCTAAATTACTTACTTAGTGCCCCGCTCAGTTGGCCTAGCTGTGGGCATTAGCCGTCGTCAAGATGTAGTCAATGACCAACAATCCACCAATGTTGGCGATAAGGTTTTAAGATTAGGCTATGTGGGGCAGTGAGCGTGGATTTTGGTGACAAATATCATTAAACATACTTAAGCTGTAAAAACTATTATCAATCAGAAATTTCTTGAAAACTATTTTAAATAGCATGCACATTTTAAATTTATCAGTGAAGAACTCTAATACATACATATCCCTATAAACATTTGTTCCTTCATAGAAATTTGTGTTGGCAAATCTGCTCCACAACTATTGTTACTTCCTGGGCAAGTGTCATTCTTCTCCAACTCCAAGTTCACAAAGAGACAAGTAAATATTTTTCTGTGTTTAATTTAGTATGTACGTATTAGGACGCCTTTACTTTCCAAGGTTACTTGCATGTCCTTGTATTAAATATATATCTTGGATAATTAATTAATCTTCTCTGCATGTGATAGAGTCCTCCAGTGACTGACCACCTGTGGGAACAAGAAACAAAATATTGCCACCCTAAATTTAGGCAACTATGTGAATATGATGGAGTAGTATTGGGCTAGCTCATTGGTTCTTTTCAACTTCCTTTTTCAGGTTTTTGTTTTAATCTCCTATTAGGTTATAACTAACCTAAAACAGTAATAGAAAAGCTTTTTGCCACACTTCCTCCTATTTGGAAAAATGCCCTATCCAAAACTAACCTCAAACTAAAGCGGTAACATTTACTGTCTGGCAATTTATACAAAAACGGTTAAAAACTCTATGCCATTCATTAGTTTTTGCTTATTTTGAAGTATGCAAAAAATCATAGAACTAATAAGAATATGTATAGTTAAATTTTAATATCCTATATATATTTTACTGACTATGCTGGTAATCATACATTAGTATCACAATTATTGTTACCATCATCTGAGCTTTCACGTTTTGAGACTTGATAATGCGACCTTGGATAGTTTTGAATTTGTTTAGTTTGTGCAGGTCGCTAAAATTTTAACTCAATGATTTATATTTTTAATTTACTCTTTGTAATTGTTTTTAAGAAGAGGAAACTTAGTTGCTGCTGAATTAACGACATTCTAATAGAAATTGTGCAAAGTCTTTTGTTAAACAGACTACAAGTGGTGGTTGGGCCAGTTAATATCCATAACAACTCACACCGTTTGTAACCTATATCTTGCACAAGCTCTGTTAGAAGGCCGCTTATTCACGGGCTCAACTGCAGTTTGAAATCGGTAAACATTAAAGCTGCCGATAGAACATGAATAAGATATGACCGAGCAGCTGAGTTTCTTCACAGTTTTTGTGCTGCATTGTCCTCATTATGCGTATGTGAATGTGGACATAAGTTTTTTTTTTTTTTTTTTAATTAAGAGATGAAGATTTTATGTTGTTATTGGAATAAAATTGTATAAATTATATGTTGTTTAAATGCCAGATTCAGAATTTGTTTCATTTTTCTTTAACCATTTAAACAAAAATGATTAGCTTCCATAATTGAGAATCATAGTGCTAATAACGTATACAATTTAAATTTCTTTGTAGCAAAAGAAATAGTATACCTATATTCATATTCACCGAAGTATTGTGCCTCCTCACTACATCTCCATCGATCGAACAAAACAAAATACATTCATGGCTAATATTTCCAAGGCCCCTTATACATGAGAGTATTAGACACTAGAATCTAACATTCTCGTTTGTACAGAGATTCGGGGGCAACATACCAAACCTGCCTGTCTCACAGAAAACTTGGGAGATGCGATTGAGTAAAATCACGAGATTGCATGTGTAGGCCCCCATTTATCCGTCGTTATTTTACCATCGCACGCTAAAGCTCTCAAGTGTAAGGGGCCTTAAAATTGAAAATTCGATGCCAGTTCAATGAGTTTTAATTGCTTTTGCAATTATTCAGTCATTTATCCTACAGAAAACAATGAGTAGGATTGACAATAATAAAGAACCATCATTAACACAATTGGTTTATGAAAATTAATAATGTACAATGTATTATAACATAAATCACATACATTCAGATAAGTGTGTATACAAAATATATTATGCATATGTATAAAACAATTATATTAAAAATAAATACACAAACTTTGGAAATAAATCGTTGTAGGTTTGGTTTTAAGTATTAAAAAATGCCTAAGATTTAAAGCGAAGATTAAAAAGGAACAAAATAAAAGAAACAAATAACATTTATATACACAAAAAAGCTTAGGTAACATAATTATGCCAGTTTAATATAAATAAACTAGAAAATTAACACAATCTAATTAAGATTCTTATTAAAACACAAAATGAGTGAAATATATTAACCGTTATTGCTTTAAGTCGAACAAACTTAAAAATTAATCAATATGACAATCTCTTGACGCATTATTAAAATAAAACAAAAAGTAGCACTTAAAATCAGTGGAAACATTCAATAAATAATTACATGTTTACAAGTATTAAAGAACGAAGTCTGTACAAACTGGTATTTCATGTACAAACATATGCCTTCCTCATCTGTACAACAATGTACAGTCGAGACTAGAGCAAACCTTCAGAATGGCTAAACTTCTTTGAAAAGGCCAAAAATATGATAAACAGAGTTTTTGACTGCACAACCACACAGTTACCAACAATTTGTATTTAATGAGAACAATGCATATAACATGTACAAGGCCGCTAAGCAGTCATTCAGTAATGAAAATGAGGAGAAACTATTAAACAAGTTAGACAAGCTATTGCTAATTGCACCAGAAGAAATTAAATACATTTTAATACATAATTTATTGGTATATTACGACAGCATAATAACAGAAGATATAACTTTTCCCAACTACTCTCACTTGAGCAAGATGGTACTCCGAAATTTCTTCTTGGAATGAAAACTCCTTTTAAAAGTTCTAACATGTTCTTCATAATAAGAGCAAATGCTTGGTTAACAATAATTTATTTTAGTTTTTAAAAACTTATTTTTCAACACTAGGCACTACAGTGTTTCTTATGAACAAAGCAATTAACTAAATTCAAGTAAACCTTTTGAAAACAAACGAGTAAAGCTGCCGATAGGACACGAATGGATGTATTCACAGCTGCCGATTTGTATACAAAACTTGGTTCAATAAGGAACCACTTCCATCATGAAATGTCATCAAAATCATATTCTGTTGTGTTTGATTTAAAGTGTAGAAACTGATTAGTTTTAAAATAAAACATTTTCCATGGCCGCAAGAATCTTCTACACAAACTAACTTCAATTTCCACTTTGGAATCTTTCCAACTACAGTAAAAAATTGAGCAATTTGTATACATTATGGAATTGTTGATTTAAAATAATCCAAATTAATTTGTATATATGTTGTAGTTTGAACCAATTACAGTCCGAAATTTCACCCTACAATTTACCATAACTGACTCGCTGTCAGTGGTGAAATTAGTTTAACATAAAGGTAAAAACCATAAATATGCTGAAATGAACCTTAAAATTGGCTGTACTAAGAACTACGGACAAGATCCCTATCTATCTGTTAATTTTAGATGTGCTAAAATTAGGGATGAGTCGATTCTCGATACCACCGTTTCTTGGACATTGGTATCGGTATCGACATTACCATCGATACCCCCGCCATTTATCCGCGCTACGAAGTGCACGGGAAGAGATACTCCCACTGTTTGCCCGCTCTACAAAAGCCACGAGGAGTGTTTGGGTCGGCGGCAAAAATCTTACCTTGGAGATAAAGAAGGAAGAGGGATAGGAGGGGTCTGTTTGAAAGCAATAAATTAGTCGGCTGACCAACATTATTTCTTTGAGTCATTATCTTACAACCAAGTTTTTCCCTATTATGAATTTTTAATAAATAGTTTTTGTTTTTTATACATTACTATAGCATATTAGTGAAATTAACATTATGTACAAAATTGCATTAAACAAAATTTTTTGATGATTAACTACAAAATGCTACTAAATCATTTTAAATGGTATTGTAAATTTGTAAGTTTTTAACAATCGTTTTAACAACTATAGGTACTGAATAATCGTAGATATCGATGGTATCAGTATTGAGAATCGATTTTTCTGGTATCGGTATCTAGAATCGATAAATTTCGGTATCGACTCATCCCTAGCTAAAATACATAATCATATGCACAATAAATTCATGGAATCCTTAAAAGTGAATTAAAAAAGTCAATACATTTAAGCTATGGCCCGCATACTGTGGACGCTCCTTTTTTTTCGGCCATATTTGGGACCACGGCCATGCCGGATAACTGATTTTGCCAGAGAGTAGAACTTACGTCGTTTTTAAAGGAGATGCTTAAGATAATTTACTCCATACTCCCAAATATACGAAACACATATTTACATTTTTACGTTGACACGTTAACTGTGTTAATCATGATAATTGAAATTATTTCCTTGCCAAGCAACTGCCGGAATCCCGCGCGCCACTCTGAGCGCATTAAGGCAATATTTAGAGTAAAAAGACAGAGATATCGTAACATTGCACAAATATTCAGTTTTAACACTTATGGTCCATTAATTCCCACAGTAAATACTTTCTCTTTACGGAGAAGCACCTTCAATATAGCACAGTTTACAACAATTTTTCAAAAATTAAGTCACAATCACAAACCTGCTCATCTACGTAATGGTTACACAAATTGCCACTAACAATTTCAAAGTATTATTTGGCACACTTTAATTCAATTAGACAAACCTCACTAATTCAAATCACGTTACAATGTTAAATTGCTTCAATGAGGAGTAATGTTTACCTCTTCACTAAGTGCCTTACATTAGTAAATAACCCAGTAGCAGCAAACCTGCATACTCAGCGAATTTCCAAAAGATATATAAATGTCTTAATACTACATAAAGACACTAACCAAGTTTCATAAAAATATATTCACAAATAAGCGATATAGGCTATAAAATTTTAATTATTCTCCATAAGAATAACATTGGGGCTGAGTACGCAGGTTTGCTGCAACAAGGAACACAAAAAATGGGTTTTTATGCTAATATCAATATAACTCAACTAGGTGAAGTCATATACCAGAAGTTATTAATTTATGTTCATAATTAAGGGAGACATAGCATTTAATTATTATCCATAAGAATAACATGGGGCTGAGTACGCGGGTTTGCTGCTACGGGTGCCTTTGGCAAAAAATAACTTTTTTGAGCAAATATCAATAGGCCACAACCAGATGAAGCCATATACCAAGTTCCGTCAGTATACGTTCATAAATAAGCGAGATATAAAATTTTTCTTTTCCTCCATAAGAATAACATTAGACAACGTACTGTGTTTAGCACTTTCAATATCTCGGCAACCAATTCACGTAGAGAAATGATGAAAATACCAAATTGTGTGTTTTTTTAAGTTGAATCCAATGATAAAAACTAAAATTTGATTTTTTCAAAAACTACATGTAAAGAATTCAAAAAACCCATTTTTGGGGTACAAAACCCCCCCAAAATACCCCTTCGGATGGAGCGATCTGGCTGGTTTTCGAACTTAGAGTCATAAATGTTGCTTTACACGTTTATACCAAGTTTCATCAAAATCGGATCATTTTTACGAGAGTTATCGTGCTCACGGACACACACATGTATATATATATACAGTTTCGAACGAATGGTGTTTTTGGGGTCTGGCGACCTCAAAACGAAGAGTTATCATGATCCCGGGCCTAGGTCTTACCATGCCGACTACGGTAATAGCTTCTTCCTTATAGGGGAAATTCGCTAAAAGATCAGTAAGTTTAGGAATAATTAAAATGATTGAGTTGGAAATATTTTTTGATTAGTATCATCCGGAACAAAAATGCTTATGTAATTTGAAATTAAAAATTAAGCTTTGGTAAAAGCGATGCAAAAGGTGATGACGACGGTGAATCATAAACGATCTTGAAGAGCCCTTTGCCATATTTTTTCTGAAATTGTTTCGAAAGCACCGACACAAGACTGAGTTTTACCAATATAAAACTTGAGGCAAGTTATCCTGCATTTCAAGAAGTGAGCGTAACATTGAATTAGTGGGGTTCTACAACCTTTCTTAACAGGGTTGCCACCAAAGGTGTGTGAAATATTCATGTGTAGTTTTAGGATTCAGGGCACCATTCAAATACCATTCTAACCCTCAAGGCATCAGTTTATAGATCATAAGCAAATAAATACATGTAACACCCAATAGAATTAAATTACTGGTTTGTATAGTTAATACAAAAGAAAAGAGTAGTCACAGTTAAAATGATTGTGATTGCTAATATTTGGGGGTTTATACATAAAGAAAGGTAAACAGAAAAGATAATTTGATATAAAAAGACAAACCTTTTACACCTTTAATGTATTTGTTGGATAAGTTCAGACTACTCCTAGTTTTCTAACATCAAATTTAATTTCCTCACACAATTGACAATTGCATTGCAATTGTATAATGATATTTACATTGAATCCATATTGTGCAACATTACCACAATGGTGTAAAATTATTAAACAATCAACAGCCAGACCACAAAACATTGCTTAACAATTTTATGATCACCAATGATTGCAAATATATTGCGTGGACTGACAATCACAGAAAGATTGCAAAGAACTTACCACTCTCTAGGGCTTCTGGCGCAGTTAAAAAAAAACTTCACACCGAGAAAACGCATCACCCTTTAACAAGTTTGGAGCTTGCAATATGGGCTTGAGTTTGTGTCTCCATTTATCGTACAAGATGCAAGCTTGCAAGACTATACGATAATCAAGAATATAACGACTTGTATCTTGCAAGCAATGGAAGTTAATTCATTCATTAGAAAACTTTTGTTATTAAAAGGTGGCATCCCTGTTTAAGTGTATACAAATTGAACTTATTGTTTAGTTTTATAAAAAGTCATAATTATTGTCTTGCAATGCTACACGTTCAACTGACAAAACTACTAACTACAACCTGGTAGACACAATCAATGGAATTATAATTTCTTTGCTCTTATAGCAATTAACATGCTACTGAAATAACAAACATTTTCAGATCACTCTCTTTCCAATTAATTTAACACCTAAAGTACAAATTTTCTACAGGAACCTTGGGTAGATGTATAGTAGTAAATGATTATCTCATAATCGCAAATTCTTCTAAGTGAACATAAACTTAGATCGCAAGTGATATACATGCGATCCCTCTAAAATTGATTTAAAAATAGCTGTGCATTTCAGTTGATTTCTGTTTGCTCTACCAAGAAATGGAAACCCAACCATCTACTGGGGGAATAAAGTAAATATGCCTGCGAGTTCCTTGATATATGAAACGTATCATTGCGAGAAAAAAAGCGCTGACATGACTAATCGTAAATGGACCACTGAAGAAATCACATTGGTCGACGTTATTGCATAGAAGGCCTATCGGGTAACAGGAATTACAGTGGGAATATTCTCGAGGCAAGAATTATTCGACCGCAGCTCTAGTCTAAATGATTACGTTTTAAAACAATAACAATATTTTTAACTAATAAACATTACTTCAAACTTAACTGCTGTCCAGTGCAAATACAAATATTAAAAACAGAAACATTGTTTATTATTATTTTGTTTTCTAACAAGAAAACAATCTCGTGAGAATTTATAATATACAAGGTATTCAATTTATTTGTAGATATTTCATGTAAATATATTGTGTTGATATTTAGGCCTAATTTGATTTTTAATGTGACTGAAAAATTTATATAAATATGCACTGTGAAATAGATTAAGAACCTTTGACAATGTTTATGCATGTAATTACATGTTTCGAACAATGTTTCACACTCCCAAACGCCATGCCCCAACTCCTTCCTGTAACGCTATTTGATGTAATATTGCATATCAAGTTGATACACCGACTATTACAGTGTACTACAGAATCAATATATTCAATGAACTCTATGAACAAATTACCTTTTTGTATATTATAAATATTGAATTCACCATTTATTTTTAAACCATAACAATGTGGTTTTCACGAATAAAATTACTAATGTTCTGAAAAATTTGAATAAAAACAGAATTTTCCTTTCAGTGACAGGAAGTTCTTTATATTTCAAACCAAATTGAAGGAACGGTCTTCGTACCATTCTTTCCTTATACCAAGTGAGCATCCTTATTTAAAATGCATTAGAGAATATCAACAATATTTGCCTAACTGGACATGAACAACATTAATTTAAATTATTGATCTTGTTTTAACTGTTCAGCGTGCCAAACGTAAGCATGCACTTGGGCTTGGCGAGCCGGAGCGACAGACTAATGGTGAGGGGAGGGTGGAGTTGCAGGTATAAATTCTTTCCGAAATACATTGACCCTCGATCGACCGGTGACTATCGGGGATGATGTCGCCCATCCCAGTAGTTGATGTTTTACGACGAATACAGGTTTTCTACCTAGCAGCCAAGTGCCAGCTTACGTTTGACGGGCTGTAGTAACAACTGTTACACCAGATAACAATTAAAATCGAGTACATATGTTGACAGCAACCAATAACAGAGTACTACAACCAAAAATAAATTAAGCAACATCCGACCTACACTGGACAAGCATCATAGACAAGTGCCAAGCAATTCGGCTGACTTGTATCTTGTATTTGGTGACTACTTAAATTTATACATCAGACTGTACTATAGCTACCCAAAAGTGTTGTCTCGTTCAAATGTAATACTTAAAGGATTTGTTGATTCTTTATGAAATCAGGTAGTATAAATTTGGAATGCCAGGAAAAATTCACATGAAAGTTTCTATATACTTTTTACCTCGGGAAAACTAACGAGTTGTCATCTAGTTAAAAAAATATTATTAAAAGCAATAATTTTTTAATTAAATTGTATCAGTTATCAGTAATGAATTACACTAAATCATGTGTAAGAAGCTGACGCAACTAGGGCGTATTTTAATGCGAATATGAATGAATGAAGAGTGTAAAATGGGCGAGATGCCTTGTTGCTGATTAAGACAGACTGATTCATTTGGCCAAGAAAAATTAATAGCCCGTTGACCAATAATGCGTTAACCCTAGACAGTGTTGCCTAACTGTTCGATCACCAACAATTCCCTTGAAGTAATCAATTCAAAATTAATTTATTACTTTATTTCCCGGCACAATCCTTTAGGTAATAATTTAAGGCAGGCTGAGAAAACTTTTGGTATAGCTGGCTAATTGCAGGACAAAAGTCCAATTTTGTACTTGACAAATGGTAAACTTAAAGACAAAAATGTTACATTCTGCACATAACTAATCAACTACACCTGGAGAATTCCGCTTCAAATTTGTATTAATTTATAATTATTATCTAACTATATTTTTTTTATTTTAGCAAATTCATGAGCAGGCATTTTCTAAAATGACACCATTGGCTGCTGTGGTGGCTTGGCCACTAAGCATGCAAAGGTCCTCGGTTTGACCTTGACTGGCTGCTATGAAGTGATCTGGTAGTCACTCACAGGCTTTGGTCGTCTAAGTTAACTAATAATTTAAACAAACACCAGCACACAACTGGTGTAATACACGGCTTACACAAATTGAGTGAAAACAAAATTTGACAGTACAAGCCTGGGGTCTGGGTTTCAACGCAGATTCAAACTTTTTGGGGTAAACTTGCAGGTTTAAAAATGTAAACATAATAAAATAATCTTGTCTATAGCATCAACAAGTATCAAAATATAAAATACCAAGCTGTTTAAAAGTTTATATGGATTTGAATCAATGGGGTTGGATTTTAATATAGTCTAAAACAATAGAGTAAAGGTAGTTAAAAAAATAAAGATGATAAATACAATGTCCTCACTTTGGGATTATCAAAAACAAACAAAAACAATAACTTCCTAAAACGAAAGGCACAGACAAAACTTAACTAATTACTGGACTTTTGCCCTGCAATAAATTCATTATTTTATCTCCTACAATTACTATTTACATATAATAAAACACGTAACAATAACTTAAAATTACAAATATTACACTATTTACCATTTATTGCTAGACGTAAAATGCCTCGAGTTCACGTACATACCACAAGTGTTAATATAAAAATAAATATATAGGAAAACAGTTAAAACCGAGACAAGTTAGACCTGTGATTTATGTAGTAAATTTACGAGTTAACCTGAACGAATTTGAGCTAGATAGAATTTTGTCAACAGGCATTATACGTCTACAATACATATGTCCCTTTTTATATTTGCTGCCTGGTAAAATACAAAAGCTACGGATGAGCATGTATATTCGTTAACAAACTATGTACTGTATATAAAATAAATGTACAGTAGATAAAATAAAAGGATAAAATGACACTGAGTCGGTTCCGGCTCTGGTTTAACCAGCATCGCGGCTCGATCGTCACTTGGAGACGTTTGACGGCAGCGTGGCGGATCTCTGTTGTACCGTCATAAAGGGCTTCAGAGTGGACCTCGTGGACTCCCTGCAACACCGACAACATTGATCGGTACAACATACCACTTGGTAATGCCGTCTTGCCGTCTTCATGGCGAAACACGTAGTGGGTTGTTTCACACTACAAGGTACCTGTCCTATTCAATACTCTAATATGAGTAAGGTTTGCTTGCTTGTTAGCAACTCTGATCTCAAAATTAGCTCCAATGATTTCCTTAAAATGTTAGAAATAACTATGTTCTGGGATAAAAATAAGGCCTAGACACGTCTCGTCCCTGGTACAAATAAAACAATGTAAAAGAAACGAATACGAAAAGTTAAAAAAAATTGGGCTTATGGAGTTTAAAATAAAAACAAAAGGATCATAACAAACAGCTGTTTATAAACAATCAGTGAAATGTCAAAGGTATACTCATGTAGTTTAAGTATTAAGTTTCCTGAGAACAGCGATCAA
The DNA here is from genome assembly GCA_963675035.1 of Allygus modestus. Classification (NCBI taxonomy): domain Eukaryota; kingdom Metazoa; phylum Arthropoda; class Insecta; order Hemiptera; family Cicadellidae; genus Allygus; species Allygus modestus. The sequence goes on from OY776112.1 coordinate 8,630,361, forward strand.
AACCATGGAATGATTACATTTACTATGGTCATATCCAAAATGAATAAAAGGGGCATTGAACTATTATAACAACTGGAGTGACCTTAACCTTGCAGAAAAGAGGTAAGCTAGCTTAGCAAATCTGTTCGTCCGAAGAGGGACGTGATGAGAAATTACTCCAAGTCATCGAAATTGACTGTCTGGCCTTCCCCGAGTAAAGCTTGGCCCTTGAGGAACTCAAAAAAAGAATCATAACAGCTGGTCGTAATCAATTAGTGAACTATCAAAGTAATACTCATTTAGTTAAAGTATTAACATTTGTGGTTTCCTGAGAACAGTTATAAAAACCGTCGAATGACCCAAGTCATCTAAACAAACTGGCTGACATTCTCTAAGCAAAGCTCGGCCCCCACCAGTGGCAATCTGTTACCTGGGCGACACCTTTGCGCCGTCCACGTTGGTGTTGGCCTTGTAGCCGCACTTCTGTATCTTCCTGGTGAGCCGCTGCACCCACAGCTTCTGCTCGTCGGTGCTCGGCGCCAGCACCAGCAGCTCCCTGGCGCTGTTGGGGTCGTAGTGCAGCTTGCACGGCGCGATCGCCTCCTCCTTGCCTACAAGGTGGTCGCGGTGCACCTTGATGCGACACCCTGCACGACCAAATCAATATGTCAATATTATACATCCTTAGATTTTTAACCCTAGCAGTGGCCTAATGTTGAAGTGGGAAATGGCCAAGCAGATTTGGCGATTTTGCAGACCTTTTTTTGAAAATTCGTATAAATTCAACCGTACAGGTAAACCTAGCCAACCTCATATTCATTTTTACCGGAAAGAACAGGGGAATCTAGAAATACTAAAATAATAAAGATTCAGGAAAGTAATTTTTCAGTAAAGTGAAAAAAATAAAAAAAATTGAAATTTTTTTTTATAAATTTCAAAAGCAGCCTCGGTGAAATTTTTTCTACGGATTTTTTATGGAAAATCCATTATATACATTTTGTAGACAATCTAATTCCCTACATAGAAATATATAACATGTTGGGAAAAGAATTTTTTTTTGTAAGTATTAGGGGCATAAAATAATAATAAACGGAAAACCGCAAAAAGCGTAAAATGTACAGTGTTATATTGTGTTGTAAATAAGTCATGTAATATATGTATATACTAATATATATATATACATATTTGTAAAGCTAATGAAGTAAGGAATCCAAAAAAGTCATATAGTTGATAGTAACAAATTATTATCAGTTATAAATACATGTAAATAAAAGAATGTTTCGCTATTTTTACGTTTTTTGTAAACAAATATTTCACAATATTTAGTATATAACTCTTTTACCAAATTTTTTACCCCAAAACCATTATAAACATGTTGTAGTACATTCAATTCCCTAATTATAAATGTATAATACCTAGGGTAAATTATTATTTGTATATGTGTTATGTAGCAACAAACAAATAGTCGCGGACTTGGCAAATTTGTGAAAAGTAGTATTTTTCAATGAGATCTTTGTAATTTGTATAAACATAAATATTGTCATATTATATCTATTTATTATTACTACAGGTATTTATAAACAATCAAATATATATATATTTACATATACATAGGTTAGTGGCGTGTTATGTACGAGATAACGTGCGGTCAATAGGCCTATATAGGGGTTTACGAAATAATTGTTCTAAATTATATTAGGCCTACCCAATAATGAAAAAGAGTCAACATTACAATTATAAAAATTTATTATAAATATAAAAATCAAACATTTACTATACATAAAAACACATAAAACAAACATAAAACTCACCCTCCCCCTGAAGTCCTCATGTCAATGACTAGTTGTGGTACACATTATATAACACAAATTTCTCACACTTCAGTAATATTTATGCATAATATAATGCATAAAGATTACTGTTATATACACACAAACACTTCACTAACACTAAAACTCCGAAATAATACCTAATTCATAAACGATTCGCGGATAAAAATCACCTAATGCATAGACAAGCATTTACCAATACCGCAATGGCGAACAACAGATCAAAACAAATGACGAATTGTTGAATATCTGACAGCTGTTATGCTAGGAGCAGTGCTGCCATCGGCAAAACTAAATTACTCTACATTTCTTCCTCTTCAAAATAACATATTATATGAGTAGTAACTATAACATACAATGCATATAAACGCGAATTTAGAATTCAACCAATTTGGTCGAATTGGCCATAATACAAAAAAAACGAAAACACCTGTTTTCAGAAAATCATATAACCTGCCCAATCAATATTTAATTCTAAAAATTAATACCAAAAAAAAGCGCAACTCTTCAGCTGTGCATTGGTACCAACCGCATCTTCCTGCGAGAAAAATTACCCGATCTGGGTAATTTCAAAAGTATCGTGTTTTGCCATTGTCAGAGCGTCGGCTGCAGCAATTGCGTTGTACCAAAACTTCATTCAATTTCTAATCGTCGTAACATTGTTATACAGCTGCTACACGATTCATTTATGTAATAAAATGAAAGTTCAGAATGTGATCTTTCGAATGATATATATATTGATGACTTTTGAGTTTATTATTATTGGTTTATTAACGTTACAAAATTTTCTGTAGAATTCGACCAATTTGGTCGATGGCCACAACAGGCGACATAAAAATTCGACCAAATTGGTCGAATGGCCACTGCTAGGGTTAAAGTATGATTTTTAAAATAATATTTTTCACCTTTGTGGGCTCCAGTTAAAGCGAAATACCACACCTAAAACATGTCTTCTAAATAAGGTATCAGGGTCATCCAGAAGTAAAGAACATTTGCTTACTACATCTAGCATAGCTCCCCCATCACCGTAATTGCGTGTGTCGCAGTCCACTAACTGCCCCACCAATGTATGAGCCGAGTCTTGTTGCTGTTGATCACGCATCTTATTTCTACAGCGATTCATAATTTCGGTGGCAATCGAAAATCCCGACAAATTTGAGATCCGCAGTATTATCGATGTCTTAATGTGCAAAATGTCTAACCTATTGAAATTTGTAGACAAAAACCATGGACAGTGTATATGGTGAAAGTTCAAAAAACAAATCTAAAAATGTTTGTGATGTGCTATGACTTTAGTGGCTGTTTTCCTCAAATTTTCCCTCAAACCTTTCTTTCAAATTATCTTTAGCGAACCATGACCTGCCAGTCAGATCCTCGTCGTGCAGAAACAATTTTCTTTCATTAAACCTGTTGCCCCATTTCCCCCCTGAAGACTGAACTTGAAGACTTTTTCTTTTAGGGAATTATATGGCAAACCTAACAAGACTTACGTTTATTGAAATAAAGTAATAAGTAACCGAGCTGTTGCAATTATTGTTATTTATTCCATTGTTGTATTGTGGAGAAATCAAAGATGGGCGCACGTAAATTGTATCAGCTCGGTTACTTATTAATCGATTTCAATAATTTAAGTATCGGTAAATTATTATAAAATTCCCTAAAACAAGTTATTCTTGAAACAATTTTGTAAAATGGTTGGTTTACAGCCATTTAAAATGGAAAATATAAAATGGCCGCCATTTTGAAATCATCAAAGATAATTACACCATGACTTTTTGTGTTGATAGACCCTATCAACACAAACAGTTTACTTAAGTTTGGTTGAATTCGGTTCAGTAGTTTTTTCGGTTCCGGAAAAACACATACATACATACAAACGGAAAACTAGGCACGAGAGACCCATGTTTATATGGTACAACGTGTTTCTCTCGACCCAAGAAATAATGCTATATAGCTTGGTCCCGAGAGTTCTGGGATACCCTGTATAATACATGATAAGACTCACTTCTGCACTCCAGTGCGGCGGGCGGCCTGAACATGTGCCACAGCGGCTTGGGACAGGCCTCGCAGTTGGTGGGCATGTGGTAGGAGATCTGCAGGAACTCGTGGCCCTTGAACACCACGGTGCCGGGCTTGTCGTCGGTGATCACGCGGCTCAAGTCCAGACTGCCGCCGTCCTCGGGCTTGCGGGCCTCCCCCTCCCCCGCGTACAGCAGCTGCGACACAACACACACATCAGTTTTATATTTTTTTAAATTATATTTTAATCTCGATAATCCTATTATATACTCGAATACGAGCAATATTAGTTTGTTAGTTTACTACATTTCTTGCAATCCAGCAGAAATATTTTGCTTAACCCTCCAACTGCCCCTTATATTTCTACGTACTGCTGAGATATTTTTCACTGTCTTCCATGAGTTTTTTTTTAAATCTACAAAAAATATGAACAATGGTTCTACCTAGATCAACCATATATTCATTTTGATCAGCAAGAAAAGGAGAATCTAAAAGATCTTTACCTTGTTGAGTGCCTTTAAGCGGGTCATGGGGACTGTTGATGCAACCCACATAACACCAACAATGTGCTCAGCTCAGGTAGTAACATGGCCATTTTCCATTAGACCGGTATACTGCACAGTGCACGGTGAATGTAAACAGAATATAGATGGTAGATATGTATTTTATTGCTTTCCGTGTTGAAGGAGTGGAAACGACAGAAGATATTGACCTTATGTGATACTTATAAATGGGAGAAACACTATAAAGGCCTCAGAGGCATGTGACCAAAACCCAGGTGTATTTAAGTAAGGTGCTATTCAAAAGTACAAATTTGAGCACGCTCTGCGCAGCCACCAGGTGACGTCACGGTGTTTATTTCATCAGCTGGTTTTCAGTGACAGCTGAAGTTACTATCGGCTGAGCCTATCCAAAAACCCATCAGCACGTCTACCTTCCCTCTAGTGATGTGTCAAAACCAAAACTCGAATCTCAAAACCACCCAAACTTTGGAAAAGTTTCGGTTTCGAGATTCGATCGGCGAGTTTCAAGAATCAAAACTCAAAACTGCCGAGATTTTTTGTGTCATTGTTGTTTTTTTAACAGAAATCACGCCTGAGTGATGATTAATAATGTGAAGGTCAATAGCCTACTGTCATCGGTCGTCTACCTTCACCTTTTGTGGATTATTGATTTTTTATTTGTGAAAGAACAACTCTAATCAAAGTTTATAATTAAGCTACAAATAACTGGTTCACTAGTAGTTCTGAAACTTAATATTTTTCTAGGATACTTCGAGAATGGCAGTAAGTTAACTGGTTTATTTGGAGTAACTGGATTTATTTTTCATAACCATAACAAGGCAAGTAAATAGGATTTTGGAATTTGACTTTCGAGTTTCGAGATTAGATTTTTTAAGTTTTGGTTTCGGTTTCGAGATTTGAAATTTCTGGTTTTGACCATCACTACTTCCCTCCATCCCCACCACCGTGGCCGCGACGTTAACAATGTACATACAGTGACAAAAGCTGCCTTACAAAATGGTTATAACCTGAAACACACATTACCTGAAATATCCTAGGTATATCTTTGGCATCTGCTCTGATAACGTCCCCCTGAGTAACTGGCCTCACGTGGAACACTTTACTGAAATCATCGTTAAAAGTGTATTAGTGATTATTTACAAGTGTCAAACAACTGACTGAAGCTAAGTAAGGTTATCTGACCAAACCACATATCACTCCCACTACATGTAAGTTAACTAAATTGTTAAGCTACCTAAACTAAAACGAGTTTGCACGCAGCACGCTGACGTGAGGGAAGTGAATTTTTACATAAAAACTTTTAAAACTCAAATCAATGTAAAAACATACATTTGTCCAACTTTTATTGAAATATGAAACACTGCTTTCTTGGCTGTTCTGATACGCCTGGTTTCATTTACTTGGATATCTGGGAATACAATTTTCGCATTATAAGGTTAGGAGAAGGTCCAGAGAGGCTTGAAAGTAGACGTGGGGGTGCTGGGGATGGTAAAAGTACTCTAACAAAGGAATAACAGGCTTTTCTAGTGGAAAACCCCCATAAGACAACGTAATGTGTTTGGTCAATACACATTTCCTTTAATAACTCGGTAAATATTTACGCTAGAATGACGGGAGAGGGCTTAAAACTTTAGCCCCTCTAATTCCCATCTTTTTCCATGCTTTGAGTTTACATCTGGGGCTTTTCTGAACCTTTTTGGGCCCAAAAACTCGAAATTTGAAAGATTAATCCTCCAAAAAAGGTGTTTAATGTTTTCCGATTGTTTTGCCCAATGAACTTGTCCAAAAAATTACAGAAAGGAACGCCCCTGCCAAATTTGAAGTAAATCGGACAAAAAATGCGACCGCTAGAGTGCAAACACATATATTTATATATATATATAAAATTTTGAACGACCCCCCAAAACGTGTTCAGGGGATCACGTTAGGAACTTTTATGGTGGTCCCGGGCTTAAGTTTCACCGTGCGGGTCATGCTAATAGTTCACTTTCCAAAGGAAATTCACTAATAACTTTATATTTTTAATTAAACACTACTACTATTTAGAGTGTAGCGATTCAGTTGAGGATCCTGTCCTACGAACTAGTCCCAGTCAGAGGCTTCCAGTAGGCAGTAACCAGTGCTGTGTCATCAGCTGACCCTCACTAGTAAGGTCCAGTGACTTAGGGTGGTGCGGGACGAGTTTGAGAGGTGACCACAGAAAAACTATGAAAGCACTAGAGAACACTTCTCAACTGACTGAGAAAATTTAATATCGAGTTTATATGTACATTTGTGTGACTATTTTGCCATTTATCTTTCATGCTGTTTTTCCAAACGGGGAAGATCTCATATCTCTTTCCTTTCATGTGTCTCTATCATGACCTAGAGCCACCCTATCCTAAAACCTATACGTTAATACATAAGCAGGTTTTTTGGAACAGTAAATTCAAGGAACTATTGAACCGATTTTTAAGTTTGACAAATCAATTTTAAGAGGTCGAGGTGTATATTATACAAATTTCCTAATAATTTACACTTGTCTTTAGGGCTCTGCCCACAGGCTAGCAAAACTTCAATGTCAATTTTATGGTTGAATAAAATCTATATTTAACAGTTGCTGGTGCATAAAAAACACAGCACAGCAGAAATAACGGATAATACAGACATTATATAAGTAGTGAGAAGAACATTAGCTCGAGTTTTAGCAGTAGGTCCTAATAGTTAAGTTATTATCGTAAAACTGAAGTTATGTTTTCTGGTAGTTTAGGTTTGATAGAGCAGGCTTACCTTAAAACTGATAATATAAGATATACAATAACTTGAAATATTTCTATTTAGGGAGAAATATTTCAAGCTATAGTGTATTTTCTTGTTATATCCAAGGAGAGGACTCATCTTTTTGTATGCAAACCTAGTCTCCCTACCAAACCCAAATTACCAACCTGGCCTAGAGCCCTTTCTCAAAAGTACCTTATATTTATACCTGTATATTTATTCTTCATTTTATACATTCCAGGTCAATTATTAGCACTGTTTTACTAAGAGATAACATAAAAATAAAAAAAACACAAATTGCATAGTTATGAAATAAAAGCCATAAATACAACAAAAAAATACTCACTTTAAATCCAGTATCAGGACTGGATCGGTATTCTGTTTATCACTTTCAGAATTATAAAAAATAATTTTTTTCGATGAGACAACAACGTATTGTTTTTTCCATCCGTGTCGGCGGATGTTTTGTTTGTTAGGAACGGATAACCAGCCTTCTATCCTGTTATCTGAAAGCGTACAATAATACAAAGTTAACGTGATAATTAAAGCAATTACTGACAATTAAAAAGCAATTTTTCTTATATTAAATATGCTAAAACTTCTTTTTTAAGGACCCCTCTGTTATTTCTGAGCCAATTTCAGTGGTTGAGGTATCCAAAAATTGCCCTGATTCACAATTATTGAGCACTGAGGTTTCCAGTTTTGATACATTTTTCAAAGAGAATCAGATGGTTTTTGGTCTCAAAATTATCAAGGGGAATACTTTTGGGTGGATTGAATCCTAAGACTGCTCTTAATACAAAAGATAGTGTAGTAAGAATAACAACAATTATAAGTTTAATACAAATAAAAAATTTAAAAATACTAAAATGGAAACACAATCTATAAGATTCTAAACGAATAAAGAAATGATGTAATGTAATTTAATTTTGGTTTTCAGTAACATATCCACCAATTACTTTTTATCAGAGGCATAACCGGAGCTTACATGTAGGATTCCTTAAGTAATAAATCATCAAAACTTGTAATCAAAAGGAATGGAGAGATTGTTTCTTTAAAAGACATGTTTTAGGTGGGGTATTTGAATTATTTTCGACGTATTTTTGGGCATCACCCACCTTCAGGTTTATGTGACGTTGACCAGCAGAGACTGATGGAAGTCCTCGTCAGATTTAAAATAAAAACAACACAACACAAACATACACGAATAAAAACAAACAAAAAACAACGCCACATTAAGTCCTGACGTTTTGAGAAACAAAAAAAAAAAGTTTCCCGTTATCAAGAGTCCTTGAGCCTAGTACGAACCCGAGCCCAGCGCCAGACCAAGACTCAGGTCCAGCGCCAGGTCCAGGTGACCACGCCTGAGTTGTGGTCCAGCACCAGGTCCAGGTGACGACGCCCGAGTCGTGGTCAGGCGCTTGGCTCGTGTTCGTGCTAGGCTCAATAACCCTTGATAACAGGAAACTCTTTTAGTTTCTCGAAACATCGGGACTTAATGTGGCGTTGTTTTTTGTTTGTTTTTATTCGTGTATGTTCGTGGTGTGTTGTTTTTTATTTTAAATCTGACAAGAGGACTTCCATCGGTCTCCGCTGGACAACGTCACATAAACCTGAAGGTGGGTGATGCCCAAAAATAGGTTTAAAATGAATGGAGAGATATCGTCAGTCAAGAGAAGAGAGGACTAAGTCTACATTTAACTCTGACTAGTCACAAACCATTGAGAAAACACCTTAGAAGAATAGGCCTAAGCCAGAAAGAGGAATGACGATTTGTAAAATAGGGTATGATATTGTAAGAGTTTGTAGCCAATACAATGGATAACAGTGCCACAACATATGTTTTTCATCACACTGTACTGAAATTAGCTATTTTCGTAATCAGCTGTGAACACCGAAAGTGGTATTTTTCCGCTTTAGATCCTGAAAATCAGCTGGAAATTTCCCCCACACAGTAGTTATGCATTTTGACACCAGTAGCACTAGTAGCCTCTTGCTTCTGTCAATCAGTGAGATATATATAACACATAGAGCTCATTGCTATCAAACAGTAGTGAAGCATTCAACGTCAACTGTTCTTATTGACCTAGTTTGCAGTTTACGGAGAAACAATGTAAACACCATTGGTGTCATTATGATGTAAGAAATACTCAGAAAACCTGTAAAAATGTCTGAAAAAGATGTTTCCATTATCATTTGCAGTGTAATGAAAATTATCGTTCAAAACTTGATAAAGTGTTACTAAGGTCAAAATTTCCGTGCTGAGCTGACGCCTCTGACAGAAAACATGACCGCGTACCGGGAAAGACCACTTTTGGCACTAGTCATGAAATAAACTTACTATTTATGCACTAAGAGGTTCATTAAGAAAAGGTGAGATACACAGCTAACTCACCTGAAGAAACTGGTTCAGATGAGCACAGCAACAAAGAAAGTATTTTTACACACATATTACATAATATTTCGTCTCCATTTGAGACTTCTTCAGATGTAGAGAGAGACTGAATGGTATGTACTAGTTCATACCATCAAAAGCAAAACAAAATCCAAGGCCACCATACCTGCTGTTCTGAAAACCTCATTTATCAGTTAGAATGTACACAATGCCCCGCTCAATATATAGGCCTAACCACCGAAACCCTCAGGAAACGCATGAATGGACACCGACATGATGTAAAAACTAATAAAGAAAAACCAATAGCACAACATGCCCAGATTCACAGCCTCCAGTTTGATGACTGTTTCACAACAAAAGCCTTGAAATCCTTCCCCAAAAAACATTGTAATAGCTCAATGCTCAGGAGATGGGAATTAGCTTACCAATTTGTAACAAATTCAAGGGCCCCACCTAACCTGAATATTAGATAAAAGATCCCAGTTAACACCTTTCCATACCTAGCCTTCCTTACACAGCTAACTGGAACATTTCATGCAATAGTGTGTATTATATGCATATAGTTCCAAGAAATTAGTGTTGGTGTTTTTTTTGTGTTGGTAAAACTGTACAAGCTCATATTCAAACAGTATTTTAACTGACAGTCTCTCTCTACATCTGAAGAAGTCTCAAATGGAGACGAAATATTATGTAATATGTGTGTAAAAATACTTTCTTTGTTGCTGTGCTCATCTGAACCAGTTTCTTCAGGTGAGTTAGCTGTGTATCCCACCTTTTCAAGTGCTTTTCCTTTGCAAACCTATTTATGCACTGACTAACCATAGCCTAACCCTACCTTGAGAGAATATTTCATCGTTGTCGTTGTCGGCACTGCTCAGAGACGCCGTCTCACTCCCTAGCGTGGCCAGGCGACCGAGCAACTGTTCGATTTCAGAGTCTTTGCTATCCAGTTCCATTTGAAGCCTCAACTTGGCCTGGTTCTCTTCAACCACCTGAGCTTGCAACTCCTGAATCTCCTTCTGCCATTTGACTGCCTCATGTCCGTACTTCTCTCTTTCCTGTAAATTACAATTTTTAAGGAGTTAAAAAAGGTGACTTGAAAAAGTGCACTTTTCAATATACAGATTTCAAGAAACAGATTTAAAATTTGTTCCATTTTACCATTGACTATATTTATAGTCAATAATCACACTAGACACTAGTGATGTGTCAAAACCAAAACTCGAATCTCAAAACCACCAAAACTTTGGAAAAGTTTCGGTTTCGAGATTCGATCGGCGAGTTTCGAGAATCAAAACTCAAAACTGCCGAGATTTTTTGTGTCATTGTTGTTTTTTTAACAGAAATCACGCCCGAGTGTTGATTAATAATGTGAAGGTCAAAAGCCTACTGTCATCGGTCGTCTACCTTCACCTTTTGTGGATTATTGATTTTTTATTTGTGAAAGAACAACTCTAACCAAAGTTTATAATTAAGCTACAAATAATTGGTTCACTAGTAGTTCTGAAACTAATATTTTTCTAGGATACTTCGAGAATGGCAGTAAGTTAACTGGTTTATTTGGAGTAACTGGATTTATTTTTCATAACCATAACCAGGCAAGTAAAAAGGATTTTGGAATTTGACTTTTGAGTTTCAAGATTCGATTTTTTAAGTTTTGATTTCGGTTTCGAGATTTGAAATTTCTGGTTTTGACCATTACTACTAGACACTAGACTTTCAATAATCCGAAGTTGCAAGACTGAAGCTACCTTAAAAACTATAATTCTCAGATAATCATATTTAGTCAGATTAATCATATTTTGAGGTTATAAATAATGATAGAAATTCAAACAAGAGAATTAATGTTAAACTGCTTTCCAATGCTACTATAATGTCCACAAAGCCAATCCGACTGTAGGATTTTATTATCACAGTAAAATACTCTGGCTCATAATGGAAGACTTACTTTTATTTCTTGTATAGATTTACAATCTCATTTTTTAGAGGATACAGTTTTTGTAATAAAGTACAAAATTCATATATCTACTATATTTGTTCATATTCAGGCAGTGAAATATTCATAAAGACCAAATGTTTTTATTTTTGATTTATATCTTTTTACAAGGTTGGCAGCCACTTTTTGCATTATTTTGCCCGTCCACACAAGAATACAAATCTGTGCATGGAACACATCCAACGAAGCAATGGGAGAGCCTGATACAGTACGAGTTATCAAGTATCCATAAAATTTACTTGTCACGACCGGAGTTTGAACCCATGACAGGGCCGCTACCGTGGTTTCGGAATCTGTTTTGACCATCGAACAACTCACGCAAAAATGTAAAAAAAATATCTATTGCCACTGACAAAATCGGATAACCAAATCTCAGCTAACTGAGAGACTACAGTGGACGCTGATTTAACCAGGATGTTTGGGACCACGATTTTGCCAGATAGTAGGTAATTAACTCCACACAATACCCAAAGGAACGAAACACATATTTTAGGTTGTGAAGAAAAACACAGAGTACAAAATGCAGAACAGAAGCAAGCACAGTCCAGTGCACTGGTGACTAATGTCGGCAGAGGTCTGTGATCATCCGAAACAGAAAAAGCTAATCATGAGTGGTTCGGCTGATGCTGTAGAACGTGCCGGATTTTAAAATTCTGGATAAAATCTACTGTACTATCCTATGAATCATTCCCAGTACCTGTGTCAGTTCCTGCTGCAGTTTCCGACACTCCTTCTCCTTGCGCCGTAGGTCTCCCGACGACACCTTCTTGTTCTTGCCCGTCGCGTTCATGTCCTTCCTGTTCATGATCTCCGCCAGCTTGTTCACTGCCTGCGCCTTCAACAGCTGCTCCTGCTTAAGCTGCTTCCTCAGCTTGTCCAACTCCTCCTTGGACCCCTTGGCCAACCGCACGTCTGCACACGGACAATCGTCAATCAAAATAACTTTATTCGTAAGGCACAGAATGGAGTCACGAATACAAGAAAATTATATAAAACTTTCATATGTTTTTATAATACTGCTTAAAAAATAGCTATTTTCAACTCATTCATTGAGATTCTAAAGTTGTTCTTTTTCTTCCTTGAATGACAACATTTTTTTGTTGATCTTTTTAATTCTAGGACTAAAAACATAATTTGATGACACTTTTTGGTTGAGGTCATTAGCTGTTAATTGAATGAATTATTCAGTTTTTAAGCAATGCAAACTTGTATAACAGCTGTTTTTTTTTTTGAGTAGCAAGATCAAGATGGTAGCAAACTTTTGAAGGTAAACAGGTATACAAAATTTAGATTTTGTGAAATCGTTATCTTAATATTGTTTGCAATATGACGAAAAATATAGTTTTGTCATTTGGACCGAAAGCGAAATTGAAAATTGTGAAAACGAGGAAAATAAAGATTGCTTGAGGAAAAATCTATACCCAAATACAATAATTAACTTAAATAATTGTATTTATCAAGTTGGAAAATACAGAGGGTCGGTTTAGTGTATCTAAGGAAGTCTGAAAATATTAGACAAAATTGTAGCAGTTTACAACCATAACAGGTTTTTTGTCACTACTGCTATCCTATAATATTTAAAATTGTACAAGATTATTTCAAAACCCAATACACACGTTTATTTTTAACAAAAATGTTAACTCTATTTTAGTCAAGTGTGTGAATGTTAGCAACGCAAATACAACCATAAGCACTTCACAAACCAGTTCAACTCTAGTTGGAAAACAGTCTTCCCATGTGCGTAGCGCCTAAGTAGGTAAAGGCGGTCCCACACTTCTCGCGAACACGCCTGAACATTCTCCCGAACATTCCATCCCGTATGTATTGAAAAGTTTGTGTAGCTCCCGAACATTCGGAGTTCAGCCGAATGTTCGGGCGTGTTCGCGAGAAGTGTGGGAGCCTCTTATCTTGATGATGAGATTAGTGGGGTCAATGAACTGGATACAATTGGATTTCATACTGCTTTCATGGGCCTTACAGTGCATAAATAAAGCAAACAAAGTTACCTTCTTGCATTAGGATCATTTTATGACTCAGATCATCTTTATCCTTCATTAATTGTTCTGAGTTCTTTTTCAAGTCCAATTCTCTCTCCTTCATCTGTAAAAATTGTTAAAGATTAGCTAGGCATTTTCGCAATGAAATACAGTGACTACTAAGAAATTACACAAATATATGAGTTAATCATATTGAATAGCCTACAAAGATTTGTTATGTTTATGTACGATTTTATTGAACTTCAAGACCTGAAGATGGAAGTACAATTAATCTTATGAAACCGCGGTAGTCAAGTTTGGGTTAACTTAAAGGTGAAGACGGAGGTAAAGTAAACTGTAACAAATGAGGTTTATTTTTTAATTTTCATAATTCTTTATATTTTTTACGACAAGGGCACTTTTTATTACATTTTACCTGTCCATTGGCCTTATGGGCTGTGGAAGTAACTAGTCCAGCAAAACTAAAATTGAGTCATTACTTGCTTGACAAAATATCTAATTTAGGAATAAAAATATTACTCTAAACCTTACTACTAACAGAACAAGTAGTACAGTCTCGGTAGCTCAGAGGTAGAGGGCTGGCATTGCAAGTCAGACGTGGTCAAGCGTAGGTTCAATCCCGGCTGACTGTTGTGATACTTTTTCATGAGCGGTCACCACTGCCTTGCCCATGTGACTATTTCTGTTAATGTTTCCTCGCTGTGTTTAGATCGTCACACAGGCCCATTGGCCTATGTTGATGGGTAGGCAGTTCAGGTATTTTAGGGGCCATACACATATTACGTAACACATTTTTTTCGTCATTTCAGACCCCCTTTCCCCCATGTAACGCACCATAACGATTGTCCACACCCCCTCACCCCCCCAATGTGTTACTTAACTCAATCGTAGTAGGCTTAAATACAGCTTAAACCTTTTAAACATAGTTCTTTAAGCAATTTGGAATATGGATTTTAATGAATCAATAAACTTTAAATGACTTTCTTTTAAAAATATTAATTGTTAATAACTTTTTTCAAAGCAATATGTATACAAACGAACAAGACAGTTACTCATAATATAAACAACAAAATAAACTATATCAATAGATACGGGAGTGCGCCAGCTCTTAGGTTTAATATGTGTGAGTTACGTAACGTTGACCCAAACCTCCCCACCCCCCCACATAACGCTACGTAACAATTAAAACAAAATAGGGATCCAAATCTATTTAATGTCTGAAGACATTAGTGGATGTATAGGAAACTAAGTTAAATGTTATCAGTCCAGCTAAGGATGATATCTTTAATCATAACGTGGGTTCCTGTACATCCACTAATGATGAGCCTTCGGACCTGAAATCGAAATGGATTGCTGCTTTTTGGATTGTTATTGTAAGGTAAGACTCAAAGTAATTTAAATTAAATAAATAACAACTTAGCCATAAAAAGGATATAACAATGTACCATATTAAGACTAGAATCCCTGGAGGCCATATCGGATCTATGTTTGGCAAGCAGGTCCTTGAGCTCCAACTCCTTCATCGTCTTTTCCTTCTCCAGATCTGCAACTGTCTCCTCTGCGATGGATCGCGCCAGTGCCTGTCACAGGTAGATTGAGATACACACAGTTAAATAAACGTTTGATTTAGTCAAAGTGTTAAAAGAGGAAGAATATACGTCAGAAGCAATTAGTATCGGAAACAGAAATACACCCGTCGCAGCAAACCTGCATACTCAGCGAATTTCGAATGAACATATAACACAACACATTAAAACACTTCACAGGATACGTAAGAAATGTATTCACAGACAAGCGATATTTAAAATATTAATTAATCTCCATAAGAATAACATTGGGGATGAGTACGCAGGTTTGCTGCAACAAGGCACACAAAATAATGGGTTTTTATGCAAATACCAATAGATCTCATGTATGTGAAGTACATACCAAGTTTCATCCATATACATTCATAAATAAGCGATATATAACATTTTAAGTATTTTCCATAAGAATAACATGGGGACCGAGTACCTAGGTTTGCTGCTACAGGAACCATAGGCGAAAAACATTTTTTTTGTGCAAACGACAATAAACCACAACCATATGAAGCCATACACCAAATTTCGTCAGTTTATGTTCATAAATAAGCGAGATATACAATTTTTCTTTTTCTCCATAAGAATAACATTAGACAACGTACTGTGTTTAGCACTTTCAATATCTCGGTAACCAATTGACGTAGAGCAATGATAAAAATACCAAATTGTTTGTTTTTTTAAGCTCAACCTAATGGTATAAATTAAAATTTGATTTAAATTTAAATTACCTGTGAAAACCCCAAAAAACACATTTTTGGGGTACAAAACCCCCCAAAAACCCCCCTTCGGATGGTGCGATTCATCTGGTTTTCGAACTTGTTCAAATAAATGGTACTTTACATATTTGTACCAAATTTCATTAAGATCGGACCTTTTTTACGAGAGTTATCGTGCTTACGGACACATATATATACAAATATAAACATATATATACAAATATAAAAATTTGAACGAATGATGTTTTTGGCATCTGGGGACCTCAAAATGAAAAGTTATCATGGCCTCGGGCTTAAGTCTTACCATGAGACCTACGGTAATAGCTTCTTCCCTATAGGGGAAATTCGCTAAAAAGGGTTAACTCGGTGGTAGATTAGTGTCCAATCCTAAAGCTCTTCCCCTTACTGGCTTTGGAAAAAATTCCAAGGAGTAAACATGAAGCTATCGATTTCTCAATGGGCTTAATGATTGCTGTGACCGATCCAAATCGATTGCCTTGTACCATCTTATCTCTAATAATATATATTATCTCTAATTTACCATCTCAAATGTGAGTACAAAGTATAAGTATGTTTCGAAGTTGTGTAAGGCTTTCTAATTTACATCCTGTAGTTAAAACAGCACATACTAAGCCAATAGCAATTCAATTTAACATGAATGAAGCAATTTTGTTATCTGAAAGCAGGGACAAGCGTCCAGATTTAACATAACAGTGAGATAATGTTACAAAGGGGAGGAGGAGTTGCTTTGAAAATAATTTTACTTTGATGATGTGAAATTTGAATAGTCAAAAATAATAAAAAGGGTAGAAAAATACCCTCTAAGTATTTTAGGTGAAGACAGTAGGAACATATTAGATGAAATTATTAATTAAAACATCTTATCTAATATATAAAAAATTGGTCAATCTCTTTATTTAAAACGTGATTAGGCCCTAACTATATTTCTAGTAAACAAGACTCTAACAGACAACAAACTTTCGCACCACTCCAGACTTCTGGCATGGATCATCACTGCAATACTATTGATGGTGTCATACATTTAATTTATAGTGTGATCAATTCATATATATAAAGATTTATACGGTTATTTTAAACAGGGAGATGAAGGAAAACTCATTAGTAATTTTGATTTTATAAAAGGCACTGCGGATGGTAAATCCAGCAGCTATGAGTGTAAACTTATGTTTGCACGCGTTGACTGCCCACTGCAAACTGTTGTTCGGATAGTAATCAGGGTCAAGCACAAACAAAATGCTTGTCCCCACAAAAAAAGTCATCTTTAATCACCATCACTTGTCAGTTCCACTTCTCAATAATAATATTTTTAGTTCTAAGATCAAATTAAGTTAATGCTCAGCGCAAACAAAATGCACGACAGATGGACATTTACAAACAACTCTGAACCAGAAAATCTGCATCCGAACAATCTACTGGGTTTTTATGCAAACATTTGCTAAGAGCAACCAAACACAATCTTGCGGTGTTCCCGAGGGCTACAACTGTTTGTGGTATACATGGAACCTAACCCTCCAACTGCTCACTATATTTCTCCGTACTGCTGAGGTATTTTTCACTGTCTTGCATGAGTTTTATTTTGAAAATATAAAAAATGATT
Source organism: Allygus modestus (assembly GCA_963675035.1). NCBI lineage: Eukaryota > Metazoa > Arthropoda > Insecta > Hemiptera > Cicadellidae > Allygus > Allygus modestus. Next base: position 8,647,771 of record OY776112.1, read on the forward strand.
CTACCTATATCATTAACCATCAACTCATTTTGATCAGCAAGAAAATGAGAATCTAAAATAACTAAACCTAACTTGCTAATGAATACATAACACACAACAGAGGTGAAATTTTAAAACTCATATAAGAAAAGTCTTTATGTGCCATAGTCGTTACAAAATAAACAAATAGTTTGCAGTTACATAGCCAATACCCCCGTAGCAGCAAACCTGCGAAATCAGCGAATTTCCAATGCATGTATATATTTCTCACTACCACACAAAGCCACATACCAAGTTTCATCAATATACATTCATAAATAAACAATTTAATATATTTTAATTATTCTCCATAAGAATAACATGGCGGCTGAGTATGCAGGTTTGCTGAAGCAAGGAACACAAAAAATAGGGTTTTATACAAATATCAATAACTCAAGTAGGTAAAGCCACATACAAAATTTGATTAATTTATGTTCATAATTAAGGGAGATCACACGTTACTTATTCTCTATAACAATAACATGGGGGCTGAGTACGCAGGTTTGCTGCTACGGAAACTATTGGCCAAAAAAACTTTTTAGTGCAAATATCAATAGACCACAATGATATGAAGCAATATACTAAGTTTCATCAGGATAAGCTGATAAATAAGCAAAATATACAATTTCTCTTATTCTACATAAGAATAACATTGGACAACGTACTGTGTTTAGCACTTTCAATATCTCTGTAACCATTTGACGTAGAGCAATGATCAAAACACAAAATTGTGCGTCTTTTTAAGCTAATTCCAAAGGAAAAACAAAAGTTTGACTTTTTCAAAAATTATATGTAAAAACTCAAAAAACCTATTTTTGGGGTACAAAACCCCCCCAAAATACCCCTTCGGATAGGTCGATCTGTCTGGTTTTCAAACTTAATGTCATAAATGCTGCTTTACACGTTTATACAAAATTTCGTCAAAATCGGATTATTTTTACGAGAGTTATCGTGCTCATGGACACACACACACCACACACACACGTGTGTGTGTGTTAATAATGTTTTTAAAAATAATATATATATATATACAGTTTTGAATGAATGGTATTTTTGGCATCTGGGGACCTCAAAACGAAAAGTTATCATGGTCCCGGGCCTAGGTCTTACCATGGAGACTACGGTAATAGCTTCTTCCCTACAGGGGAAATTCACTAAAATGAGCTAAATAATTCACAGATTGAAAAATATAGGCTTTAGGGTTAAAATAATTATTTTCACGAAAAATTGGCATGAACAAGAACCGTGGCACTATAAATAGCACCAACAATGGAGACGCAAAATGTTGTAATCGGTTACAAATTATCGCAGAAATGACCGGAAGACTACTTACGATACATCATTCAATTTCAAATTCCATGTAGAATCATATGGCGCTGGTTTGAGTATAGAAGTATCACACCGTGAAGAAAAGAGTCACGATCATGACTTTAGCAGTATACGCTAGTGTAATTTGATCGTGATCGCGATCTTTAGCAGTTGGAGTGTTAACGACGTGGCGTCTGCATCTGTCGGCCTCCAGACACCCACATACCTCGCTGTCGGCGCGCGCCAGAGCTATCTGCAGCTGGTGGGCCAGTGACCCTCGCTCCTCCTCCAGCTCCAGGATCATCCGGGACTTCTCCTCGATCTCTTCCCTCAGTTCCTGCGTCTGTGTCTTGTACAGATCCTGCGCAAACAGAATTACCGTACACTGCATGTGGCTGAATAGTGAACACTTTTAAAAGAATAACATGTTCTACTTTTTACACTATGGGAAAAGCATTTCTTTAAACAACTTATTGTGGAATGGTAACTATTTTTCATTTCCATGGTTGTGGCTGTGATCAAAATAAATCCAAAACAAGGAGGTCCATTGGTAATACTGGAGACAAAACTAATCACAAAATTGTGAGCTGCCGTCGCCATGTTTTGGTGATTAGAGAAGAACTATTCGCTAAAAAAAATGAGTCAACAAAGTGAATCAAACTGACAATTATTCATGATAAGCTGATTACAAAAGTTTGTTACTGTCCAATACATATTTTGCCTTATCTTTTTCATTTTCTCTTCGTTGCACCATAAAAACCGATTTAAACAAAAATCTACCAAGTTTTGATTTTTGCACAGGTTGTGCTTTGTGTTTACACTTGAATTAAAATTTTTCTGACTTGTGTAAAATGTCAAATTTTGAATTTTCCTGTTTTTCAGCTTTTTTCTAACTTTCTAATCTAATTACCCCACTGCAACAATCATAGCCAATCAGCTGTTAGCTCATTAAAGCACCTGTCAGTTGGGGCTTTACTACTTTCCCACTGATAATTATTAATTTGTACGCTCAGTTCTGTGAGTACCAACATAAACATTGGGGAAAAAATATGTCGTAATTAGTTCGGCCAGAGAAGGTTTATTTTATTATTTTAAATCGATAGTGCATGAAAAGTAGAATGAACATTAAGGTAAAAAAAGTTTAAAGAATAATAAACAAATGATTGTCATAACAAATATAACCAAATTCAAGCACTGATATGAGTAATTTTATTATGTTAAAAATTTATTTTACCTGATAACTTTTTATAATAGTTAGTCCAGCAAAGTGCCTACTTTAAATTTGTGTTTAATGTTACATTTTACACTGTGCTAGTCTTTAAATAGTAGGCTTTGAATGAACTTGCCACTGGCCAATAGCGTTTGAATGTAACAAAACCGAACGTTTTCATTGGCTAATTAAGTTTTCATTCATCAATTGCCAAATTGACTGATTGAATGGTTCCTAGAAATTGTAAAGAAGCTGTAATTTTATTGGAATAAATGTTTTGTTCATTCGTTTTTCCCTGACTCTCCAGAAAGTGTGAACCACGCCACTCACCGAGAAGTACTGCTGCGCCTCCAGCTGGTCCTGCAGCTCCTTCATCTGCAGATCGTCCACGGACCGCGCCGTCTTGACCCTGTGGAGCTCCTCCTCCGCCGCCCTCTTGCTCTCCCTCAGACTGGCCACCTGCGAAACAACACACCGAGTATATACAGGGGAAAACAGCGGTTTGATAAATTTTTATTTCTCTGAATTGAGTTTTAATTCTCATGCACAAATTATCTATGGAAGAGTGAACAATTGGAATGACCTGCACGGGGTGGAACTTAACCCCGGAACCTACATAGAAGTTCCTAATATGAAACCCTGAACACGTTTTGGGGGTGTCGTTAAAAATTATATATAAATGCGTTTGCACTCTAAAGGTCACATTTTTGTCCGATTTACTTAAAATTTGGTAGGAAAAGTCCTTTCTATAATTTGTTGGACAAGTTCGTTGGGCAAAATCGGAATACTCTAACCCCCTTGTTTGGGGATTTTAATTTTTCAAATTTTGAGTTTTTGGGCCCAAAAAAGGGCCAGAAAAGCCCCGGAAAATGAATGTGTGTAAAAAGATGGATATTGGCGAGGTGAAAGTTTTAAGCCCTCTCTTATCATTCTGGCACAAATATTCACTTAGTCATTAAAGAAAATGTATATTGACTAAACGCATAGTACGTTGTCTTATCATGTACCACGTACGGGACTTTACGTTAGAAAAGGCTGTTATTCATATGTTGGTGTAGTTTTACCACCCCCAATTTTCCCACACCGATGATTTTCCAAGCAATTTTCTCCCACGCCGATTTTCTGACTGGACCTTCTCCTAACCTTATAATGCGCAACATTGTTTTTCCAGGTAAATAGAACCAGGAGCAACATAACAGCAAAAAACTACATGTTTTCAGATGTTTAACAGTTTATGATTTTTAAAGTTTTTTATGTGGAGCTTCATTTCCCTCACGTCTGTGCTGCGTGCGAACTCGTTTTTATTTTGATGTTACAAGATTTTTAACTTAACAAGACCACACAGAGACTGATTCTATAGATGATTGGTAATCAATCTTTTTACACATAGAAAACCGAATCCGTCTTTTTACACATAGAAAACCGACTTATACAACTTAATGTTTAGTAGGCTGCCCATAATCACAAAGTCAACACACCAAATAAAACACATTTTCTCATACTGTCTAAAAATGAAGAGATGGAATAAATAACTTAGGTTTCCTTAGTATTTTAGAGACTGAAGATGACAAACTCAACTTGAAAGGTCTTCACCACCTTACAAGTTTAGTTATTTTAAGGTTAGGACTTTATGGAAAAGGCACTGCGCTTAGACATTTCAGAGGAGGAAAGATATAGGACACGGCTAACTCACCTTGTGAAAGAATGATTACTTGAACTTAAACACAGATAAATCAGTAATATTTTGGCTAGCTATGTAGTTTTTTTCAAACTTCAGAAGAGAATGATTTATGTTGTGTTTTAGTGTACTGTTAAACTCATAATTATTTCACAAAGTGAGTAGATGTGTCCTATCTCTTTCCTTCTCTGAAAAGTTAATTTATTTGTGGTTTTCAAAAGAAAAACAACCTTTCATCTAGTTACTAGTAGCCTGTCGTGACTTCGCTCGCGATCACAATGTAACACTATACTGACATTCCCGTATAAATATTGTGTTACCGTTCCAAAGCCAACATGGCCTGCTGATTAACTGTGTTTATTCTATCCAGCTGATTGCTTAAAACTTATAGTTATTTCCCAATGTTAAGCTTAAGGGAAACAACTCAACTTTAAGGAGCCCCAGGGCTTCACTCACAAATTATTTCTCTATAAAAAAAGTTTCCTGCACAACTTTACGTTAGGCTCTTTCCAATGGCACCAAAAAAATGAAAATCGGTTCAGTAGTTTAGGAGTGATTGTCACAAAAAACCTGCTCGCCTATTAAATAAGTATAAATAAATAAAAAAGTACAGTTATTTAAATACTCGTTTCATTTATATTACAAACAGGTGGGCTTTCTCACTCATCTATTTATTTTTTAACATAATAAACCTTTCAACATATCTCCAACTACAGCCGAGGCTCCGCACTTACCTCGCGCGATAGCTGGGCCTCCCTGGCCCGTAAGTGCGCCACGTCAGACAACGCCAGGGACACTTCAGACGCCAGTGCTGACTTCTTGGCCTGCTCCTGCTCTATCTGGGACTGCAGCACCTTGGTCTGTACCAACACGACAACACCATGTTAGTGGGGAATCAGTAACAACAAGTTTTATAACTTAGAGTATCTCAATATATATTTTATTTAATACCGGGTTCCAATGAACATTTTATTTTTGACTCAGCCCTTTCTTGACTGAGTAAAAGTTTTGTTAACTCACAGATTAAAAATTAAATGCAAAAATAGAGTATATAGCTCCCTCACCTTAAAAAAGGACTGATGAGTGAAAGAGCGCATAATGTACTCACAATAAAAGGTAATACTTTGGCTATACTTTGTAGCCTTTATGAAAATTAAAGAGAATTCTTACCAAATTTGAACAACACGTGTTCTGAATAGCGTTTGCTGGTTGTCATGGTGGTCGCTAATGTTGACACACTGTTAAACTATATAACAATCAATCTCTGCCACAGCGCCCAGACATTGGCAACAATGTGGCACCCAATACCCACCACTAGCTCCTTTCTCTTACCTCCCTTCACGTCACACAGTCGAGAAAACCCTACTATAATTGCTGCTTTCGATAAAATATTTATGCATGTGCTCTAAGGAAGTTCAGAATTCCTCTTTACATCAGCAATAATTATAGTCAAAAGTCAATCATCTTTATTCATGAATAAGTATAGAGTACAATTCTGAACAGCATAAAAAATGGTACAATTATTCAACAATAAAGTCAACAACTTAATAAAGTGCAGAAGGAACTAATCAAGGTTTTGTCTTATACTTTAACGTTTATTTTTTATAAAAGACCTAATGTAGACTAATTACTTAGAGGGAGGTGGAAAAATTCCTGTAGCGAGTAAATGGCTGCATTAATTAAATATTCTTTTATTTTATTTTTTTTAAATTAAATGGGAATTTTTCACTTCTAATTTGATCCGTGATAGTTTTAAGGTATTTCCCCCCTGCATATTACTGAAGGTCTGGCATTTAATTTGTTAAAATAATTTTTAGAACGTCCTACTACTGCATATTATTTTTTAAAATAAAATGTCAACAGAACCTTCTCAATCTCTTGCCGGTGTTCCCCCTCCAGCTTCTGCAGCCGATGCTGTATCTGCCGGTAGTCGACGGACAGCATCGATATCTGCCGTTCCTTCTCCTGCGACACCAGGTCGGACTTCTGCCTGGCACTCTTCTCCTCATTCAGCTTGGCTTGCAGGGCTGCCAACACACAACAGTGAGAGCAGGGTCGCCAACGCGAGTAACAATTGCTCAATAACAATCTATGCCTACAATTAGGGATGGAGAGGACTGGAAAGTTTGTTTTGTTCTGATCCTGTCCTGACCACAAAATCTAACCCCGGCCATCCTATTAATCTCATTAAATGGAAACGCTAAGAGAAGATGGTTAACTTTATACTACGGTTTTTATAAAGATAATATTTAAAGTCAGAGACTTCTAGCTAAATTGTTTTAGAATTAAAGAGCAGCCACTATCTACTATAATTTGTAAAAAAGTGATAAACAACAATCAAGTTATATACTATTTTTGATCACTTCTAATTACAAACTAATTGAAAGACTTTTTATCTAAAGAAATGTTAAAGCCTGTTTTCTCACACAAAAAAGAAACTAGCAAAATTGCAGAAAGTAAGAAAACGCTGATTTCTTAATTATAGTCCAAATCTTGCAATCTCTGAAACATTTTTCATCTCAAACACAATTTAGGTTGATTTCACTGGATAAATATCTAAACCTATCAATTGAATCAATTAGACATTTTTCTTGGTATATGCCTAGAGAGAAAAAAACATTTGGTTTACCATATCATTTTTAAATTGGCTTATTATAAAAACAATTTCAAAATGTTGCTTACCAGAATAAATTTGCATACTAAAAATGTATTTTTTCTTTTCAGTTACCTGATTTTGAAGTAGCTAAAGATCAACTGGTATATTTCTAAATGTGTATGCATTTCTTATGTTGTCTGAATACAATGACATTAAACGTTTGTACTGTACTCAGCTATCATTTCCAAACCAATAACATTCTTGTCTTTTGTAATTTATAGAAAATAAAATATTTAAAACACTAAACAATAAAAGAGATTTTAAAACTATTTGTGCATAAGACCGTTTTAGAAGCATAGACAAAATTTATGTATAAAAAATTAATTAGTCCTACCTCGAAATATGCAATCCATGCGATCTGAAGCATGAGCATATAACATTGCTTTAGTACAAAACTTAGCTTTTGAACATCCATATAATTAATAATAAATAGATTGAATATTTGGTTTGTTTCAATTGTGAATAATATTTCTGTAACTGCATTTAGCTATGAACCACAACACAATATTCATTAACAAATTAGATTGTACATGAAGTGTACTAACAACATTATTACTCTTTTAGGACAAAACCATGGCTTAACACTCCAATAAAAACAACATTATCGCAATGTTTTTGTACACATTTTTACTAAAACTTCAACGAGACTGTTAAAAGAACAAGTTAAATAGAATATAATGCATGATTAGTTCTTCTTTTAGAAACGTCACAATATATTCTAGGAAATATAGTCTTGTGTAAATCCACAGACCTGCAACAACAGACCAATTATAACATAGAACTGTGAAATCTCATTATTTCATAGTAATAATCGAGTAATATTGTTTCTCTTCAGTTATCTGGAAAATCATAGTCACCACTTGGCCTATCAAGCACTATTTAACTCAACTAGGTAATACAATCAAAACCGAACAATATAAATACTGACTTAAATATGGAAATATTAAAAGAATTTAAGATAAAACTTCATCTTACCCAACTATTTGAAACCTAACCATGATGAAAACTGAACGCACGGAAAACCACCCTGACCTAATCCCAAAAACAGGTGTCAAGGTCGATAAAAAAGTATCCCCTTTAGTTTGACACATAAATCTTGTAAATCGGTTCAGTAGTCACTGAGATCTTAGCAACCGTGTATTAATATAGGATTCAAACACTCAACATTAGATATAACAATACAGAAAAATCCCTACATCATTTTGAAATCCTATTATCTAATACGCAAAGTCTGTCTACAAAGTTGATATCGGAATCCAGCAGAACGATTTTGTTAAAATTTTGTAATTAGGTGCTTTTGGACCTAAAAATACGATTAGTAAAAACCTCAACCCAGGAAAATTCATATCTTGTTAAAAATCTCATTTGAGAATTGGAAATTTTAACATTGGAATTATGGAGTTTCAAATTAAAACAAAACAATTATAACAGCTGGGAATAAATTAAGCAGTCAACTGTATAAATGGAACTTAGACAAGGTAAAGTAAAATAAAGCCTTAAACAGAACCTTTTCAATCTCTTGCTGGTGTGTACACGATTTCTTGAAAACAGTAACTACAACCATTGAATAAAGAATTGCATATAACAAATTTTTCACCCACAAAAAAAATCAAATATTGATGAGCATGGCCTGGTCTCTTTGGTACTAATAAACTATGTAGTCACTCGTAAGGAAACCCACCACAATCGCAACCCTCACCTTTGACGGCCTCCACGTTGGCCTCCTCCTTGGTTAGCAGCCTGCTCCGCTCCGTCTCCTCGTGAGCCCTCACCTCCCGCTGGTACCGGCCCTGCGCCGCCTTCAGCTCCAGCGCCAGCCCGGCGCACTCCTTCTCTAACGCCGACACTCGCTCGCCCAGTTGCCGGTTGTCCTCCACTACCTTGCTCTCCCGGTCGCCGGCGCGCTCTAGATCATGGTGTAAGGTGGCGAGCCGAGCTGCAGACAGAACGTTAACTCTTGACAAAGTGTAAAGGAAGGTGTAAAAACACAACGTATACAGTTCAGTTTATTTTCATACTCTATGTTATTATGATGGAAACCGCTGATTACTTTTTGTTTATTCACAACCACATGTTCAAAACACATGACATGATTTACGCAAATGACTAATTAAAAATATTGTAAACAGATGACTATTTATTTAGGTAGCGACAACGAAGTAAAATAAATATAGAGCTCTCGTCTTGTGAAGCCTCACTGGAGGATTTAGTAAACAAATCATCTGGTCAAAGACTAGTAAATGCAAATACAATTTAAACTTTACTTGTATTTGGAGTTGACATGAAACGTAGGAAGTAAAAGAACAGAACGGCATAACATCATTCATTCATTCATTCGGATGAAATAAGTCGTATATTGCAAGAAAAAACAATTATGAAGGTAGTTTATTCGATAAAAAGCTATACCGGACTTGTGCAGATTTAGCTGACAAAAGTTTTTTTTTATAAATAAACTATTTCATCGACAACAACTTTTGTTTATTTGGATTACTAACATATGGTATATTTTGGTTTTAGTAACAACTGGGATGGTATAATCTCTGATGGCTGATAAACACATAACTTGTGAAGACAGCATTTGATTGGTTAACATATTGTTGCCATGGAGACTGGAGGTCAAAATGGTGATCAGCATGTAGGCACAGTTTTTTACCCCAGATGAGACCTCTATATAGATATATACCTCATTGGGTAGCGAGCTATAATGTAATTATGAGTGGAGATTTTTTGACGTAGCAATGCGCGCCGGGAACTGATAGATGTATAAAAACTCTTCGACATAAGTGCTATAAAATTTGAAATTTGTAAAAACCCAGTAACAAAGCTTTTTTTGTTCAAGGTAAAAGCTGCCGGTCATTTATGCCTTAAACCGAATGTATTATCAAACACAACTTTACAAGTGTCCCCCACCTTCCAGCTCCCTGTGCAGGTCTGTGATGTGTGTCCGGCTGCTCTTCTCCTGGCTCAGCTGGCCCTGCAGTGTTGCCACCTCCTGCTGCAACGCGTCCCGCTGGCTCTGCAGTGTTGCCAACATTATCTGCAGCTCCGCCACCATCTGCTCCCCCGCTGTCTTGGCCACCCCCAACTCGGCAGCCTGCTTCCTCAGTCTCGCCCCGCTCTCTGTCTCTGCTTTCAGTTTGTCTTGTACTTCAGACAACTGGAAATCACCGAAATTAGTTGAAGTTTTATACGAGTTGCACTTTTTCAACTTTCTGGAAATTACTAGCATTTACAATTTATCTTAAATATTTAGGTTTATTGTTCAAAGATTAAAAATATCGCTCATGGTTCAATGCTCTAATTCCAATCCAACCCACATCACCAGACCTAACCTAATGTAACCAAATGTTTTGGTTCTGACAACTGGCACAGTGACATGCAGTATACTCTTGCTAATCCGACAAATATGGGACCTCACTATTGTCGGATGACCAAACATTACCGAGGTTACTATTAAAATGAAGATAAACAACCTAATTGGTGACATGACTCATCTAAACGCAGGTAAAGTGTTTTGTTAGTAGGTCAAGAAAACAAGAAGCTAGATTAAAAAACATACATTTAATAATTTGCTTAGCTAAAGAAAAGTAAGAAAAATCAATCCAAAATAAAGTAATAGAAATTAAAATATAATATTGTACTGTAGCTCACAGAATTTGAACTTTTATTCGACATAAAAATTCGTCCCTGCCCCCCACCCAGCTGAGTGCACTCTCTCTCCCGCACTCACGGAAGTTACACTGGCGCGGTCTTGTCGGACTATCAAGATTATACTGTTTAACAAATTATTAACATTTCAAAATAAGTTTATGAATTAGCTTATTGTTTCTTTTAGTAGGTTTTTTCATAAAGGTGCGTGTTTTAAGATCTGTACCTCATCTATGGACACAGGGGGCAGAATACAATCACTAATGTTTAGCTCAGGGAAGTTAGAACAATGAGCGGTTAGGTTAGTTAACCGGCTGATCGGTGATCGTCTTGCTTGCACCATCAAACTGTGTACTACTAGATGTCGCACCTACCACTAAGTAAGAACAACTTTACGATAGTGTGAATGGAAGTCTACTCCGCTTGTGTTTTAAACTAAGCTGTCTTACCCCCCTAGATGCAATACCCTCCTAAAAATAATGGTTTATACTTTTTTTATAAATCATGAACAATGTTTATTGGACTTCAATTAGTAAGAAAGCAAATAATATAACACACAGAAAGTCTATAAAAATATCAAGGCACATACAAGTCTATTGTACATACATTTGGTTTTTAGATCCAAAACCATTAGGATCGAAAAGTACAGTCTGATTAAGAAATATTTACTTTCCCAGGGTATCCTGATTTTAAATAAGAATGAACCTTTTGATTTAATAACCTCCTGATCCTTTGCTACATTCCGCAACAATCATAACTTGAAAACAGAGCACTGCTTTTATGATTTAAAATCAACCCAATAGCAAACTCAAACAGTTATTCTAAATACAAAACAAATTAATATTTTAATGTTTAGGAATCAAACTCGTAAAAGTTAATTTTGAAACCAAAAACAGAATCCGTTAAAGAGTAAACTGTAAATAAATTAAATCAAAACTTACAAAAATCACACACACCTTAAATTATCAAATGGTACAGTTATGTCAGAAACTTATGTCTTCTGTTAAAAAGAATGTGTAAGAAGTATAGCAATTCACATAAATGCAACCTCACGTAATGTAATTACATTATCATTAACAAATTCCAATGTACGAAAACAAACTGGGGACATTGTCTTGAGACAGATACAGAAGAGGTGTTAAAACACAAAGCTTTATTAACCTTAAATTTTCTACTCAACTTGACTGCACTGACAAGTTAGCTGCAAAAAACAAACAAACATCAATGTATAACGCAAGTAAATTATTCACGGTATCATTTTGACACTCTTTTTTACAAAAAAAGGTTGTTGGTTTCGGTTATTTTTCAAAGAACTTACTACTGCCTCGTCCATACTTTAAATTTAAGTTTCTACCTAGATTATGAAATTCTGCATAAAAAAAATTACCGGTACCTATAAATCCCTATTTCATACTTTGTTTCACTGGTTTAAAAAAATACTACTGCAGAGACACTATGCAGGAGAGTTGTTAAAAAAGTCACAAGCAATCAAATCAGAGACAAATCAAATGAATTTAAATTAAATATTATAGGCCATTACAAAATTAATTAATTACCTAGACTTAAAACCTTGTTTATCCAAATAATAACAAGTTAGCCCAGGGCAGTAACAAAGTCTAAATAATCTTTAACTTAAACTTTGTTAAGATGTTAAGGTTTAAGTTTAGCCTACTGTAGGCCTAACCTTAAAAACTAGGGGTGTGCGAGTACTCGAAACTTTGAGTATTTTAATACTCGAACTCGACTCAAAACTTTGAAAACTACTCGAAAGTTCGAGCGAGTATTTCCCGCCGATTTTCGGACGATCGCTAACGATCGCGATCGGCCAAAACGCGAAGTAACGGCCACAAAACACAATCGCATCACGTAAAATCGGCCGAAAATGACGACCGCGAATGATTGCGATCGGCCAAACGTGTAGTAACGGCCGCAAAGGCAATCTTATCACGTAAAATCGGCCGAAAATTACTACTGCGAACGATTGCGACCGGCCAAAGGCGGATTACGGCGTAGTAACGGCCGTAAATGGCGATCGCATCACATAATATCGGCCGAAAATGACGATCGGAGCGCGTCATTTCGGCCGTAACTAACGATTTCGTTATTTATTATTGATTGTAAGCGATGTCTGGACCAGGTGAAATGGGCCAAATGGCAACCGGGCCCTGTTTCATCGGCTGGAAATGAATGTCACACCGTGTTTTGTTTGTCAATATGTTTGTCAGTTTGATTGCACTGGCCAAAACTTTGTATTGCTATTCATGTATTAGTTAGAAACCATGTTTAGATGATCAAATCTAGGATGGTATCCAAATCCCATTACACTATTTTAAACTACTAACTGATGGCAACTACTCGCTCGAAATACTCGAAACTCAAAAATAATTGGCACTACTCGTCTCGACTTGACTCGATTTAAAAAATCACTACTCGCACACCCCTATTAAAAACAAAATAAATTTACCTGTTTTTGCTGATATTTTAGTTTTGCAGACTTTGGAAACACAGAATCTAATCGTAAATATAGTTTATAGATTTCATATTAGTTCATAAAAACCAAACCAGAACATTTTAAACAAGGAAGTGATCACAAATAATACTCCTAGACAGACAGACAGACCAGCATTTTGTCGTGTCTAAGCTCAAGGTAGTTTTTTGCTCACTTTCAGACTTCTTCAATTAACACCTTTCATGAATAGAGAGCAATAAATCACTTATCTGTACCTGTCATTCAATGTCTCTGAGAGTTTATGAAAACAATGAATCCCGTTGAAGCAGAAGAATATTAAATTCCTAATTGGCTCCATCATGTACAGTTTTAAGTGATTTTATTTTAAATAACGTATACAATTTAAAATCATATGCAGCCATTTTACAATTATTTAGTAGGTATTTTACGGTTAATTTTTAACCTAATTTACAACCTTGTCAATTACAATTTAATATTGATTTCACCAGTATCCTACAATGATATAAAATAAACAAAATCAGTTTAATTTAAATTTCTAATGGGGAAAAAGCACGATTATAAAATAATATAAATTTTATTTCTGTATTCAGAGATAAAGATGTTTAACAGTGACTGATAATTGCGCTCCGGGACCTGTCAAACTATCAAGGTCAAATTTGTTGTCGCAACCAAACCCTCCCCACCCCGCTCGCCTTGCTTCCTTATCTGTTGTCTTTATTCACGTACATCTATAAATAGAACTAACTCCTGTCAATTCTTCTTTTGTGTTAGTTGAGAGTTATTTTGGGACTGGAAAGGAAGTGATTAGTTGTCGGGAGGAGTCTTATTTCAACCACTTATTTTGTTAAACATTGTTTAGCTTGTCATTCGATATTTGTACAACATTATAATGCTTATTCCCAATACGAGCATTTACTGACAGTGAAAAACCGAAACCGACATTTGACCATAGGTTCTCGGTTTCAGTTTTTTATAAAAAAAAAACTGGTAAAACCGACAACCGACTTTAAGAACCGACACATCCCTACAAGTAGCATTAATACTTGTCTCATAAATCGTACAAATTGTATTTTATTTTACATATTCAACATACACTCACCTGTTTTTCCATGAAGTTGATTTTATCATTGACTTGCTGGTTATTATTCATTTCTCGAGCTCTTTTACTTTGTTCTTCTTCTAGTTTTCTTTTCAGTTCTGCCAATTGTGCTTCTGTTTTTCTACGGACTTCTACTTCGTTTTCGATTCTCCGTTGTGACTGAAAACAAAAATGAACACTGATATTATTATGCATAATACAACAAAATGATATAATAATAGTAATACAATAAAGTGAACATGACCTGTTGTGTGGTCTTGAATTTCAGCTGTTTGAGGATTTAGTTTATGATTTTAGACGAGGCTGCCCAACCAATGAGGTTGTTTGATTGGCTCGAGGCTAATCATTGTCTTATATTTATCATCACATTACATATACGTAATAAAAATATATCCCTTTTATAGTCTGGATGAATTTTTTGACTCAACACCTTTTAACCTTTTAAAAAACACAACCATTATTTTTTGTCAAGTTCCGTTATTTTAAGGAATAATCAATGTATTCTATAGAATTTATTTTAATTAGTATATTTTATTGACTTGGTTGCATACTGTATTTCTGACTTTGTCAATGATAATAATTGTATTCTAATGACAAATAAAGATTTATTTAGGTATGATCTACCCGCCCCTGCTACGGACCACATCATAGATAAGACCTACCCTTCCCCTGTTAGGGACCACATCATAGATAAGACCTATCCTTACCCTGCTATGGACCACGTCTTAGGTAAGACCTACCCCTCCCCTGCTAGGGACTACATCTTGGGTAAGTCGTTCCCGTCCCCTGCCGTTTACAAACAAGGGACCAAGGTGAAAGGGAAGCTTGTCATAACGGATAGTCAAAGGACTAAAACGTAAATATCGTGTAACCTTCTGTTCAAGGTCTGCGTTCAGAATTTTTAAGTCGCACAAGTGCCTCTGACATGACCTGTCGAATTCTTATGTAGCTGAGACAAACGGTTTAACATGACTTACAAAGAATGGTGGAAGTCTGAGTTTTAAAAGTCATGTGGATTTCACCGAGAATTGAACCTGGGTCTGTTGGGCGGTAGGCCAGTACTCGAAGGACTTATCCACATGTTATGACATCTTCGTCGGCTCTACCCGCTCACCTCCTTGAGGTCGTGCCGCGCCATGGCCAGTGCCTTCTCCATCCGTGTTGTCTCGTCCCGTAGCTCCGCCTCTCGCCTCGTTACGTGGTCCAGCTGCCCCAGCATCACCCGCTGCTTCTCCTCCATCGCCTCCACCTCCCTCCGCCCCCGCTCCAGCAGCGATTGCAGCTCTCCGTTCTGCTGACTCTGAGAAAAACAATTGCGATTGGAACTTGCATAACGGTATAATTCGTAAATTTTGTTTACTTGTGTACCATTTAAGTGTTGCTTTCATATTGATCTTGCTAGTCTAAACAAACAGCTTTTACCAAAGTTTTCATAGTTTACAAGATGAATAGGCCCTAATTCATTCACTCATATTTAACTGCTGATGACCTCGACCAAAAAGATAGTAAAAAAAAGTAGTCTTAGGACAAAAAATATCACCAAAACCATACTTCTTACCCAAAGAATAAAAATAACTACTTTAGCAATTCAAATGGCATAAAACCTTCTTTGTATATTTATTTAACACGAGTCATTAAACTGATAAAACATTTTAATTCCTGTAAAATTCAAAGATCCAAGAGACAATAATGTTTACTGATGCTTTGAGAATATTAAAACTAGAACCATTCTAAAAATTCCCTTTCCATTTAAAAACAAAGGAAAGTAATCCACCGAATTTGTAAACATGTCTAACCTGAAACTTTTTATCTAATTACTAATAAGATTAAAAGTAGATATATTGATAGCAAAGCACTTACCGTGTCAACCTTCACCCCCGGGCAGCAAGCGGGCAAGAAACAAACACTGTTAAAACTGCTGTTATAGAATGTCTACAGTAGTCTAAACAGATTTAAGAGTTATGCACACAACTTGTTAAGTTCCTAGAAGAGAGGCATAAAAAGATGCTTCAAAAGCAAATTTAGATATTAAATTTTAACACATTCGCTACGGGTGACAGGCCGGCCTGTACTGTGTCGCCACGAAGCTTACTGGGTTCAGTGTGCACCAGCGTGGCGCACGGGGTAAACAATTTGATGCCAGCGTGTAGCTTAGAATGTGAGCTTTATTTTGGTGTAGGTTGGTAGTAAATTTCCCCCAATATCCCGGCCGTCACGGGCAACCCGTGACGGCGTACATGGCAACCCTGGTTGTGTACTGCTATCTGGATTATTCTGCTACCTGGTGGCGTTTTGTAGAACTACGTCCAGTGGTGTTGTATCGCAGTACAGCACTGCACAGTGTTTTTAGTCATTCGTTAGCCAGAACTCAAAATGTGAGTTCTATCGGCAGTTGCCGCCGTGCCCCGCAGCGAATGTGTTAATGTTGTAAATATGTAAATATGAACAAATGTATATACATATAAAATTTATAAAACAAATTTATGAAACTCTATATGAAGTATTTATGAAGTTGAAAGTATTTCAACAATAACACAGCCACCTTTTAAATAAATGACACAGCCACATTGTGATATTGCAAGATGTGTTAACATACATTAGATCTACAAGCAGACAAAAGATGTCAAATACTCAAAAGAATAACAAACAAACGGAGGCTTA
This sequence comes from Allygus modestus, assembly GCA_963675035.1. Taxonomy (NCBI): domain Eukaryota; kingdom Metazoa; phylum Arthropoda; class Insecta; order Hemiptera; family Cicadellidae; genus Allygus; species Allygus modestus. The sequence continues at coordinate 8,664,519 of OY776112.1, forward strand.
AAACTTAAAACAGTGTTCAAAAGTTAGATTGACAAAATTGAAAGAAATATTTTAAAGGTTAAACAAAATTAGAATAAAGAAAATATTTTAGAAAGTTTTGGAGAAGTAACTTTTTCCCATAAGAGGAAAGGAAGAGGAAGATGCCTTTTGAAAATTTAGGGTTTCTTGAGGTGGCCAACTATTTACAAAGGAAACTAACTATTTACAAACTATACATTATAACTCCCTACTATTTATTTGTGAGTTGCATAAGAATTTAATATTAAAAAGGGAATTTTAGAAACCTCACTATTTTTAGTGAATTTTCCAGGATTCTAACTATAAAACAGGAGATAACAAAATTTAGCCACTTACCGTGTCTGTACAATCTCTGATGGCACTCTTCTGTCCGATGTTACTCAACAGCCTACAAAACATCAATGGGATTATACAAATGTTGCTACTGATTAAACAAAATAACAAATAACATATAAAAATACAGTTTGAAATCATCAAGAAATCTATCTTCTTTACTAGATAACAAAACTTCATTAGGCACTTACCTAAAAGAACAACGTACACAAGACTCATCGTATAAATTATAAGTAACGACACTTGTATGTATCTTTCTGTTCTGAGGTTTTTAGGTAAGACAACAGGAAAAGTACGCAATATATTTTTTATCAGACGGGTAATCAACGAAGGGTATTAAAAGACTGAATGATGCTAGAGTTGACATGTTTAAGCCCAGCTTAAAATCGTGTGCAAAAGTGTATGGAAAGAGAGTCTTGTCCAGATATTACATAGCCCGCCATGGCAAGACACTGTCGTCCCAGTAGGCTAATGGATTAATAATTAGTAAAGAACAATGATGAGTCTGTTCATAACACAAGAGAGGGTCAGCACAACTACAATCTGAGAAATAGAAGAGAATTAAATATCCCATCCCTTAGCAAGGCCATGGAGGGTAGGCCTAACCCTGTATTGGCCTCTAAGATTTTTAATAGATTGCTATCAGAAGGAAGAAACTGGGGCTTGAAGAAATTCAAAAGTAGGCTGAGAGGGTGGCTAATAAAAAAGAGTATTTACTTACTGGGTGGAATTTTGTAGATTAGCCTATTAGATGTGATAAATTAAACCAGCTGGCATTCGATGAATTAGTATTTAGTTCTGTAAAGACGTTTTAAAGTGAAAAAGTCTATCCAGAAGTTCTGGCCACCGAAAACTGCATGTTAATAAGGTAACAAACCAAAACTTACATGTAATCCCTGGAGTAGGTGAACCCAACAAAGGGGAGGTGGTTGCCAGAGAAAGCTTTAGGGGTGGGGAAGTTTTCCTCGGGGGTTTCGTCTTTCTCCAAGTCGTCAAAGTGACTCGTGTCATCATCCCCCGACAACTCAGGAACAACCGGTGGAGCACCTGCAGTAAACAAGTTTGAAAATCATTTTTAAACAAAAATGAGAATATATTTTTAGTGTAGCCAATCCCAAAACTAGTGACTAAAAAAGCTAATGATATTTTTGTAAATTTTTAAAAGAGGTTGATAGCCTCTTTTTGCCTTTCCACATAGACTACAGATTGTGCCTTGAACGTATCCAGCGAAGCAAGGGGTGAGCTATTACAGTACAAATAAAAACTGCACTAATACAATTTATTTGCCAGGACCGGGATTCAAACCCACGACAAATGCCGTTGTCATGGTTTCAAAGTTCATCGCCTTAAAGACGAAGTCCACGACTCAATAAACCTAGTTTATATTAGGGACGTGCGAGTACTCGAAACTTCGAGTTTTCGGCCGAGTATTTTAATACTCGAACTCGACTCGAAAGTTTTGAAAACTACTCGAAAGTTTGAGCGAGTATTTCCCGCCGATTTCCGGGCGATCGCTAACGATTGCGACCGGCCAAAACGCGTAGTAACGGCCGCAAAAGGCAATCGCTTTACGTAAAATTGGCCGAAAATGGCTGCGACCGGCCAAAACGCCTAGTAACGGCCACAAAAGGTGATCGCATCACGTAAAATTGGCCGAAATGACGACCGCGAACGATTGCGACTGACCAAAACGCCTAGTAACGGCCGCAAAAGGCGATCGCATCACGTAAAATCGGCCGAAATGACGACCGCGAACGATTGCGACCAGCCAAAACGCATAGTAACGGCCGCAAAAGGCAATCTTATCACGTAAAATCGGCCGAAATGACGACCGCGAATGATTGAGACCGGCCAAAACGCGTAGTAACGGCCGCAAAAGGAGATTGCATTACGTAAAATCGGCCAAAAATGACGATCGGACCGCGTAATTTCAGCCGTGACTAACGATTTCATCATTTAATATTGATTATAAGCGATGTCTGGACCAGGTGAAATTGGCCAAATACCAACCGGGCCATGTTTCATCGGCCGGAAACTAATGTCAAACCGTGTTTTGTTTGTCAATACGTAATCCAGTTTGATTGTACTGGCCAAAACTTTGTATTGCTCATGTATTAGTTAGAAACCATGTTTAGATTATCAAATCTTGGATGGTATCCAAATCCCATTACACTATTTTTAACTACCAACTGATGGCAAATAATCGCTCGAAAATACTCGAAACTCGAAAATAATTGGCACTACTCGACTTGACTAAAAAAATCACTACTCGCACACCCCTATTCCATACTCAACTTTTATGCACAGTTTTCTCATAAGAAAGCAACCTCTGTTTCCCTCTCAGTGAATATGCTCATTTAATTCGTAATTATCTAGTTATTAATTATACTTAATTTATGATAAACCATTAGCAATTCGTAAAGTTAACAATACAAATAAATACATTTTCTCATTTATAAAAAATTCACTTTAAACTTACAGTCTCTTAAGTTATCAAACGTCCACTGGTCATTTTGAAAGAAGGGATGTGACTTGATCTCTTCAACCCCATTTCTGCCTAACCTTTGCGTCCTAAAACAAGAATAAGACATGTTCAATTATTAGTTTTGATGAAGTAAGGGAGATGTTCTCCATCAACATAAAAAGAACCCTGAGAAAGAATATATACACATATATCTATATACACAGTCGCAAATGCAATACATGGGTAAATATTATGTTTATGCAAATAAGTGTATGTAACATAAGTGACGTGTAGTGAATCGCCAATTGAGAACTTTCCACAAGAAGAATTCAGTGAATAATCTACAGTAATGAATTTGGATTGCCTGGTAAGCATACTGCATGCTGTTAAAACCTCTGCTTATAAATTTATACGTGAGCTTTGTAAGTAAGCTCTTGGATTTTAAAAGAAAAAATTGTATTTTTTTGGAAAAAAGAGTTAGTCTATTGTCTGAAATTCAAAGCGATCCTTAAGAAGGTTGGAGGCAAAACCAATAAAACCACTAGTGATTCTGGCAGATGCAGCAAGGCAAGACTAAATGAACAGGCCGTAATGCTCCCCCGCCATTATGTCATTATAAATGACGGCAATGACGTATTGTTTTGCTTGTGATCACCTGCTTGTAATCGAGTGCTTATAGTTGATCTGTGGTCTCGTCTGATAAAGGTTATATTTTGGTTTTCCAACAAGAGAGGAAATCAAACAGTTGATCACAAACAAAACATTAAGACACTGCTGTTGCGTACGATGATGTAATAGCGGGGGGAGCACTTAGTGTTGCCATGGATGTAGGCCAAAATAATGTAAAAATAAAAGCGATCCAGTTGGTTAGCGGCAGAAATGGACTAGTGAAGTGGCCTAATTCCGGATGACATTTTATAAAGTCCGCTTTCATGACTACTAGTATTCCAGACTGCTAAAAAATGTTGCACTCTAAAACATCACATCTCATTAACCCCTAATGTACTTGAACTAACCTATCCGTTAGGAACCCGCAGATCAAGCTCTTGGCCTGGTGTGAGATCTCGATGTCGGAGGGGAAGTGTAGCGAGTTGCGGTGGTCCATGATTTTGCTATAGGTGCCGACCAAGGAGTCAGCGTAGAAGGGAGTGTCGCCGACCAGCATCTCGTACAGGAACACTCCCACGCTCCACCAGTCACACTCCCGGCCGTACAGCCCCTCGCCACCCTGCGACTGCAGCACTTCGGGCGAGATGTAGTCCGGCGTGCCCACTGCCGTGTCTGACCTGACTAGACCATCCTGTCAACAGGGGTACACTATAGACCAGCATCTCGTACAGGAACACTCCCACACTCCACCAGTCACACTCCCGGCCGTACAGCCCCTCGCCACCCTGCGACTGCAGCACTTCGGGCGAGATGTAGTCCGGCGTGCCCACTGCCGTGACTGACCTGACTAGACTGTCCTGTCAACAGGGGTACACTATAGACCAGCAAAGTACAGGAACACTCCCACACTCCACCAGTCACACTCTCGGCCGTACAGCCCCTCGCCACCCTGCGACTGCAGCACTTCGGGCGAGATGTAGTCCGGCGTGCCCACTGCCGTGTCTGACCTGACTAGACCGTCCTGTCAACAGTGGTACACTATAGACCAGCATCTTGTACAGGAACACTCCCACACTCCACCAGTCACACTCTCGGCCGTACAGCCCCTCGCCACCCTGCGACTGCAGCACTTCGGGCGAGATGTAGTCCGGCGTGCCCACTGCCGTGTCTGACCTGACTAGACCATCCTGTCAACAGTGATACACTATAGACCAGCAAAGTACAGGAACACTCCCACACTCCACCAGTCACACTCTCGGCCGTACAGCCCCTCGCCACCCTGCGACTGCAGCACTTCGGGCGAGATGTAGTCCGGCGTGCCCACTGCCGTGTCTGACCTGACTAGACCGTCCTGTCAACAGTGGTACACTATAGACCAGCATCTTGTACAGGAACACTCCCACACTCCACCAGTCACACTCTCGGCCGTACAGCCCCTCGCCACCCTGCGACTGCAGCACTTCGGGCGAGATGTAGTCCGGCGTGCCCACTGCTGTGTCTGACCTGACTAGACCGTCCTGTCAACAGTGGTACACTATAGACCAGCATCTTGTACAGGAACACTCCCACACTCCACCAGTCACACTCTCGGCCGTACAGCCCCTCGCCACCCTGCGACTGCAGCACTTCGGGCGAGATGTAGTCCGGCGTGCCCACTGCCGTGTCTGACCTGACTAGACCGTCCTGTCAACAGTGGTACACTATAGACCAGCATCTTGTACAGGAACACTCCCACACTCCACCAGTCACACTCTCGGCCGTACAGCCCCTCGCCACCCTGCGACTGCAGCACTTCGGGCGAGATGTAGTCCGGCGTGCCCACTGCCGTGTCTGACCTGACTAGACCGTCCTGTCAACAGTGGTACACTATAGACCAGCATCTTGTACAGGAACACTCCCACACTCCACCAGTCACACTCTCGGCCGTACAGCCCCTCGCCACCCTGCGACTGCAGCACTTCGGGCGAGATGTAGTCCGGCGTGCCCACTGCTGTGTCTGACCTGACTAGACCATCCTGTCAACAGGGGTACACTATAGACCAGCAAAGTACAGGAACACTCCCACACTCCACCAGTCACACTCCCGGCCGTACAGCCCCTCGCCACCCTGCGACTGCAGCACTTCGGGCGAGATGTAGTCCGGCGTGCCCACTGCTGTGTCTGACCTGACTAGACCGTCCTGTCGACAGTGGTACACTATAGACCAGCAAAGTACAGGAACACTCCCACACTCCACCAGTCACACTCCCGGCCGTACAGCCCCTCGCCACCCTGCGACTGCAGCACTTCGGGCGAGATGTAGTCCGGCGTGCCCACTGCTGTGTCTGACCTGACTAGACCGTCCTGTCAACAGTGGTACACTATAGACCAGCAAAGTACAGGAACACTCCCACACTCCACCAGTCACACTCTCGGCCGTACAGCCCCTCGCCACCCTGCGACTGCAGCACTTCGGGCGAGATGTAGTCCGGCGTGCCCACTGCTGTGTCTGACCTGACTAGACCGTCCTGTCAACAGTGGTACACTATAGACCAGCAAAGTACAGGAACACTCCCACACTCCACCAGTCACACTCCCGGCCGTACAGCCCCTCGCCACCCTGCGACTGCAGCACTTCGGGCGAGATGTAGTCCGACGTGCCCACTGCCGTGTCTGACCTGACTAGACCGTCCTGTCAACAGTGGTACACTATAGACCAGCATCTTGTACAGGAACACTCCCACACTCCACCAGTCACACTCTCGGCCGTACAGCCCCTCGCCACCCTGCGACTGCAGCACTTCGGGCGAGATGTAGTCCGGCGTGCCCACTGCCGTGTCTGACCTGACTAGACCATCCTGTCAACAGGGGTACACTATAGACCAGCAAAGTACAGGAACACTCCCACACTCCACCAGTCACACTCTCGGCCGTACAGCCCCTCGCCACCCTGCGACTGCAGCACTTCGGGCGAGATGTAGTCCGGCGTGCCCACTGCCGTGTCTGACCTGACTAGACCATCCTGTCAACAGTGGTACACTATAGACCAGCATCTCTACAGGAACACTCCCACACTCCACCAGTCACACTCTTGGCCGTACAGCCCCTCGCCACCCTGCGACTGCAGCACTTCGGGCGAGATGTAGTCCGGCGTGCCCACTGCCGTGTCTGACCTGACTAGACCGTCCTGTCAACAGTGGTACACTATAGACCAGCATCTTGTACAGGAACACTCCCACACTCCACCAGTCACACTCTCGGCCGTACAGCCCCTCGCCACCCTGCGACTGCAGCACTTCGGGCGAGATGTAGTCCGGCGTGCCCACTGCTGTGTCTGACCTGACTAGACCATCCTGTCAACAGTGGTACACTATAGACCAGCAAAGTACAGGAACACTCCCACACTCCACCAGTCACACTCTCGGCCGTACAGCCCCTCGCCACCCTGCGACTGCAGCACTTCGGGCGAGATGTAGTCCGGCGTGCCCACTGCCGTGTCTGACCTGACTAGACCGTCCTGTCAACAGTGGTACACTATAGACCAGCATCTTGTACAGGAACACTCCCACACTCCACCAGTCACACTCTCGGCCGTACAGCCCCTCGCCACCCTGCGACTGCAGCACTTCGGGCGAGATGTAGTCCGGCGTGCCCACTGCCGTGTCTGACCTGACTAGACCATCCTGTCAACAGGGGTACACTATAGACCAGCAAAGTACAGGAACACTCCCACACTCCACCAGTCACACTCTCGGCCGTACAGCCCCTCGCCACCCTGCGACTGCAGCACTTCGGGCGAGATGTAGTCCGGCGTGCCCACTGCCGTGTCTGACCTGACTAGACCGTCCTGTCAACAGTGGTACACTATAGACCAGCATCTTGTACAGGAACACTCCCACACTCCACCAGTCACACTCTCGGCCGTACAGCCCCTCGCCACCCTGCGACTGCAGCACTTCGGGCGAGATGTAGTCCGGCGTGCCCACTGCTGTGTCTGACCTGACTAGACCGTCCTGTCAACAGTGGTACACTATAGACCAGCATCTTGTACAGGAACACTCCCACACTCCACCAGTCACACTCTCGGCCGTACAGCCCCTCGCCACCCTGCGACTGCAGCACTTCGGGCGAGATGTAGTCCGGCGTGCCCACTGCCGTGTCTGACCTGACTAGACCATCCTGTCAACAGGGGTACACTATAGACCAGCAAAGTACAGGAACACTCCCACACTCCACCAGTCACACTCTCGGCCGTACAGCCCCTCGCCACCCTGCGACTGCAGCACTTCGGGCGAGATGTAGTCCGGCGTGCCCACTGCCGTGTCTGACCTGACTAGACCGTCCTGTCAACAGTGGTACACTATAGACCAGCATCTTGTACAGGAACACTCCCACACTCCACCAGTCACACTCTCGGCCGTACAGCCCCTCGCCACCCTGCGACTGCAGCACTTCGGGCGAGATGTAGTCCGGCGTGCCCACTGCCGTGTCTGACCTGACTAGACCGTCCTGTCAACAGTGGTACACTATAGACCAGCAAAGTACAGGAACACTCCCACACTCCACCAGTCACACTCCCGGCCATACAGCCCCTCGCCACCCTGCGACTGCAGCACTTCGGGCGAGATGTAGTCCGACGTGCCCACTGCCGTGTCTGACCTGACTAGACCGTCCTGTCAACAGTGGTACACTATAGACCAGCATCTCTACAGGAACACTCCCACACTCCACCAGTCACACTCCCGGCCATACAGCCCCTCGCCACCCTGCGACTGCAGCACTTCGGGCGAGATGTAGTCCGACGTGCCCACTGCCGTGTCTGACCTGACTAGACCGTCCTGTCAACAGTGGTACACTATAGACCAGCAAAGTACAGGAACACTCCCACACTCCACCAGTCACACTCCCGGCCGTACAGCCCCTCGCCACCCTGCGACTGCAGCACTTCGGGCGAGATGTAGTCCGGCGTGCCCACTGCCGTGTCTGACCTGACTAGACCGTCCTGTCAACAGTGGTACACTATAGACCAGCAAAGTACAGGAACACTCCCACACTCCACCAGTCACACTCTCGGCCGTACAGCCCCTCGCCACCCTGCGACTGCAGCACTTCGGGCGAGATGTAGTCCGGCGTGCCCACTGCCGTGTCTGACCTGACTAGACCGTCCTGTCAACAGTGGTACACTATAGACCAGCAAAGTACAGGAACACTCCCACACTCCACCAGTCACACTCCCGGCCGTACAGCCCCTCGCCACCCTGCGACTGCATCACTTCGGGCGAGATGTAGTCCGGCGTGCCCACTGCCGTGTCTGACCTGACTAGACCGTCCTGTCAACAGTGGGACACTATAGACCAGCATCTTGTACAGGAACACTCCCACACTCCACCAGTCACACTCCCGGCCGTACAGCCCCTCGCCACCCTGCGACTGCAGCACTTCGGGCGAGATGTAGTCCGGCGTGCCCACTGCCGTGTCTGACCTGACTAGACCATCCTGTCAACAGTGGTACACTATAGACCAGCATCTTGTACAGGAACACTCCCACACTCCACCAGTCACACTCTCGGCCGTACAGCCCCTCGCCACCCTGCGACTGCAGCACTTCGGGCGAGATGTAGTCCGGCGTGCCCACTGCCGTGTCTGACCTGACTAGACCGTCCTGTCAACAGTGGTACACTATAGACCAGCAAAGTACAGGAACACTCCCACACTCCACCAGTCACACTCCCGGCCGTACAGCCCCTCGCCACCCTGCGACTGCAGCACTTCGGGCGAGATGTAGTCCGGCGTGCCCACTGCCGTGTCTGACCTGACTAGACCATCCTGTCAACAGTGGTACACTATAGACCAGCATCTTGTACAGGAACACTCCCACACTCCACCAGTCACACTCTCGGCCGTACAGCCCCTCGCCACCCTGCGACTGCAGCACTTCGGGCGAGATGTAGTCCGGCGTGCCCACTGCCGTGTCTGACCTGACTAGACCATCCTGTCAACAGGGGTACACTATAGACCAGCAAAGTACAGGAACACTCCCACACTCCACCAGTCACACTCTCGGCCGTACAGCCCCTCGCCACCCTGCGACTGCAGCACTTCGGGCGAGATGTAGTCCGGCGTGCCCACTGCCGTGTCTGACCTGACTAGACCATCCTGTCAACAGGGGTACACTATAGACCAGCAAAGTACAGGAACACTCCCACACTCCACCAGTCACACTCTCGGCCGTACAGCCCCTCGCCACCCTGCGACTGCAGCACTTCGGGCGAGATGTAGTCCGGCGTGCCCACTGCCGTGTCTGACCTGACTAGACCATCCTGTCAACAGTGGTACACTATAGACCAGCAAAGTACAGGAACACTCCCACACTCCACCAGTCACACTCTCGGCCGTACAGCCCCTCGCCACCCTGCGACTGCAGCACTTCGGGCGAGATGTAGTCCGGCGTGCCCACTGCCGTGTCTGACCTGACTAGACCATCCTGTCAACAGTGGTACACTATAGACCAGCATCTCGTACAGGAACACTCCCACACTCCACCAGTCACACTCCCGGCCGTACAGCCCCTTGCCACCCTGCGACTGCAGCACTTCGGGCGAGATGTAATCCGGCGTGCCCACTGCCGTGTCTGACCTGACTAGACCATCCTGTCAACAGTGGTACACTATAGACCAGCAAAGTACAGGAACACTCCCACACTCCACCAGTCACACTCTCGGCCGTACAGCCCCTCGCCACCCTGCGACTGCAGCACTTCGGGCGAGATGTAGTCCGGCGTGCCCACTGCCGTGTCTGACCTGACTAGACCATCCTGTCAACAGTGGTACACTATAGACCAGCATCTCGTACAGGAACACTCCCACACTCCACCAGTCACACTCCCGGCCGTACAGCCCCTTGCCACCCTGCGACTGCAGCACTTCGGGCGAGATGTAATCCGGCGTGCCCACTGCCGTGACTGACCTGACTAGACTGTCCTGTCAACAGTGGTACACTATAGACCAGCATATCGTACAGGAACACTTGTCTAAATCACTGTTATTTTCCATACTGTTGAGCTACCATGGCTCTACTGGTGCTGCTAGTCTGAAGTGACTGCCAAGCACATCATACTGTATTGCGAGAGACTCGGGACAAGGAGAAGGGCTGTTTGGTTACAAGCAACAAGGTGATGAATGAGACATTAGTATTGGGAGAAAACTCCTGGATCTCGTAAAGGGTACGGGTATTAGTTCACCCACCTAACGTACTAGGGACACACAATAAGCTACGGTGTGACATGTGAGGATCTCTGAATCTTTGGATCTTTGAATCCGCCCCTTCAACAACACATAAACATAAACATCATGGCTCTCCTGAAACACACTCAGTATAGGACATCAACTAGTCCTTAAGATAAACTGATCTTAAAGGCTCAAAAACGTAGAGTTATTGCCATGGTAAAAGTGTAACCTTCAAAAAAGTTTAAAAACAAAATTTACCTCAAATCTCATCCCACAGTTACTTCTATGTTAGAAATGATAACATATCATATTTTGAAATGAAAAATAAAATGTGTACATCAATCCAAACCTACAATATACTTATAAAATTAACTAGGTGATCAAAACTGCACTTACAGTATCCATCCGCATACAGGTTCCGAAATCCGCCAGTTTGAGGTGGCCGTCTTTCCCTAGCAGCATGTTGTCTGGTTTGACATCCCTGTCAACAAATAATTATGTTTTAAAACAATTAAATGCATGCACTGTTGACAAATACAGTAAACTCTCGGAAAACCAGATTTGCCTAGTCCATACTCCGGGTAATCCGGATCGATGTTTTTAGTTAGTTGTAGAAAAATTGGTTGCAAATAAAAATTAAAAACAAAACTTCAGGTTTAGCGCCATAAGTTTTCATACGATTAGCTCACATTACACTAATACCAAGTAGTTTGCGTCATTGGGCACTCGTGTGTTTTAGTAATTGGTATTGTTTTTGTTTAGGAAGTGGAAACTGTTGCACAGGGGGAGGAGGCAAGTGTCTCAGTTCACTACGTGCCGCTTTGTTAGAACGTTTCTTTGCCTTGTTCGTGCCTCGAATGGCTCATGTCCATACCTCCGGAAATCCAGATTTTTTTAAATCCAGACCAGCCGTCCACCACATTAGTCTGGATTTCTGAGAGTCTTCTGTAGTTAGGGAAATTCAAGGATTAATGAGCTACATATATGATGGGTGCTATATATTCACAAGACATTAATGGCAATTAGTGATGGTCAAAACCAGAAATTTCAAATCTCGAAACCGAAACCAAAACTTAAAAAATCGAATCTCGAAACTCGAAACTCAAATTCCAAAATCCTATTTACTTGCCTGGTTTCGGTTATGAAAAATAAATCCAGTTACTCCAAAGAAACCAGTTAACTTACGGCCATTCTCGAAGTATCCTAGAAAAATATTGGTTTCAGAACTACTAGTGAACCAGTTATTTGTAGCTAAATTATAAACTTTGGTTAGAGTGGTCCTTTCACAAATAAAAAATCAATAATCCTCAAAAGGTGAAGGTAGACGACTGATGATAGTAGGCTTTTGACCTTCACGTTATTAATCCACACCCGGGCGTGATTTCTGTTAAAAAAACGACACAAAAAATCTCAGCAGTTTTGAGTTTTGATTCTCGAAACTCGCCGATCGAATCTCGAAACCGAAACTTTTCCAAAGTTTTGGTGGTTTTGAGATTTGAGTTTTGGTTTTGACACATCACCAATGGCAATCAAACCAAGCGTAAAGGCATTAATCACAATTAATGGTAACCAAGCCTACTCACTTTTGTTATGAATAAAAATTATTACTGTAAAAGAAAATTAAGTCATGTTTTTATAAGAAAAGCACACCTGTGCTTGAATTACATGAAAACAGGAACACAGACACCCCAACAACCTTAGATCTAAAGTGAATGTTATAACCAATTGAACTTATTGCGATAAATATTTTTCTTAGAAACAACAAAATGCAACAACCAAAACCCAGACTCACAAAAAAGTTGTATATCTTTTAAAGATTAACTGTGTTTATGCCTTTACCGATGAACGAAGCCCATCGTGTGGATTGCATCGAGCGCTAAAACAACCTCGGCACAGTAGAACTTGGCCCACTTCTCGGGAACATCGTAGTTGGACATTAGATTCACCAGATCACCACCTGTAATGTGAGATATATGATAGTCAGTAACTTTATTCAACAAATGTATACAAATGCAATGAATAAAGTGAACATTATTAACATAAAATGAACAAACATCTGTATTTATAAAATACAAAGATAAATTCCGGTATATTCAACTTACTACATCAACTAAACAACGGACTTGACTAAAACCTTAGTCCCGTTGTTTAAAACCTTAAAACGAGTTCGCACTCGGTACGCTGACATGAGGGAAGCAAATTTCCGCGTTAAACAATGTAAAACATCAAATAACGGGTTTAAATTTTGCACTTGTGTAATTTTTGTTTGAAAATGTAAGATATTGATTTGTTGACTGCTCTGACGCAAATACAATATTGGGATGGAAATTTTGTGCAAAAGGTTAGGAACAGGTCCCGTCAGGATCGAAAGTTAATATGGTGGTATTGGGGGTGATAAAACTACATGAAAATATGAAAAACAGTATTTTCCAATGTAAAATCCCCATAAGACAACGTACTGTGTAGTCAATTTACATTTTCCTTAATAACTCGGAAAAGATTTGGGCTAGAATGATGGGGGAGGGCTTACAATTTTGGCTTTTTACATTCTACTAGTAGCCTGTCGCGGCTTCGCTCGCGATCACAACGTAATATTATACTGACATTCCCGTATAAATATTGTGTGACCGTTCCAAAGCCAACATGGCCTGCTGATTAACTGTGTTTACTCTATCCAGCTGATTGCTTAAAACTTATAGTTATTTCCCAATGTTAAGCTTATGGGAAAAAACTCAACTTTAAGGGGCCCCAGGGCCTCACTCACAAATTATTTCTCTATGAAAAAAGTTTTCTGCACAACTTCACGTTAGGCTCTTTCCAATGACACCAAAAAGATGAAAATCGGTTCAGTAGTTTAGGAGGAGTGATTGTTACAAAAAACCTGCTCGCCTATTAAATAAGTATATAGATAATTAAAAAAAAAAAACATTAACCTTAAGTAGTCTGGGGCTTTTCTGACCTTTTCTAGGCTCAAAAACTCAAAAATGTACGATGTAGCGGGTCCTTGACAAGAGGGCTATTGCATAATGACCTAGGCTATACAAACAGCAAACTTCGTTACCTGGCATATAGTCCATAACCATGTACAGGTACTTATGATCTTGAAAGGCAAAGTGCAGTTGTACGATCCACTCAGAGTTGGCGTGCGCCATTATGTCCCGTTCCTCCCAGAAGAACGCCGAGTCTGACCTCTTGATCTGGAAATTAATGGATGTTTTCATAATTATCAACAAAAAGAAATAATTTGTTTTTAATTATACTTACAATATTTATAATAACCTTAAACACTGTGACACAGTAAATAAAAAGGGTAAATGTATAGGTACAAGTTAATTAAAACAAAAGAATATTATTTTAGTCTACCAATATATCATATCAAAGGTGACTGACTACCCCTGTGGTCAGTTACACAAAACCTCATTTATCAAAGTAAGTGTAAGAGACTTATAAGTCCAAGGTTCCATTGAAGAGAGTGAAATAAATGCCTTTAGTCAAAATACTGAAATTAAAAAGTTTTATTCATTTTGCATGCGATTTATCTAGTAAATCCTGTTAACCCTTTTGAGTCCTGAAAAAGTGAATGGAGTGTTAAATTTGGGTTGTTTTGCTATTTTTTTTTAAACTTATGGACACCCGAACATTTTAAACTATAAAACACATGCTTCCGGGGGACATGCACTGTAAGCATAGGTAAAAAGTAGTTAAACACCTGATCAGTTGTGAAACTCACAGAGAATTCACCATCCCTTTAACTTGGACCCGAGCCGTCCACCCTTTGCTTATGGTCTTCTTCCCCTTCAACTCTGCCATAGTGAGGTGAACTCTCTACAAGTCGCACATACAAATCGGGACTGAGACGGGATTCGAACCCTCAATCCAAGCACTAAGCCCTGGCCGGGGGATATCGCCTCAAACTGTTGGCCACTATCAGGCTAGCTGCTGTGTCGGACCATGTGGATTACATGATAGGCGGTACGGTTTAGATAGTCCCGTTTCTGACAACTAGGATACTCCATACGTCGGACCCAAGACTGTATACAGTGCTTCTATTGGTACGATTGCTTACACCCTAACTAACCATATTTTGGTATCAGATTCAAATGCCGATTAAATCGGCTCTTGGGTCTTGGGGGTTAAAATGGTAAAAGGAATTTTCCGCAATTGGTTAGGTATAACAGAATTGCAAAGGGTTAATATGTTTTCTGTTTTACAAATAATAATTTGAAAATGGGTTTATTTTATTTTAACAATATTGATTTTCGAAAGGTTAGTGTACTGATACTGCTATTTATATTTATCACATATAAGTTAGGTAATAAATAGTTACGTACTGTTTTGCAGCATTTTTACCCCTCTATGTGATATTGATGATGGCTGTACCTAAGCGAGATTTCACTTCAATGTAGTCAACAAAATATTTGTAAATAATCCACTCGATTTAAAAAAAAAATGGTGTATGAGGTTAATTTTTATACAGTAGAACTTCGATAGTTCGACAGCCTGTATACTTCGACACGGGCCGTGACGACATGACATGACAGTAGCGGCGACCGATTGTGTCCTTGACGGGTTTGCCGGTCAGTGATGGGAGCCCGCTTATTGTTTTCGCAAATGTGCGCTACCACCTTTTCTATAAGTAACTTGTTCTTCCTACCCCCTATCCCGTCCTATCCACCCCTTTCCCCACCGATCCCAGTAAGTAGGTCAAGTCAGTTCGCTCGAAACGCTGCAGGAGTTAAAAACGTTTTTGATTCTTTCGTGATACGCTGTTGTTTTTTCCTCATAATACTCCCTGTGTTAAAATGTTCAACATACTCTCTATAGTTCGACATTTCGATGGTTCGACACCCCTTTAGTCCACAAAGTGTCGAACTATTGAGGTTCTACTGTATTACAATAGTTTGCCATCTTATTTGATATTGCATACTCACCATCTCAAATTTACTAAGTAACTTCATTGCGTAGACTCGCTGTGTTGCTTTATGCCTCACCTGGAAACAAAATTAAAATGTACTAATTAGTAAAACAAAACCCAGAATATTGAAACTAAACTTGATCAGGACAAATTAAACTACATCTCACTCACAAATCTACAAAATATATTTAACTTCTACCTTACTTACATACAAGGCAGTAAAAATATATAACAGATGGTATATTTTGTTATAATTATTTGAAAATTAGTACATTTTGTGTGACACAAGAAACATCAAACAACTAACATTGACTATATAGGCAATGCTACTAATATTCCTAAAGGGTGGCAAAGAAAAGAAGTAGCAAGACAAACCGGTTTATCCAAGGGAAGGTTATCTAATCTTCAAATATGTATTATTTCGGTCAAGTTTTTCAATACAACACTCAAAGTTTAAAACAATACTCAAAAGTCAAGCGAGTTTTTCTTGCTGAACTGAGGAGAATCTCGTAGAATGTGTGCTCACTAATAATCGTGAACAGTCGAATTGGGGTTTCATCGGCTGTAAAAATAACTGGATCATATAAAATCAGCCGAAAATGAGGACAAGAATCATGAATCGATCAAAAACAACTGAACTGTGTGTTATCAGCAGAAAATTACACGTGGACTGAATAATACCAGCTGAAAATTATGACCAAACCGCGTAACACCGGCTGTAAATGACAAAGGAAAACATAACATTTTCCAAACATTACAGCTGGATGTCCAAAACGGATTTAAGGATTAAATGTAGCAATATATTTACCAACTGCACTTCCCCAAACGCTCCTCTGCCGATGACTTTGATCTGGGTGAAATCCTCCGGTTTCATCCGTAACCTACATATGTCCGAGGCCACCATGTCATCTGGAAAATAACAAAAAATATTTATAGCACTGTTATCTATACTACTGAGACTTATTATGTGCACTCTTTTTAGTGAGGGCCTGAGCTATTTCATTTTGTTCTATCAATAAGAAAAACTAATAAATAATATCAATAAAACAATAAAACATAAATAATATCCATACGGTGTATATATATTAAAGAGTGGGGTTAAAGGTGGGGTGGGGTTTTCTGAAGAGTTGTTTTTGCCATATCTTAATACTCCATAGTTATCAATAACTATGGTCATTATGGTCATTATTTTGAAGAATAACTACACCGCTAAATGAGAAAAGTAAACAAACCATTAAAAATATAAATTAACAAGTGATTCAAAATATATCATAGCCATCTAAAAAATTGTTCCAGCAAACTTTTAAAGACAAAGTTAAACAATTTGATTTTGTCATCACTGTTTTATCGCATTAACAATTATTTTATTTTGTATAGTACTGTTAGGTGTGATAAAACAACTTTTGTGTGTTTGGTGTGTTTTTATTAACACACCTAATAATCCGGCGTTTTCACTAATCCGGCACCACTCTAGTTTGCTATTTAGTTTACTAACAACATGTAATATCTAGTCTGTGAGCCTACTGCATGAGTTACTGTTCCAGTAATATATTACTTACATCTCTGCATGTACGCCTCGACATTCTTCATTCGCTTCACAGCAGGATGTTCACAGTCGGATACCAGAGCTTGAACTGTGTCCTGAAATAGTTTGTGTCAATAATTATTTGATAAATCTATATTGAGGTACATTTAGGTAATAAATGCATAAAAAGTATTAAATATATATTGTTCCACACCATTAAAAATTGACTGCATCATCATGTGTCCAGTTTGCGATTAATGTTTTACCGAAAACAAGGGTAGAGATACAGAACCACTGACAGCAATAAGATTTGTCAGCATTGTCTCACAAAGTGCTTGCACATGAAGTTCAGTTAATAAGTATAAAATATAGGAAAAATACCAAATTAATTCTGATTTTTTGCCTGATATCTTTAAATTAGAGTGGGTGTGTTATTACAATCCTTCAGCTTTATATGGTAATGATTATTTTAACAAAACTGTGAAGATTTTATATCCCGATTTTCTTTTACTGAGATAGCCATAGGTAAACTACGGTCATTAGTTCCATGGGTAGTATTAGAAAACTAGAATGTATAGAATAGGTATAACACAGGACAAAACAACCAAAACTCACCAACAAACAATCAACATTTGCAACACTCCTTGGGTCTTGGATTTTTTCTTCCAGTTCTCGTAACCGGCGTTTTCTATCTTCGTCTATTACGTAATTGTCCATCATTGTTCTAGAATTACCTGAAACAAAATGTAACCTTATTTTATTTTCTAAAGCATTAATTTTTTACTGTTTGGAACCCTGCTTATCGACTACATGGTATCTCCTATTTGTTGGAAGATTTTATTAGGGCCTACACATTTAACTTTCCCGGTGTTAGGTGTCGATACATTGACACACAAGCAGAGGCCAATGAATACGCTCTGGGCGCATTACAAGAGTGCCAAAGTAGTCTTAAAATTTTATAAACAAAATATACAGGCCTTGCCAAACTTTTTCGACATTCATTGCATTAGCCCTAGGCCTACATACTTTTTCATATAAGGTATCATTTTAGCGAATTTCCCCTATAGGGAAGAAGCTATTACCGTAGGTCTCATGGTAAGACTTAAGCCCGAGACCATGATAACTTTTCATTTTGAGGTCCCCAGATGCCAAAAACACCATTCGTTCAAATTTTTATATATGTATATATATATATATATATATATATTTATATATATATTTATATATATATATTTATATATATATTTATATATATATATATATATGTGTCCGTAAGCACGATAACTCTCGTAAAAAAGGTCCGATCTTAATGAAATTTGGTACAAACGTGTAAAGTACCATTTATTTGAACGAGTTCGAAAACCAGACGAATCGCACCATCCGAAGGGGGGTTTTGGGGGGGTTTTGTACCCAAAAATGGGTTTTTTGGGGTTTCCACATGTAATATTTATTAAAATCAAATTTTAATTTTCACCATTGAATTCAGCATAAAAAAACAAAAAATTTGGTATCTTGATCATTGCTCTACGTCAATTGGTTACCGAGATATTGAAAGTGCTAAACACAGTACGTTGTCTAATGTTATTCTTATGGAGAAAAAGAAAAATTGTATATCTCGCTTATTTATGAACATAAACTGACGAAATTTGGTATATAGCTTCATCTGGTTGTGGTTTATTGTTGTTTGCACAAAAAAACAATTTTTCACCTATGTTTCCCATAGCAGCAAACCTAGGTATTCGGTCCCCATGTTACTCTTATGGAAAATAATTAAAGTGTTATATATCGCTTATTTATGAATGTATATGGATGAAACTTGGTATGTGACTTCACTTAGCTGAGTTCTATTGATATTTTGCATAAAACCCCATTATTTTGTGTTCCTTGTTGCAGCAAACCTGCGTACTCATCCCCATTGTTATTCTTATGGAGAATAATTAATATTTTAAATATCGCTTGTTTGTGAATATATTTCTTATGAATCCTGTTAAGTGGCTTAGTGTGTTATGTTATAATTCATTGGAAATTCGCTGAGTATGCAGGTTTGCTGCGACGGGGGTATTTTCAAATTATTCTGTTTAAAAGTCAGAGTGTGCATTTTTATAGTTCTATAGTTCTTGCGGTATAAGAGAGGCAATAGGTTCACATGTCACCTCTGATATTTAATTAGAATAACAAATTATATATTATGTTATACACTGGAACCTTTATGTAAATAGCTAAACAAAACAAATAGTATCTAAGAATAAGGTGGTAACTAACTTACACAGGTAAAAAGAACGTTACACACGTATCCAACCTTACGACCACGGCCCACTTACAGTACTTAGGCTTGGCTGTTAAGTTGTGAATTGAATACTCAATAAAAGAAAACCAGTTGGTAAACTTTCATCAGGCCTAATGAAGTCAGTCGTTCACTTTACTTAAACCAATACAAAATTATTTTAAGTGTGAAACTTAATCCTTTTGAGTGCCAAGCTTGTAAATGGAGTGGTTGAATTTGTAGTGTAAGGATTTACACATTCTAAATAAACGGTATCAGGCAACTGACACATACTTTCTCCCTTTTAGCCCAACTTTAATGAATAAATTACATTTTATTTATTAAATATAGAATAAAGCACGGTCAAATGTACAGAAAATCTTGTAAAAAAGTTGTCTTAAAAAACATCCACCCAAATCCCTGCTTTGGAGGCACTACAGAATCCATTGCTGCACTCGTGGTTTTAAGAGGGGAAATGCCCCCTATTCCCCCCCAGGGTTATTAAGGGGCAACATATTTCGAATTTCCTCTGTTGGTCAATACTAACTTGACAAGCATATCAAGTTTGAATGAAATTGATCAGTAAATAAGAGAGAAATAGTAATTTTTTTATTCCCCATAAGAATAACATGGGTACAACGTACTGCGTTTACCGCAAAATGAAAATTTCAATTTTCTCCGAAACCAGTAATCGTAGAATAGTAATTCAAAATACTAAATTATTTAGTTTTTTGAGCTCTTTTTAATGGTGAATAGTATTTGTTTTATATTTATGTCTTTTTATGAAAAATCCAAAAAACTGAATTTTTGATGTTTTAAGTCCTGTAATTTCTGAACCCGAATTTTTACAGGAATGCGGGTGGTGCCATTTTGTTTGAAAACTGAAGTTCTACAAACCACTAAAGTTTAATCAAAATCGTTAGAGCCGTTTTTGAGAAATTTGGATTTTTCATGTTTTTTTGTGGTTTTGGGGGGATAATTACCCTTAAAAATCTAAAATTCAAAAAAATGAAAAAAACGCCTGGAGATATCGTGGATTAGTACCTACATGCCAAATTTCATAAAAATCGGCCTATTGGTTAAGGCTCTAGCTCTGTACACATCCACACAGACACACACACACACACACACACACACACACACACACACACACACACACACACACACACACACACACACACACACACACACACACACACACACACACACACACACACACACACACAGACATCACGTAAAAAACAATTTTTTGGGTTCAGGGAGCACCAAAACGAATATTTCCACTAACAACTCAAATTCGAAAATTTTTATGAAAACAATACTTTCTCCATATACTATGTATAAGGGGAGAAAGTAAAATGAACTAAGAAGCTTTTGTAACAATTCATAACACAATGATCGCAGAGAATAAAATAGATGGCCTTAAAACGTTCACTGCAGACTGCTCCGTTCTGACTGGGTCCGCTACCTTCCACCACACGAACTACTCCCCTCGGAGTATTTGCTCCTTTCAATTTCAATACAACAAGTATGTGGCAGCACTGCGGAAAGGATGGGTATTTTCATTTCTGCGTGCGTGTAGCTATGGATACCGACTTTATTGCTGTATAGTTGGTACACAATTTCCCGATTTTCTCAGTTGTCACGGGACTTCCCTGCACTCGATTTTGTCCCAATTTAGTCTCTCTAGATTACAACCCTTGTTGGCTCCTCTGAATGATTATTTAGATCTAAAAGTTCCGATGATACTTGAATTGAATTGAATTGAAAATATCTTTATTCATAAAGTATACAATGGTATACATCGAATGGCGTCATTAAACTAACTATCACTAACACCAGTTTACAATGTCAATAATCTTAAAATAGACATCTAGCTACAATTCAGCAAAATCATATAAAGGATTATCTATCAAATACATTTTAACCTCTTTTTAAACACCTCAAGATTACCTATGTCCTTCAATTCCACAGGTAACCTAGATAAAAATTTTGCACCAGCACAAGATTTTTTTTGTTAAAGAATGTGAGCTTGTGGGGATTAATGGCAATTTTATTTCTATTTCTTGTGAAATATGAGTGACTGTCGCCTAGCGTGGGAACCAAATTGTTTTTGCACAGTTGTTTTAAGTGGAGAGTTGTATGAAAAACATAAAGACTATAGACAGTCATTATGCCCAAACTTGAAAAATACTGACGAACAGAAACACCAAAATTCAAATTCAACATGGTACGTATTGCCCGTTTTTGAAGAAGGAGAATTCTACCCAAGTTCTGTTTTGATGTACCGCCATAAATAGCAATACCTAATGTGATTGACGATTCTATAAGTGCAAAGTAAAGAGTTTTTAAAGTGTTTATTGAACAAAATTTAGACATTCTATACAAAGCATATATACCTGAGGTGACTTTATTTACTACATGATCAACGTGGAGATTAAATGACAAATTTTCATCTACAATCAGACCTAAAAATGTTGTAGAACTAACTTTTTTCAAAGCTTGATCATTAATTTTTATTACAGGATCCACAGAGGGTTTACTTTTTCTAGCTTTGAACATAATATAGTTAGTTTTACTTGTATTTAATAATGAATGCCGCATAAAGCTTTAGCGTAGTGACCATATGGTAGCGCCTGCAATTCGTTTGTATACAAGATTCCAGGGGTCTTCTTTCATATCGCCGACAGTACAAACGGTTCTAGAATATACAATTTTCAAAATAGCCAATTTGTTCAAAATTTTATAAGGATACTAAATATATAAACAAATAATCAGGTAAAGCAGCAAATAACAAGTTTTAGATAATAATCTGTTGTTGCGCCTATAGCAAATGAGCAAAATGGCCTTGGCCACGTTACAGTCGGAAGGATAATTTACCTCGATATCACTGCCGCCTATTTTTCCAGGATCATCAGCCAACCCTTCATTATCACTAAAATTGTCTTCTAACGTCCCACGTCACGTATGTCACTACTGTCAGTTATTACAAATAAAAAAAACGAAAAACATCTCAACACAACACCATTCCCGAAGTTAGCAACGCACAACAAAACTTCACACTTTAGCTGTCTGCTAAAGTACGATTGGCACGAACGTAAAAAGCGTCTGCAGACAGACATCAGGAGAAAGCTTAGAATCTGCCGTAAATGGCGATACCAATTTCGATCCGGCTCATTAAGATTCAATGCGTCCTAGAGCCTATTCCGTAAACGCTGTTTGACTGTCGACGTGTTTGGTTTGTGTAAATAAATAGTTTGGTTTGAAACTACTCCCGTAGTTACACTTGCCCCAGATGGAAAAAGTTAGGGCAAGTGTAACCATGGCTGCCATATGCAAAGCTTTAACAATAGAATAATACCCCCGTAGCAGCAAACCTGCGTACTCAGCGAATTTCCAATGCATATATATGTATCTTAATACCACATAAAGCCACATATCAAGTTTCATCAATATACATTCATAAATAAACGATTTATGACATTTGAATTATTCTCCATAAGAATAACATGGCGGCTGAGTATGCAGGTTTGCTGAAGAAAGGAACTCAAAAAACGGGGTTTTATACAAATATCAATATAACTCATGTAGGTAAAGCCACATACCAAATTTCATTAATTTATTTTCATAATGAAGGCAGATAACACGTTACTTATTCTCCATAAGAATAACATGGGGCTGAGTACGCAGGTTTGCTGCTACGGGAGCCTTTGGTAAAAAATTGTTTTTTTGAGCAAATATCAATGGTCCACAACCAGATGAAACCGTATACCAAGTTTCATCAGTATACGTTCATAAATAAGCGAGATATAAAATTTGTATTTTCCTCCATAAGAATAACATTAGACAACGTACTGTGTTTAGCACTTTCAATATCTCGGTAACCAATTGACGTAGAGAAATGATCAAAATACCAAATTGTGTGTTTTTTTAAGCTGAATCCAATGGAAAGACTAAAATTTGACTATTGCCAAAATTATGTGTAAAAAATTCGAAAAATCCATTTTTGGGGTACAAAACCCCCCCAAAATACCCCTTCGGATAGAGCGATCTGGCTGGTTTTCGAACTTAAAGTCATAAATGTTGCTTTACATGTTTATACCAAATTTCATCAAAATCGGATAATTTTTACGAGAGTTATCGTGCTCACGGACACATATATATATATATATATATATACAGTTTCGAACGAATGGTGTTTTTGGGGTCTGGGGACCTCAAAGCGAAAAGTTATCATGGTCCCGGGCCTAGGTCTTACCATGCCGACTACGGTAATAGCTTCTTCCCTATAGGGGAAATTCGCTAAAATGAATCATATATTTGAAATCTTCATGCAAAAATTAGTTTCTCCACCAAAAATTATATATTTATCTTTAAAAATATTAGTATGACAGACCACTGAACTTTGAGGATGCCACTCATCCACTCATTGTAGAGTGAGAATGTAACATAATTTTCAACCTTAAAAATATATTACCATTTTATGTCAGGTTTGGTTATTTAGTATCAAATGTGACTAAAAAGGTATAAATAAACATATGTGATAGGTCTGAAGTACAACTAAAGCTTATTTAAAATTTATTAGCCGAGATTATACTAGCCCTGTGGTCACACTTACCCCACTTCATCCTATCTAAATAAGCCACTTAATAACATACGCTACTAAAAACAATTTGGCTCATCATCAACTTAGAGAGGATATACACCCATATAATACCAGAAACTGTAACAAAATTAATGTAAGCCTACTTTTTAACCGACTTCTTACTGAGGTAGCCTTATCAATGTGCAACTAATGTTAAACTTCACTTCCAGCATAAAAAGGTACTAGGCCAAGCTCTAAGACTTAATTAGCTAAGTTCTTCGACCTAAGTTACATGAATCTTATATAAGAGGGTATCCATGCAAAGAGTATATGGTATCATCAAAAATGTAAACATATTTTTCCAATATCTACAGTACAAATTAATTTAAATTGATGGTTTGAAAATGGATAATTTTGTTAGTACATTTTTCAACTAGCCTATACCATCCAAAACAATATTAAATTGACCAAATCATGACAAAAACAGTGCTTTACGAGTTAACTTAGGTTAGTTTATCACAGTTTATATTAATTTAAGCTAACCTATCACCATAGACCACTGCAAAATAAAACACTCTTTGATCGTGTATTAAAAACAATAACAATCAAATGGGAATATGAATATCGGTGTATCAATCATGGTAATCCGATATTTTATATTCAAGAGGTTTAAAGTCGGGTCTAAACCGGTCACCCAAATACAGTGACGTGGATCACTTGATAGTTTTCAGGTGATTAATCTCTTAATTTAATTTGATTGTTTTGGAGGACCCTTATCAAACTGTACCCCACAAAGACTTTAACATTTTACAAAATTGGAAAAAGTTATTTCTCAATACATGTTCTGGGTCGCTCCTATGGTGCAACAGCGGTGGATTTTTTGGGGATAAAAACTGTTTGCCGCTATTCACAATAGGCTAGTTTTTAAACTTAAAATTCCATTCCACTTACCTACAGGCTTTAAAAAAAAAAAACACTTTCAATTGCCAACAAGTTGTCCGCGGTACAGTTTCATAAGCGGCCACCAGCTAATCGGATCTTAAACATTCGATATATTGAATCGCATATTAAATCTATCTTTAACCTAAGTAAATAACACAAACACCCAAACATTTGAGTTCTCATGACGTATGTTGGAAAGGTCGCTGAAAACTGGGATTAAGAGCGATGATGTAAGTTACACATATATTTTAATGAAACATTTAACAAGTAAAAAACAAACGAAAACTAAAATTTAAAAGTACAAAATAATAAAGAAACGTATAACGAAGCAAAAACTTAGTTATATTTGCTCAGGCCTAACTTATATTAACTTAGTTTATTCTATCCATGAAAGCAGCCCATAATGTTTACCCCAGGGTTTAAGCTGCGGTCGCATTTGTCGCAAAATGCGACATGCACCACAAAAATGCGACAATATTTTGGCAGGCTGTCGCTTTTTTGCTACAAAGAAAAGTATAAGAATTTTTTTAATTTTATTGCACAAAATCTGGTTTTAACAATACAAATTGTATTATAAGTCCATGATCACGATCCACGTCCAAAAAGATTAGAAGAGTAGTTGGGATGTTGTAGAGGCTTAACGTTGCGTTGGTTGCACTACGTCACTTTACCGATCGCTTCTGAGCGAGTGGTAGAGGAGACGAGCCTACATTACGTAAACTGTTGCTGTCGATTTCAACTGCGTACCGTGTAAACAGAACGGGCGAGTTACTGATATGACAGTTGTAGTGACAGTAGCTACTAGCTAACCCCGTAGCAGACGTCACACGCTGTAACTCGGTTTGGCGCGCACTCTGTAGTAGCCGAGTGAATCGGCGAATGCGAGAATGTCGAGGGATAGTTCGCCACCGAAGGGATGACTGCGCTCGCCTCGCAATCGCAGCGATTCTTGTCGGTTTTTGTGACCGAGTCAAAAGAGACGAGCGGCAGGTCCTCCATACTTAGTGCCGCTCGCGGTCTCAACTCGCTGCAGAATGTGGACGGTTATACGAGCACGAGTCGCTCGAAATCGAAACGATCGGCGAAAGTGTAGACGTACCTTAGCGAAAACAGACAACTCGAAATCGGTGATGCGCAAATGCGATCGCGATATGCTTTGAGGTTATGTTTCAGTGTGTGTAATGTTTGGGGTGTGTGAGTTTTAGTTGTTCTGGTGCCATATTAGGCCTATAGATTCTATTAGAATGTTTAGTATATTTCCATTACAGACTTTAATGGTTTAAATGGATAAGTTACCAAGACTCAGCTGAATTATATATTATTTAAATGTTAAACCTTAAAAACAAATACAAGCAATAAAAACAACCAAAAAATAGTATAATGACCCGCGATAAAAATGCGAAAAGAAAAATATTTTTGCTACAAGTCTCTAAGAGCTTGTAGCATTTTTACTCACAGAATTTTTTCCCCAGCTGAATCCCTGGTTTACCCTGGCAAAGATAACTTAAGTTTTAGCTGAATTATACGTAATTATTAATGATTTATTTGTTGAATGGTAGTTTTCGTTTGTTTGTTATTTGTTAAATGTTTCATTAAAATATATTTGTAACTGGCATCACACATTATTATTGACGATACACAATTTGTTGATTTTAGATTATAACATTAATGTACATATCGAGTAAATAATGTTCTACATGTACTGTTAAAATGTGATTCAAAATATAGTGTGTTCCGATTCAATATATCGAATGTTTAAGATCGATATATCACATCCGATTAGTTGGTGGCCGCTTATGAAACTGTACTCATTGTTCGCTTACTCCCTACTTCCCATCTGTTGGAGTTGGATGTGAGCCGCTTCAAAAGGCAAGAAAACTACTCCAATACTGAAAGCCTAAGTGATACTAGTGTCCACATGGCTATATTGCGTCCCAGGACTACCTTAAGACTGGTCTATACCAGTTCTGAGGCTGACATTGGGTATAGCAAATGAAGTTGTCATTACATATGGTAAGTCTTTTGGCCGTCCATTATGACTAACTTCCCTTTCACCTTTGGTCCCTCCATTTGCAGCGGCTAGGGACAGAGTCTCCGGGTTTGGTCCCCCACCCCTGCCAACCTGAGAATGAATGGTCCCTGGCTGTTGTACATGGATACCCTGTCAGTTGAGTTGGCCTGTTGGAGGGCAACATGAGGGTCCCCTGTTGAGAGCCTCATCCCAGCTGTCACAGGGGTATGGGAATTGGCCCTCTGAGGGGTCGATTTGGCTGCCGTCCCTTCCCACCCTTTCCTTTCCTGCTATATCCTATCTTTCCGGTAACCTTCGCAATATTCCCGCTTGTGGAAGAGGTGACTAGCAGCAAAGCTGGGGTTTCCTAATCCGCCAATAACAACAACAACATGGCTATATTGCTGATGTGTTTTCCTAGCAATAAGTGTCTTCAGAGTCAGATCTGAAAGGTCTTGTTGATTTAGGTTATGTTTTAATTAACAAGAGCACTATGTTTTATTTGACATGTCTATAGTAAGTTAGGCTACATGCATTTTTTGAATTTGGTCAAATAAATGAGTTATTAAATCAATATAGGAGTAACCGAAACTATAATATACCTTATAAATCATCGATTTGCCCTAAACCAAGCTTCAAACAAAAACAAGGGGGTAAAAAAGGCAAAAGGAATAGGCCTAGGCCTTGTCTAAGTAAAATCTAGCCTATTCATATGAGGCAATATTTGTTCAGATATTTCAAACTTAAGATATATTTTATACAAATTAAATCTTAGCACATTCATTAATAACTTCAATGTTCAAACAGACAGTTCTACAGACAAAGTATTCTTGGATTTAAGTTAGTCTTATTAACGTCTTATAACTGACTTATGATGGAAGTAAAGACATCCTCACAATAAAAACAGTTGAATGAACAGTAACTTCAGGGGACGTTTACCTGCCATTACTTAGAAACAAACCAATAAAAGCTAAATTTACATGGATCCAGAACTTACCTAAAATGTTAAAAAACACAAAAACTAATAAAATATTATCTAAACTCTCCAAAACTGAAGGAAAAATTACTATTCATTACTCCGACTTAATACTTTAACACCATACATATAACCATTGTTCAATTCCTCATTACTCTTCTTCTTACTTCTTGTAGTTGTAACTTGTAAGACGTCATAGAGTAGTAGAAGTATTTGCAAAGACGTTTGATTCTAACCCTTAGAAATTGCATATATATATATAATTTATTGACAATAATCAATGTTGGATAACATTCTATTGTCGATAATATATTTTAGCTTTGTATTTATTTTATGTAGTAAAAAACATGTATGTGAATGCATTACATCTGATTTTTCCAAAGGCAACCAAGTAGATGTTATATACTTGGATTTTGCAAAAGCCTTGAACAAACTCAGCCACTCCCACCTTATCTCCAAAAACTCAAAGGATACGGAATCATAGGTTCAACGCTGAGATGGTTTTCGAGCTATCTTGAGGGCAAACTAACTACTCGTGAAATTCGCGGCTTGCACTTCTCCTGCTTTCAACGCCACCTCCGGGGTTCCCAGGGCTCCTTGTTGAGACCCTTCCTCTTTAACATCTACATAATATGACCTTGCATCGATCATCTCTTCTAAGTCACAAAATTGTTCATGGAGGTAACAAAATTGGATGATTGTAGGAAGCAACAAGAAAAACTTGATGTCCTCCTGACTTGGACAAAATATAATTCTATGTCTTTAAATTCAGCAAAGTGCAAAGTACTGTCATTCCATCGAAAGTCAAGCCCTTCAACTATCAAATACGTAACCAAGAACTTGAAAGAGTGTCCTCTTTCCGAGACCTTGACGTAATGTTTTCTCATGATCTGTCTCCAGTACTTCAAATAGATTAAATATGTACTAAAGCCAACCGCACATTAGGCCTTCTCTACAGGATTTCAAAGGACCCATCCTGGCCTTTTTTAAGCTGGAAAATCGCCGCAAAATCTCTGATGTGTCTGTTTCCTCTTCAAGTTGCTGATTGTCGCATCAAATGTCCTGATCTTCTGGCTCAAATCGAATTCCACGTCCCTTCCAAGACCCGTTCCCAAGATTTTTTTGTTAGAAGGGCGCACAGCACAAACTACATGCACCACTCTCAAGAATGACACGCCTTGGAAATGAATAAGTTTCTGGCGACCTAAACTTTTTCAGCGGGAACAGCCTAGAAGCTTTTAAGATAGGGGCCTTGCGAATCCTCTCAGCTCCTATCCCGTAACTCCCCATTCGGTCACACCTTCAATAATGCACCTTGAAATGTTCCTCCCTCTGTTATTATTACCTAGAACAATTTTGCATTGCATACATATATAAAATCAAATTCGCCTTAAGCTTCATATCACCTGTTTTGAGCTTTTTTTAAAAAAAAAGTCTAGCATGATCCGAAAATTATTGTTCTGCACTGTGAACAAGTTGTTGCATATTTATATTGCCATAGTTATTAACTAATATATTAGGATAGTAGGTACCGGTACTGAATTCTTGTTTTTGCATGACAATGTTTATTATTGATGTGGCTTGAAATATTGTTCTTTCTATTGTAGATTTAGTAATTTATCCTTGTTTTGCAAGTAGTGCTTGAACATATATAATCTGCATCCTGAAGCTCTGCATACCATTGAACATTTTCACCAAGAATTCATTTGACATTTGTTCATCAATTATTGTATGTTACTGAATTTTATTGTAGGGAAACCAAAATTAAACTTTATCAGACGATATGAAAGGGGAAAGGTAAATTATAAATTCTCAATCGAGTTGTCCCTACGAGCAAAGAGTACTACCATTGATTACTTATATATGATCAATCATCCTACTACTACTTATGACCTCGTACTCTCTTCTCTACCTTATCCATGCCAATTTTCTTTTAATTACTGTTGTTTGTTGTTTGTTTTGTTTAGTATTTAGAATATCTGTATTCTAGGTTATCTTCAAGTGTTTCTGTAACTATATTAAACCATTGATAGGATGTATAATCAATGATTAAACTCTTGCGCTAGGTTGACACATTAGTTATTGAGAGTGATTGTTATTAGTCGTATAAAAATAACTATGGCCTAGGCCTATACTAACCATAGGACTATTCAAGATGAACCAAGGCCCAACTTTCATGGAAGAGGATTATTGCATTTCAAAGCAATAGTTTGTTTGGTAATTTTTATTTTAAGTAATTACTTATTAGATCTTATTATTCTATTTGTTAATCTGTGTAATACTACTGTGAGATTGAAGATACATACATACATTCATATCCTTTGTAGTCCCATAGACCGCAGCAGATGGCATGGGATCAGTCAATACAGGGAATGTGATTGCATATCCCCAAATTTAGTGCCCAAAAAATATCATGAATGCAAAAATGGTATAATTTCATGATCTAAATAAAAATTTTATAGGATTATATTTGAAGGCAAAGGTCAAAGCAGACGGGAAATAACAAATTAAAAGTGAAATTGGTCATGGCAAAAGGTTGTAAGAACCCTGCCAATTTGATTATTGAAAATTATTCAGGTTGTAAAAAACAATTAATTAGAGTCCTGAATATCCTTTAAATAAAAAGGAAGCTTGCTATAGAACTTTATACTCTGATGACTGGGTTATTCTTCAAATATTTTAAGATTATGGTGCACTGAGGCCCTGACATCATATTACAGAATTCAATCATATTGAACAGCTTAAGCGCCATCTCTTGGCAAGTCTTTTTCATCTCTGCTTTAGGCAATCGTCAACTCTCAAAACTTGTTTACTTTGGCCTCTTTGAACACACCTTAATTTCTCCATAGTACTCTGGGGTTTCTCTTCTGATTAGCATCTCATGAGTATTTTCAAACTCCAAAAGGAGCTATCAGATAAATTTTGGTTCCTTCTGCTGTCGAATGCAGATGAAACAAAAAGCAGATGACTGTGGAATAGCCTAGAGTATGCCTGAGTAGGTAATTGATGAGTACACCTTTAAGTTGTAGGACATTGGAGTGGTTGATCTATAAACACACACATTACCGTACACGTTTCATTTAGGCCACTCCAAGATGGCCATGTCCGAATCTTGGGGCTTTGCCTGCTGCTGACTGTAGGGAAGTCATAAAATATACCCTACTTAACCTTACATTCTTTCAATATTTTTTTATTTAATAGTAGACCTATCAGTGTCAATGACTAATAACATCATAAATTTCAATACACAAACTTTCAATTAAATCACTACACAAGCACTGATTTAGCCTAAGTTCATACACGAGTCGCTGAAAAACTCTTCTAGAAACTGAAAACAATACGATCCATAAAGCCCACTCGGGAATATGTTACCAGGAGAATGAAGCAAATAAGTGGACTTGATACAGCTAAGGTTGCCTACTTCGCTCTGTTTGAATCTCATTTGGGATATGGTTTGGACTATGGGAAGGGGGGTTTATGGGGGTTTTAAATTTTCCAAAAAATCAGTTTTTTGCATTTTTTACCCTAAAATTTTTAAAATACTTAATTTTGGGTTAAACCATATTATAGAGCTTAAAAAAACAAATAATATGGTTTTTTGAATTATTAACCTAGGTCAAGTGGTTGTGGAGAAAATAAAAAAAACTGCTCATAAAATTTCCCATGTTAATCTTATGGGAAAAAGGTTTTTGGCTTTTCCTAAGATACTTTTAATGTAAACTTCACATTTGCTTTTACCAATCAACTCAGCTCCACAAAATAATCATTTTGGTGTTTAAATTGTGATTCTACGTCCAACCGTTGCAGAGTATTCAAAGTTCTAAACACAGTATGTTGTCCAATGTTATCCTTATAGAGAATAAATAAAATTTGATATCTCCATTATTAATGAATATATATTGACAAAACTTGGCATGTGGCGTCTCGTAGTATTGGTATATTGATATTTGCACAACAAATTGTTTTTTTCTTGATCATCCCTGTAGCAGCCAACCTGTATACTCAGCCCCAATGTTATTCTTATGGAGAATAAGTAAAATGTAATGACTCCCTTAATTATGAACATAAATTAATAAAACTTGGTATGTGGCTTCACCTTGTTGAGTTATATTGATATTTGTATAAAAACCCCATTTTTTTGGTTCCTTGTTGCAGCAAACCTGCTTACTCGGCTCCCATATTATTCTTATGGAGAATCATTAAAATTGTATATATCGCTTATATGTGAATATATTTTTATGAAACTTGGCTTTATATGGTATTAAGACATATATTATGCATTGGAAATTCGCTGAGTACGCAGGTTTGCTGCGACGGGGGATCTCTTTATTGTTATAATACATTTTTATAGTTTTTCCAGCGAGGCTGGGAAAACAGCAAACATTGTCATTGGTCTGAAAACTAAATTGATCCTCTTAATAAACTTAAAAATGTACGAGAGCTTATTTATCTGCTGTTTTCTCAATTAGCTCAATTGGGATTTCATCCTCTTGCTAAATTTTTGTTTGTGAAGTCAACTTCTCTTCGTCAATTCATATGTATGAGTGAACTGAAAGTTGTTTTGCTGATTAATATTTTCGTGAACTCTATTGCAGTATGCAAACTAGGTTGATAATCCATTTCTTGTGATTCGTTGGTAAACTTTTCATTAAACAAAATAAAATGGACTGAACAAGTATCGCTAAAAAGTAATCGTGACCTAATGCTATTTTACACTCTGAATTCTGGAGGTGAACTAAACAATTCTATATGGAGTGTTTCTATTTGGAGATTTCTGTTTATTGCCACCAAACAGCTTACCCATTTATTAAAATGAACAGGCCTTCCCCTACTTTTGCAGAAAAAATATCAAGCCACAGTTGGAATGGCGTAATTTATCCCAATTAATTCTCTGTAACCCTTTCTGTGCTAATTAAGAGCATTGAACATTTTTCATTTGAAAAGTGCCAAGTCAGCCAGGAGGGTGGAATGCATTGCATAAGAATAAAAGTTTAACAAAATCAATTTTCTGCCAAAAGTCCTATGGGATATTCATTGTATCTCGATCGTGAGGGGAACCTAATGGAATCGTCGACGTTTCAAAAGAACTTAACCGAGTCAACCAATATAGGTACCACCCATATATCCACACTACCTTATCAAAATTAAACACAGAACAATAATATATCAATACTTTTTTCTTAAAACACTCAACGTAATGTCGTACCGTAGTTTTTTTTGTTTAATTAGCTGTGTTAAAATACATTTTATAGCACCAGCAAAATAATATCAAAATTAATTGATTGAATGATGACTGACTCTCTTGAATTAAAATATATGTTCGTAATGTTACAGGAGAAGATATGATGGCAGAGAAATACGCTTCATCTCCCGTCCAATGTTTTCTTCTCAGCCTTCCTTGTGGATTCTTGCAGTTGAAATCAAACTATGAAGATGCGATCAGTGATGATGAATCTTTAATTTATGGCCTAGGCTCAAACACTTTGTTAGTTAGTGAAAAAACAGCAAGAACGTTAGAGCTGGTTTCACCAGGGAGGTGTAACGCTTTATGGGTCGTTTTAAAATTGAGTTTGAGTGTTTCAGAGTCTGATAAAAACAGTAGTACTTATGACTCAAATAGACTGGTTCAAGTTATTATTGACGAGAGAGTGAGTGATGAGTTGGTCGTTTTAAGTGAAGATTTTCTTTACAATTTGGAATACAGCTCGGGTTTGCGGAGTTCTTGTCACGTTACCTCAGTACTCAAACCTAGACAGTTGCACCTGTCATGTGAGAGCCGTGATGAATGTTTGCCATCTAAAGCTACAAAAGTCATTCTGTCACTAATCCAGTTTGAAACAACCCCGGAAGATAACTTTGTTGACAAAGTATTACAAAGTTATTTCACTTTTCCAAGATATTTATGCAGGAATGATGTTTTCGGGGTGTATATTCCTCACCACAACAAACTGGATTCGATAAACACTACAAACATAGATTTAATTTATTTCAAGGTTTGTGAGATGGAAGGAGACGAATATCTTGGTGATGAGATTCCAAACGTTTGTCGGGGTTACCTTGTCGATAGTTCGGTCACGATTTATCAAGTTTTAAACAACCAAGACCTCTACCCTGCGAGTAGACTAGCTGTTAGCTGTGCTCGTGTAGGCCTCAATGAAATACTAAATAATAAAAAACTGCTCGACAGTTTCTACTCACGGGGTCACAACCTCACACCTAAATGTTTTGACGACACGTTTCAAGTTTTGTGCAAATGGATGGAACCCTTTCTACGTGGATATAAAAAGTTGCAAGGTAAGGTGTATAATATCATTATATCGGTACATTAACAAAGTGTTACAAGTGCTGTATTAGAGTTTGAATGTCATTAATAAATACTTGTTGCATCCAACTGGTTTAAAGATAGGCCTAATGGTTTTCTGTTGAATGAAGCTAAAACACAATCAATTTTTTTTAGTTTAAGACCACTACCTCAAGCACCACATCTGGATAATAGTTCTGATTCAGTCAAATTCTTAGGTATACACATAGATAATAATTTAACCTGGGGGCATCATGTTGACTTTATCACAGCTAGGTTGTCTAGAACTGTCTACCTCCTGAGACGTCTCACACACTGTGTTGAAATCAACCATGTAAGAACAGCTTATTTTGCATACTTCCAGTCAATCATTAAATATGGTCTGCTACTGTGGGGCAACTGCTCGAGAGTTAGTGAAATCTTGCTGTTGCAAAAGAAAGCCATCCGAATTCTAACAAACTCTAATCCCATAGATCATTGTAGGCCACTTTTTATTCAATCAAAAACTCAAACTGTAATAAATCTCTATTTATTTGAACTCATTACATACATAGTAAATAACCCACAGTTGTTAAAACTTCCTGAACATGTATACAGCACTAGAAACAAGGACAAAGTCTTAATAGATTATTGCAGGTTGAGTAAATCGCAAAACAGTCACGTTGTAATGTCCCTTAGGGTGTATAACAAATTAGTAGGTTGCATTAGTAAATATAATTCTAAGATTCTAAAAAATAAGTTTTATGACTGGCTCCTTCAAAACCATTTTTATAATGTAAGTGAATTCCTTGGAAGCAATGTTGACTTTTAAGAGCTACATCCTATGTATTCTATAGGCCCAATGTCTTTATTGTATTGTACTGTTTATGTTGTTAGCCTATTATGTATAGCCTGTATATATGTTAGCCTCATTTTGATTAAGTATTGACTTTGGCTATTGCTGTAAGACTGACATTGCTGATACATGTATTATTGTCCAATGGCAAATAAAGATTTATTTATTTATTTAAATATTAATATCAAACAATTATTCTAGATTGTGTCAACTAGTTGATATGAAATTAATACAGTAAGTTACTTGCTTTTTAAGATGGACATATAAAATTGTCGTCTCTGTCCAAACAATTTAAAGCTTTTAATTATTCATAATTGAGGAGTCTTACTAACAGTGAAGATTCAAAATGACTATAAATCCTCAAGAACGACTTTTATTCCCTATACTGTACCAGTACTCTCTAATACTGTACCGGTACTCTAAGTTCATCCCCAATATTTTACAAATCAAAGAAGCAACGTTCAAAACGCTCCCGTCTCATTCCTATCTGTTAATTGTAACCGCATTACAAATTACATTTGAGGATTGTAGCTAATTACCATGCTACTGACTGATTTTTAGCTTTCTGCAACACCAGTCTAAAAAAAAACCTAGTTTGTTGGTGCTGTCTCTGAAAACATAAAACACAAATTTTCTCACAGTTGAGGCATCTGCCTCTTGCACTCACTGAGGACTCATTGGCTTGAGATAGAGCCATCGAAAAAGATTACCTAATCTAATTTGAATTGAGGGTAGAATATTTATTGTTAGGCCTATACATATATATCCTATTCTCTAATATGAGCTATATCTGTGTGCAAAATTTATCTCTCGATCCAGCGGAAGGATTTTGCTGAAAGTTTGGGATTAGAGGCTTTTGGGTCTAAAAGATCGATTGATAAAAACCACTACCTCAGGAAAACTTGTATTTTTCTAAACAACTCATTTGAAAATTGAAAATTTTAACATTGGGCTTATGGAGTTTAAAATCATAACCCCGGTTACTATGAATAACAAAAACAAACCATTAAATCAGCTTCTATAAATTAAAATATTGTAAACTTATCATTATCATTATGGAAATAAAAAACTACTTGAATGGCAACTCTCATAATGGAAATAAAAAACTACCTGAATGGCAACTCAAACTTTTTTCGATAGGCGAGTGAGCGTAGCGATTGAGCTCATCCGGGAGGCAAGTGAGCGTAACGAACGAGCTCATATTGAAGATGAATGAGTATTTGAAATAAAACAAATTCAATGCCTCTTCTGCGGAATCAAACACCGAGCATGGCTTGGTCCCCTGGTACTTATTTATAAAGTAGCCTAATTCCTAGATGCTTATTAGTCTTGAAAAATAATCATTGTTCTATCTGCTTAGATGTTGAGCTTAGTCCAATTTTACTATTGTCGGGGCCGAATGGATCAGGAAAAACAATGTTGATGGAAGCCGTGACCAGATACTTTGGAATAAACTATTGGAGAATGGATTGTGTGATGATAGGAGAACCGGTGCCAGGGCAGGTGGAAGCCAAGCTGAAGGCGGTGTTTGGTAAACTGAACACGATAGCACCTTGTATTCTACATTTTAGTAACATCCAGGTAAGGTTTATTCTATCACAGTCTTTTAGTTTATAGTTATCCGTTATTTGTGATCAAAAGATTTTAAAAAGTTTTAAATACATAGGTAAAGTGAAATCAGATATTATTTATTCATAATCTTCAACATTAGAATACAGTTCAATTTGCTATTTACAGGAATAAATACAGTGTTGTAATAAGAACTTTTAAATGCTGAAACTTATATATCACATGTGTTCTTTGTCTGCCACCAATTTATATCTATAAAAGGCAAAGCCCTGGTTGACTGACTCACTCATCACTAATTCTCCACCTTCCCATGTAGGTAGAGCTGACATTTTGTACACTGATTCTGTAGGCATAAAATAGGAAAACTAAATGGTTTTCATCCTGATCTGACCTTAGGGCTCCGCCAGAGATCCCGGCAAAGTTCCCATGTATTTCTTATGAACATTCATTTTTGTTTAAGCTAATGAAAATACAAACAGCTGATCTTGATTCGTAGTAGTTCCACGGGCTAACCACAGAATGCAGCACACACAACTGTCATAGTTTTTTTAATCATTTGCAGGGCGAAGCCTGTGGGAACAGCTAGTTTATAATAATACCTCCCTTTATTGTATGGGGAATTGTTACATTTCATAGCAAATGCCAATTGTGTTCTTTATCTGCCACCAATTTATATGAAATTTATAATAATATCTTTGTTGTATGGGCAATTCTTACATTTCATAGCAAATGCCAATTGCATTTTATTGTATTCATATAGACAAGAAGGCATCAAAATATCGGTCTCTCGCACATTCAAACTTACATATCGGACTCACTCACTTGCACATTCGTATGGGACAACATTTCCGAAGCAAGAGTAATTTAAAAATCATCCCAGCGGCTCCTCAGAAATTCTTTGTCCGAGTAGAACGCTTCAGATGCCAAAACTGCTTCAGAAGAATTTTGCATTGATTTTGGTTCGCTAACAGTTTTACCTGATACATTTTTTAAAATAATTATCATGTTTTGTACTTTGCTCATGAAATATATTTATTCTAAGATTGACAGAAAAACATAAACAAATTAGGAACAAGTCGTTTTTATTATTTTTAGGTAATGTACTTATTTAACCCATTAAGGTAGTAATTTTATTCTATTCACAATAGCCTATAAAGGGATTTGATTGGTGCTGCACTCTAGTAGCAAAATATGTAACTAATGACCGCGGACGACTACATTTCTATCCGCTAGGAGGGCGGACTGACTGAAAAATCTTAATATCGCCGCTAGGCCCTTGGTCGTGTTAGCTGAGTTGACTACGTCGTGGAAACACCTTGGCCAGGTGGTGATACGATGTTCGTGGGTTCGATTCCCGCACACGACCAAAACTGACCAGTCGTGCAACTCACAATGAGTTAACCAGTCTGTGGCAACGTTGGTGGGCGGGCCCAAGTAAAACAAACGGTAACAGGTTTGCTGGGAAGTTGACGGGATCGGTTAATTCTTTGTGAGTTGCACATGGTCAACACTGATTTTGCTACTTTTTACTTATGTCTACTGTGTGTGTGCCAATGTGACTCTAAAAACTGAAATAAAACAGTATTTTAATGAAAATAAACCATTAATCCCAAATTTCTATTCCAATTCATGGGTTTAAAAAATTACAAGTAAGGAATGAGTCCAGCTCGTATTGTCTATGCCAATGGGTTGATAAAAGTCATCACTCACTGGTAAAGTAGATAAGAGCCCTTTAAATTTTAGAAATGAAGCATAGTTTCTGATCACAAACTAAATACCACACATTAAATTTAACTTCGGTTCTTGAGGAGTAAAAATCCAACATGGCCACCTCTTAATGCGTGTTCAGGAAAGTAATGGTTTAATACGTATAGAATAATATGTTGCAGGCTTTATTCGAAGGTGTAGATGGCAAAGATGACGTTCGAGTTCTGACTTGTTTTGAACAACACATTAAGTCGTTAAAACCAAAGTGGCCGGTAGTTATAATGGCTTCCACTAGCAACCTCAAATCCATGAGTTCGAGTGTCAGTCAGTTGTTTCTGGAGTCAATCAATGTGAAGCCACCGAACCAAGCGGAGAGAGAGGAGATGTTGTCGTGGTTTGTCGATTGTTGTTGCGGAGTGATTGACAAACAAATACTGCAGGCAGTTGGGGCTCAGACTTCTGGGTTCTTACTGAGAGATTTGGAAATGCTCGTCTCACTCGCCTCAAAGTGAGTTCTAATTCTTACCGAGTGTTTCGATCCATTTAGGAAATTTACATCCATTAGAATTGTAAATTGGAGGGCGTTGCTCTGTTGTTTAGCTATTGTATTGTAATGAGAGCTTTGATGTAGATAATGCAGGCCTACTGTTCGAGCAAACATGATAAACTTGAAATTTTAAGATAACGTTTTTATTTAAAACTGAAAACAAGACTGTTTTGAGACTTGAATATAGATGCTTTTTTAAAAATAAATTACAATAATAAGAAATTTAAACCCTTTTACTTTCTCCCCTTATACATAGTGTAAGGAGAAAGTATTGTTTTTGTAAAAATGTTTGAATTAGAGTTGTTAGTTGAAATATTCGTTTTGGTGCTTCCTGAACCCAAAAAAGTGATTTTTACGTGATGTCTGTCTGTCTGTCTGTCTGGATGTGTACAGAGCTAAAGCCCACACCAATTGGCCGATTTTGATGAAATTTGGTATGTAGGTACTCCAGGCGTTATTTTCATTTTTTGGAATTTTTTATTTTTAAGGGTAATTATCCCCCAAAAACCGCTAAAAACATGAAAAATCTGAATTTTTCATAATCGGCTCTAACGATTTTGATTAAACTTTGCTGGTCTGTAGAGCTTTACATTTCCAACAAAATGACACCACCTATTTTGCATTCCTGGAAAAATTTGGGTTCAGAAATCATAGGACTTAAAACATCCATAATTCAGTTATTTTGATTTTTTATAAAAACCATAAATGTTAAAAAAGATTACTTATCACCATTAAAAAGAGCTCAAAAAACTAAATAATTTAGTATTTTGAATTATTATTCTACGATTGCTGGTTGCGGGGAAAATTGAAATTTTAATTTTCTGGTAAACACAGCACATTGTCTAATGTTATTCTTATGGGGAATACAAAACTTACCATTTCTCTCCTATTTACTGATAAATTTTGTTTAAACTTGATATGCAGGTCAAGTTAGCATTGACCAACAGAGGATATTCGAAACATGTTGCAACTTAACCCTGGGGGGTATAAGGGGGCATTTCCCCTCACAAAACCATTTTGTGTAGCAACGGATTCTGTAGTGCCTCCCAAAATGGGGTTTGGGTGGATATTTCTGAAAACAACTATTTTAGACAATTCTCTCTACATACACCTGTACTTTATATTCTATATTTAGTAAATAAAAAGTAATTTATTCATTGAAGTTGAGCTAAAAGGGAGAATGTATGTGTCAGTATCCTGATACCGTTTATTTGTGTGGCATGACAGATTGACGATATAAAATACAAAATTGATTCCATAGTGATTATTTTATTAATATATAAACATAAACTATATTCATCCACTAGTTGCACACTTTCAAGCAGACGATGAATATATTTGTAAAATCGTATACAATTTAGGAGAGTCATTCTTATATTTTTTGTAGCAACTTCAATTCATATCTTTGAATCAAAGTTTCTTCGAGCAGTCAATTTTTATTCAGTGAGGTGGCGACACTGTTCTGAGCCTTAAATAATTCTCATGTGCATTTGCAGGGAAAAATACATTAGAACCAAAGAAGAAAACTCAGCTAATGAAGACTACGTTTTTTCAGACTTCTCTAAAATAATCGGTGAGTTTTTTGTATTCTTGAAGTTGATAACCATTCTGTTACACTCTTTAAAATTGGCGTACTATTTTTACGGAGCAACTAGTTTTTTCTTAATTTTGTTTTGATTAGAGTGTAACTTACAGGGTGTAAATAACAAGTCTTACAAAACTACAAAAGATATTTACTCTTACACTGAACTCACGGACAAGATGTTAAACATATAAATAATGCACAAGGGTTTGATTATGAATAATCTGTAGAATTGTTTGTAGTGGAAAACAGTGTTTACAAAGTTGTGTTTTGGATTTTTAATCTATGGATGAATGATTCTTCGTTGATAGACAAGAAGCATCCCAGAACAACCTTAAAACTGATCTATACCAGTTTTGAGGCTGAAATTGGGTCAGCAAATGAAGTTGTCATTCCATATGGTAAGTCTTTTGGCTGTCCATTATGACAAACTTCCCTTTCACCTTTGGTCCTTCCATTTGCATCGGCTAGGGTCAGAATCTCCAGGTTTGGTCCCCACCCTGCCAATCTGAGAATGGATGGTCCCTGGCTGTTGTACATGGATACCCTGTCAGTTGAGTTGACCAGTGGAGGGCAGAATGTGGGTCCCCTGTTTGAGAGCCTTATCCCAGCTGTCACAGGGGCACGGGTGTTGGCCCTCTGAAGGGTCGATTTGGCTGCCTTCCCATCCCACCCTTTCCTTTCCTGCTATATCCTATCTTTCCGGTAACCTGCGCAATATTCCCGCTTGTGGAAGATGTGCCTAGCAGCTATGCTGGGGTTTCCTAATCTGCAACAACAATGATGATGATGATAGACAAGAAGCTGGTTAACACCATCATATTTTCATAGATCTTCTGAGGCAGCTGGAATTTTTGTTTTTATATTCTCGATTGATTTCTGATACATTTTACTACGAGAAAACATAATCACTTTTGTCACGAGTGTCCCATTTCTACCTTCTTCATGAACACATTCAATTAAAAGTTAATCCATTTTACCAAAAATTAGAAATGTTTAAAAATCAAAGATTATTACTGTATGCACACACTACCTTCTGAATCGAGTAAATTTGGTTGAACAATTTTGGTGATGGAAGCACGTTAAACTGTTTCTTGGTTTATCTATCGTATTTCTTTACTCCTGCATGCGTGGCAAGCTCGCACAACCAGTTTTATTGTACCAACAATGTGATCACACTTAACGACAGAGACACGGTCTAAACTGAGGAGCTCTCTTACAACTCAGAGCTCCCGAAATCTGGCACAGATCAGCGAACCTGTTAACTTACTAATAGTCGAGATGTCTCATGTTCTTTTCTAACCATGGAATCTTTAAACAAACTTTTCACAGGCACGATGCGTAAGGTGTTCTCGGAGTCTATCGGGGCTCCCAAAGTGCCTTCTGTCTCGTGGAAAGACGTCGGAGGGTTGGAACATTTGAAAAAGGAGATCCTGAGGTCACTGAGGAGCAACATGTTCAACACGGGGTTGAAGCGATCAGGTATTTGGTTAATTCTTTAGTTACTGTTTGCAACCGAACATTTATAATTAGTTGGTAAATTGATTGTTGAAGTGGTTTTTCTCAGTAGACTTAATTATTAGTTACTATTTTTATTATATTATAGGTGTATTATAGGCTTCGCCCCGCGAATTATTTATAAAAACTATGATAGTTTGTGTGCTGCATTCTGTGGTTAGCCTGTGGAACTACTACGAATCAAGATTAGCTGTTTGTATTTTCATCAGTTCAAACAAAAATGAATGTCTATAAGGAATGCATGAGAACTTTGAACCCCCGTGGGGCACAGCCCTATAGGATTTTCACAACTTTAATATGCCTATATGTTACTCAGGACTATCAAGTATCTCTGCAAAATTTCAGCTCAATCGGTCCAGTAGTTTTCACGTGATGGAATGAGTTACACACAAACTTTCGAACGAACA
This sequence comes from Allygus modestus, assembly GCA_963675035.1. NCBI lineage: Eukaryota > Metazoa > Arthropoda > Insecta > Hemiptera > Cicadellidae > Allygus > Allygus modestus. Next base: position 8,706,831 of record OY776112.1, read on the forward strand.
TCCATACTTTCATGTTTATAATATTAGTATGATTACTACATTTTCTACAATAAAGAGCCGTAATATTGGTTAGGGCCTATAACTAAATTTAAAATTAAAACATTCACCAATATTTAAAAAAAAATTGTATTTTACTATGAGTTTTCTTGGAATAAAGTTCAGCATATGTTCTTTAGTTATACTGTGTAGCAGATTTAATCTTCAAAATTACTCCTAATCAAAATTTACTATATGTAGTTCAGATATTAAGCACGTCGGGCCTTAATCTTTGCTGATCATTTTTACACCACATCTTGTGTTATTTTAAAATCTGTAAGGTTATTATTCGGTTTTGTAGTGAAGAATCGTCTAAAGATGGCAAAAGCCGAAATACTATGAATTAATTTGTAAGTTGGTCTTTTAATTTAAATATAATATATTAACTAATCTCGATTTTAAAAAACCTGGGAATTCCATTTTGTTGTTTACTATCAGACACTCTGTTCAGTAGTTTTTTGAATAAAATTTATGAAATCATAGATAAAAAAAATATTGGACCAGGATTTTTTTCTCACATATTAGAAAGTAGTACCTGGGGGCCGAGCTTTGCTCGGGGAAAGCTAGTCAGTTTGTTTAGATGACTGGGAGTAATATTTCACCACTTCCCCCAACTGATTACCATATTTTTATAGCTCATTTGCCTCTTTCCTGCATTTTTAAGGTCACTCCAGTTGTTATTTATAAGTCGATGCCCCTTTGATTTGTTTTTCTAGGCTACTCTATTTATGTAATCTTTACTCAAATCTTTTAATCTCTGCTCTCAGGAAACCACATGTTAATAATCATAGACAACATGAGTCCCTTTGACAGTTCTCTGGTTGATTATGAACAGCTGTTACAATTCTTTTGTTTTGATTTGGAACTCCATAAGCCCAATGTTAATTTTTTTAACTTTTCATTTTAGTTTTTTTATATTATTTGATTTTTCCTGAGGATGAGGCCTGTCTAGAACTTATTTTTATCCCAGAAATTAGTTATTTCGAACATTTGAAGGAGCCGTTTTTGAGATCCATGTCGCAAGCAAGCAAGCAAGCAAACCTTATTCATATTAGAGTATAGGATTTGATGTTTTTCCTATAAAATTCTCACACAAATCAAGGTCTTAAACATCAAGAATCCTATTTTCTAATGGTTTCTCATTACTGTTCCAGGTCTACTGCTACATGGCCCGCCAGGCACAGGGAAGACGCTTCTGGCCAAGGCTGTGGCCACTCAGTGCGGCCGTAACTTCCTCTCCGTCAAGGGTCCTGAGCTGCTCAACATGTACGTGGGCCAGAGCGAACACAACGTTAGGGATCGTAAGTTCTCTTTGTATATCAGTCTGGTACATCTGCAATTTTAGAGATCGTAAGTTCTTTTTTGTATGTCAGTGACATCTGCAATGTTAGGGATCGTAAGTTCTCTTTGTCAGTCAGTCAGTTACATCTGCTGTGTTAGAGATCGTAAGTTCTTTAACAGTTATATAGAATAACATATTCAACACTTCAGCTCTTGGATATAGACTGTTCACAGAAATAAATGTCCATTTCAGTAATGATAAATAATTTTTTAATTCATAAATCAAAATTTTAGGTTTGGATTTGCGAGGCAAAATGTGTAAGTGATAAAACAACTTTCTGATGTCATAAATTATTTTTGAATTATATTTACTGTACACTCTTTAATTTCTTAGCTCCCTCAACATTTTTACTTGGATGAGCTATTTTCCTTGAGAAATACTATTTGTAGGCTATAACTATCCTGTAATTAATTTATTCATAAATCTCTAGTTGCACAAATTTAAACATTTGTAGGGGTGGGCGAGTAGTGTTTTTTTAAATCGAGTCGAGTATTGAACCAAACTACTCGAGTATCGAGTCAAGTCGATTCAAGTAGTTCTTTAAAAAGTAAAAAACACTCATTTTATTTTTTGTATTGAAACCAATGTTTTTTACATATTAAACTTTAATTATAAACATATCATTTTATTGAATTATTAAATTTATTATTTATATTATTTTAACCCTGATTTTACCATGAATTAATAATTATTTATATATATATATATATATATATATATATATATATATATATATATATAAGAGTAAGAACTTTATCCAGCCAGAAAATATTTCATACAAATACAATGGCACGTCACGCTGACTTTTGTTAATATTGTTTGTCATAAGTGTTTACCAATGTGAGTGTGACGTGCCATTGTATTTGTATGAAATATTTTCTGGCTGGATAAAGTTTTATTCTTATTCTTATAGTCTATAGTGTTTTCACCAACCATAACAACAAAAGATAAGTATTACAAATATATATCCATACAAAGATTTCGGGTTGGTTTATCAAAACTAGAACATTTTAACTAGAAAGTAATTTTTTGAGCCCGACCCAAACACTCCCTGTGGCCCTCTCTTACTTATCTTAACTCACAGATATCCATAAATAACCAACCTGTCAATGTCTCCTTTCATATGAGCTAAAAATAGATTTTAAGCTTATTTTTCTTTCTTTCAGTCACTTTTTTCGTAAACATGGGTAAACGGCGGGGGTAACTATGTTATTTTCAACTATATGGGGTAAACGGCGGGAGTAGTCAACTACTCGACTCAATAGTTTAGAGTATTTTTCCTACTCGACTCGGCCTTCAAGTAGTCTTTAGTACTCGAACAAATACTCGAAACTCGAGTACTCGCCCACCCCTAAACATTTGTGCATATTTTAAGGCAAATATGGATGATTTATGAGTGTTGAATGAGAGCTGCCTCTTGCAGCCTCGTTATTGACGAAGGCTCACTGTTTTTTTTAGCTAGGATCTGTAATCAACCCAATAACCAATGGAAGTCGAGAATTCTAATGTGGATTCCAAACCATGAACAGAGGTTAATCAAACATTACTCATCCCTTGTTATGCTCCAATTACTGATGCTTTTAAGATGCTTTTTACTGAAATTTATTTATCTATCAACGTTTTTGTTCTCTTATTTCAGTGCTATAATTTTACATTGCAGTGTTTGAGCTGGCCAAAGCCGCATCACCCTGCATTGTTTTCTTCGACGAGCTCGACTCTTTGGCTCCCAATCGTGGTCGGAGTGGAGATTCCGGAGGTGTCATGGATCGGTGAGCTTAACTTGTTTTCAAGAATTATTTATGTAAAATGTAGTTAGAAGTTCTATTGGTTATTGAGAAAATAGGAACCGAACTTGTTATTCTGATGTGTATTAGTCGTTTAATTGTACCTTTACTTTTTTTGCTACAAAAATACTTCAAGGTAAACTTACATGTTCATCATGTTTATATTTCATGTGTTTGATCATGTTCACCACCTTACATTCTGAGGTTTTGTCCATTAGAACGATTTTGATGTTTTACACACATTTGGAACAAGAAAACAAGGACTTCTCTTGGAGTTGTTTCCTCAGAGATTAATGTTTGGTTCAACTCTACTACACTTTCTACTAGGGGTGTGCGAGTACTCAAAACTTTGAGTTTTCGGCCGAGTATTTCAATACTCGGAACTCGAATCGAAGTTTTGAAAAATACTTGAAAGTTCGAGCGAGCATTTCCCGCCGATTTCCGGACGATCGCTAACGATTGTGACCGGCCAAAACGCATAGTTACGGCTGCAAAAGGCGATCGTGTCACGTAAAGTCGGCCGAAAACGACGATCGCGACCGGCCAAAACGCGTAGTAATGGCCGCAAAAGGCGATCGCATCACGTAAAATAGGCCGGATATGACGATCGTTAACGATTATGACCGGCCAAAACGCGTAGTAACGGCCGCACAAGGCGATTGCATCACATACAATCGGTCGAAAATGACGATCGGACCGCTTAATTTCGGCTGTAAATGTTGACGGCATACATAATATCGGCAAAAGTGGCGACCGGGTCACTTGATATCAGAGGTAACTAACGATTTCGTCATCTAATATTGATTATAAGCGATGTCTGGACCAGGTGATATTGGCCAAATGACAACCAGACCGTGTTTTATCGGCCGGAAAAAAAAATGTCAAACCGTGTTTTGTTTGTCAATACCTAATCCAGTTTGATTGTACTGGCCAAAACTCTGTATTGCTACTCATGAATTAGTTAGAAACCATGTTTAGATTATCAAATCTAGGCTGGTATCCAAATCCCATTACACTATTTTAAACTACCAACTGATGGAAAATACTCGCTCCAAAATACTCGAAACTCGAAAATAATTGGCACTACTCGACTCAACTCGAATAAAAGAATCACTACTCGCACACCCCAACTTTCTACACTCTCCAAACATTATGGATCTGTCCCTTTGTGAAACATTTTTATGGGGAATCCTTATTTAGTCTATTAAGGATAAATGTTGTAGGCTAGTGCCAACCGGTTTACATGACCTTACTGATGGGCAAACATCGGGAACAATGTTTTAGTATGGTTTTGTGCAGGATCGAACCTAGACTGTGGAAAACATGTACAACATTTTATTTTATTTTGAAGTATTTATTGCAACAACAAATTAATAGTTGAGGACAATTAAATTTAAGTATCATTTTCAATTACCCTGTATTGCAGCAGCTAGTCTCAGTTAGTCTTAAGGCGTTATCCTCCCAGCCTGGGCACTTGGCTAGAGGGTTTGAATCATCTCGATCGGTAGTTTTTATGTGCAACTCATGGAGAGTTCACCTGCCTGTGGCAGAGTTGAAGAGGAGGGTGGACGTTAGTCATACAGTCCCTAACTGTCAGGATGAGTGAATTCTTAGCGAGATGCACATCTGATCAGGTGTATTGCTACTTTTTTGCACACCCTTATTGTGTTTTTGTCCATGGGAAGCACATTAAAAAAAAATGTTAATGATCAGACGTTCAAAATATTATAACATTAACAAACCACAGTCAGCTACTCTATTTACAAGCTTGGGGCTCAAAGGTTTAGGTCTACTGTATCAATAAATGGGTATTAGTGCAATATGTAATTTTCACTGTGTCTATATTATTTAGGTTTTTCATTTTTCTCACAGAAAATATTCCAGAAGATATTTTGTGGCAGGTGTTTTCTATCCCCTGCCTCAGACTGGTAGCAGGTTAGACAGTCGTGACCGGTCGTTCCCTGTTGCAGGGTGGTGTCACAGCTGTTAGCAGAGATGGACGGTCTCAGCAGCTCCGGGGATGTGTTCATCCTGGGCGCTACTAACCGTCCGGACCTGATAGACCCTGCACTGCTGCGGCCGGGCAGGTGGGGCTGTGGTTGTACTTGCATAACCCGTACGGTTTGAGGGATTTTGAATTAATTTCTACTAAAAATGCTAATTCTGTTTGGCGCTGTAATTATGAAAATGAGTGAAGTTGGGAATTTCCGAATCTTTGTAATTTCAACGATTTGCTAACTTAATTCTCCCAAAATAAAAATTAATTTTAATTACAAATATTGTTTTTACATTAAAATATTCTGAACAAATATGATAACTGGAGGATGTAGGACCCCTTAACAATGAGTGTAAAAGTGCTAAAGTTGTTAAAACTCTCAAAATAAAACTAATTTTTAAATATTGTTTTTACATGAAAAGATTTTTAAAAAAGTGTGGGATTCTGTAAGATCTGGTGGCTGTGAAACCCCTTAACAATATGTGTAAAAGTGCCAGAGTTGATTATAGAAACTTATTTTGGAAACAGTACGAAAACAGTATTTAAAAATCCTTGTAATGTATTTGATTCGCTAATAATCTGAAACACACTGAGTTTAATTTTGAAATACTCATTTTGCTGTTACCTAAAATGTTTCTTTACGATCAGTAAACATTGTAAAACAGCTGTTTTTTTTGTTTAGCGAGTGAAAAAAATCTGCTGATTGCTTATTGCTTTGGGTCAAGCTAACTGAAACGGTGTTTGTAACCTCAATCTTGTGAATTTGGGTTAAAAAGGATGAAAGTGAATTTTTCTTTGTTGGTTTATGGTATCTAAAATTGTGTTCTAGGAATTACATTGTGTATGTACATAAATAACTAATATATGAAAAGATTCTTTGTAAAAAAGTGACTTTCTGTGAGATAACTGGAGGGTGACCTTGGTGTAGGCTGGACAAGCTGCTGTATGTGGGACCGTGTGAGGACCGAGCGTCGCAGTTGAGTGTTCTTACTGCGTTGACCCGAAAGTGAGTTTTAATGTCGTATTTCGCTTAGCAGAATAAGAGATCGTACTCGCTATTTTTATTTTTTAGACAAGACCCTCTTAGCTTGTTTGTACAACTGTGGTAAAGTTTAATGGAGTAGGCTCAAACTCCAACGTTTGTTGGCCACGACTTGCTGTGGGAGGTGATAAAAATGTTACGTAATTTAGTTACTTCTAACACAATTTTCCATCATGTTCAAAGGTTGAATTTTAATTATAAGTGGCCACTCAGTAAGTACATTCAATCTAACAAATTAACTTTTGTAGCAAAATGTAATATTTGTTGTACTATTTTACTCATTGAAAGTGATTAGGTCAAGAATCTAATCAAACGATCAAGAAATGCCGCTTATTTACTGTATTTTATGCCAAGAGTAAGCTGAATAAAGAGGAATGTAAAACTAGTTTACTCAACTTTGCCAATTCCATATTTTAACCCAAAAGCTCCATTTATTTAATTATTATTTATCAAAGATAATTAATAATTATGAAATTATTTTAAATTAAAACCTATTATGGTAGTAATATTATATATATAATATATTATAATATTAGCTGTGTGGGCTAAATTGTTGACACATTGCCCAGGTGTTCTTATGAACTTCGCGGGTTTCGATTCCCGCTCGTGAACAAAAATGACGTCGTGCAACTCTCAATAAGTTAACAAAGTTCTTTGGAATGACCAAGTTAAATAAAAGGGGGCTTGCTTGGAAGTTGACGGGATTGGTTATTTATTTGTGAGTTGCACATGCTCAACACTGATTTTGATACTTTCCACTTTTGTTTGCTCTTTGTGTGTCACTTTACCTCCATGGCATCATGGCTCTTTATGACTATGGCAGTGGCTCTGTCGTGGGTTTGAATCCCAGTCCTGGCATGTAAATTTTATAAGAACTGTTCAACTCGTACTGTAACAGCTCACTCCTTGGTTTGGTGGATACGTTCCACACACAGATATGTAGTCTATGTGGACGGACAAAGTAAGGCAAAAAGAGGCTGCCAACCTTTTTTAGAAAACAAAATTAAAATCATATTAAAAATTAAACTGAAAGAAATATATTTACATTAAAATATGCCATTAATCCATTTAAAAACAACATTTTCTGTTCCAATTCATAGGTTTCAAAAATGTCAAGTAAGGAATGGAACCACCATGCAAGTCTACGTCAGTGGGTTTATTTATTACCCAGTGGGATAATTATTTCTGCCTGAAGTAGATTATTGACTCACAGAGTGAACCTGTAAACCTGTAGAACTTACTGTTACGTTGCTGTGTCCGCCAGACTGACCCTCGCGCCAGACGTGGACCTGGATCAGCTGGTGTCGCGCCTGCCGCGCCGCGTGACCGGGGCCCAGCTGTCCGCAGTGTGTTCGGCTGCGTGGCTTGCCTCCGCGCGACAGACCATCCACGGTGAGCCTCTCGTTTTGTTTTATCAGTAGAGAAACCTTAAGTGGTGTGTTTTTCTTAAGGTAAATCCAATAAATGCATGGAATAGCCTCCGAATCTCTTCACACACCTCACATCACTTGACGTCAACTTGAAAATCACTTGACGTCAACTTGAAAATGAACCCATGAGGTTTGAAACAGTGGTAGTTGTATTGTGATGTAGGATCTCTCAGCAGTATCACCAGGTAATTTAAACCTTGTAGGTAATAAAATGCAGATTGCATAAATCAACTTATCTATATCTATAAAAGAGGAAGTATGTATGTAGCCTATGGACTCCGAAACCGCTCGACAGATTGTAATGAAACTTTCAGGCATTATTAAGCATTATTCAAGGATGGTTTGTGTGAAGTTTGGTGCAAATCTGTCCAAAGGGCTCCGACCCGGAGGGCATACAAGGGTGCAGTGTCAAGTTTTAGAAATTTAGTGTTTACAAAATTAACAGCTGTAATTAAAAAAATTCAAAGTTTTGGGTGCAGCAACGCGCGCCGGGTAACTGCTAGTAAACAAATGAATGTGGAACTTCACCAACTGGATGAACACAAACTTGAATATGGAAATTAACGATAGCATTGTTGACATTAACACGTTCGCTGCGGCCTACCAATGGCGGGCGTGCACCGAGCGCGGCAGCGAACCAGATTGGCACAGACGAATTCAATTATTTCGGTCTGACGAATCACAAAACAGCGATTCGGTGATGTGCTGCATTTCCACGAGATTGGACGTAGTTCGCTGAAACACCCACAGGTAGCAGCACTGCCTGGGTACTAGCCATTTCCCTTGTAATGTCAATTACAGGGAGAATATCCCAGAAATATGGGGCAAAAACTGGTTTTTTGTCCCTTATGAACGGGAATTTTAGGGGGAAATTTACTACCAATCTACACCAAAATAAAGCTCGCATTCCTAGCTAAAACTCTAACATAAAATACCCGTCCTCACCACAGTGCTGCCAGCACGAAACCAAATTGAACTTGCATGTAAACAGAGCGCCTTGTGGCGCTCTCAGATCGTGGCGTTGTTCTGCCGAGCGCCACATGGCGCTCGCCGCAGCGAACGTGTTAACACCATGGATTTGTCATAGTTACTCTTGCTTTACCAGCAACCTAAACATGCTTTAGTAGGACTTTTTAATAGATTCAAACATGACTGGTACCAAATTTTTTAAGTACAGTAATCTTTTTTTATTTAAATTTTATATGGTATATTGCAGTGTTAAAATTAGGTTGTATATAATGAACCAAACCGTCAAATTTCTATGTATTCCTAGCTCCAGGCTACTTTCTTTCCGATACATTGTGAATTGTCGTCATGGAATACTAATTATTATTGTTTAGCTAGGAAGTTATATTTTGGCTCGTCAATTTTTTTCCAAATCAAAAGTTGTAGTTTTTTGATGATTGATTTATCAACATTTATACTGACGAGAAAATAATTAGATGAAATGTTTATCGAGTGACTTTGAGATGTCGTATTTGAATAACAAATTACACACAGGATTGTAAGAAGGCTTAAGTTATGTAATGCAGTTTATACTGAATAGTTAACAATTTATAACTAAATTTCAACGTAAAGCATTTGTTGTGTTATGAACCCCTCTACCTGTCAGTGGCTTTGTACTCGATGACATTTCTACTTGTAAAACTCAGGTGTTTTCTTATTATTGTCCAGGTGGAGAATACAAGCATGATCCGACAGTTGTGGTAGGCCAGAACCATTTCCAAGCAGCTCTCGGTTCTGCTTTGAGCTAGCTGCATAGAGCAAGCTAATACATGCTACTTCTAGTGTGTGGATCTTAGCTGTAATATGTAACGGTTTGATTTTTGTACTTAGTCTTAATTTTAAACCCATGAGCCAGTTTTCCATTATGACCAGTCACCAGAAACCACCATCAAAAGAATGCATACTATGTTTTTAAAATGTCCAGGTATAGGCTTAAGGTTTTTTTGAACTGGTATATACCAATCAAATTTGGAAAATATTTACTTTACCTGAAAATATATTTTCTGTCCATCAAGTTTCTGTCGCCTCAGGATGGTGTCCACAACTTGCAATGGGCAGAAGGAATCCTTAAGAGTCCTGAATATGGAAGGGTTGAGATACGGAAAAGGTCACAAGACCAAAGTTGTAGATCATACAAGAAAAGCTCTTGGGGGTTTGTTTTTCAATGAGACAATTCATTTGGGTGTTAAGAACTAAATAAAAAAGAGATTTGAGTCTGTTTTAAATTTTGTTAATAGGGTTAAACTTTTGAATTGGGATTTGTTTGGAGGGTTTCAAGGGACAAGATATGAGCATAAGTCAGTTAAACAACCTGCTGCATAGTTATTAGACACAGACACATGCGGCTGCGTATTTGATTTTGTGATGAATATTCTGGATACTCAATGAATGTAGTTTTTGGCAGGCTCAAGATAGATGCGGGAATGTACAGAAATGTTGTTACACAATAACACAATTAATTGGATCGTATTGGCTAATAATTTATTGCTTTACCAAATAGCCAGATGATTTTATATCAAACAGCTTTTTCAGCAACTCAACATCCAAGGAGTATAAAATCAAAGTAAATCTAAGCTTTGAGTCAAGTTTATAGTGTATCAAATGTAGTGTAAAAAATGCACAAAGGATTACATTGGTTCCACTATTCTCTCGTAGAACAAGGATGACTGGTCTCCAGTTTGATTTTAGACATAAAGATCTGTTGAAGCCGCTAGTCACTCAGGCTGGAGCATGGGGACACATTCCAAAACACCTACAAAGTAAAACCTATCCGCAAATGATTGACTCCAGTAAAACTATCAGTTCCTACGAGACATCGAACAGCCACACCAACTTGTGTGAGAGTCAAAATTTCCTAATGGCCTGAATTTAAGATGATGCAAATTAAAGGCAGCTGGTTCATGAACATGCAAATGAAAAACAGACAAATCTACATTTGATTTAGTTTTCAAATGTAGAATTTTGCAATGTTGTAAGCCTGATAAAGATTTGATTATCACAATATAACTCCTTTTTTTATAAGTATTTTTTAGAATATATATAAAACAGTCACTGGTACCTGAAGTCGAACTTGTTAAAAATAAATAATGTTATTAAATATGGTGTGCATTGATTATGGAACCCAAAACCTTTAATAAGTGCGTCTGTAAATGCTGTGTACTCAATTTCTGGATAGCAAACTTGTTAATGACTGTATCTTTTAAAAAAATATGAACTAATGCTATTTGTTTGATAAGGCAATTAAGATGTGCAGCTTGCACATTGAACCACCTGATCCGAGTTAGTTAAACTTGAGATGGCTGGTGACACCACAACGTTGACAAATAAATAAGTGACAGAAAAAACTATGTAATGAAAGGGATGCCAGAGAACTTACCTAACGAGAAGAAGTGTGAAGAATAAACAGGAAAGCTAATTCACTGGCAAAAAGTCACACAAATACACACAGAAACTTGATAATTTTCTGTGTGAGTTTTGGCCTGTGAAATAGCTTTCCTGTTTATTCTTCACACTTCTCCTCAATAGGGAAGTTCTCTGGCATCCCTTTCCTTTCATAGTTTTGTCTGTATCATGGCCTAGAGCCACCCCAACCTAAAATAAATAAGTGAAAATCGGGAACGTTTCATAACCTCCAGGTACAGAACGTCTAAGTCCTCTTTTGTTTTAACTTAGTAATTTGGCTGTTTCAAATCGTCAAGGTACAAAACGTAAAGGTTCTTATTTAAAAATGTTTTAAATTTAGCTGTTTCAGAAGGTCAAGGTAGAAAACGTAAAGGTTCTACGAATTCATAAGATGTAAAACCACTAGTTTCAAAACCTAAAGTTTTACAACGTCCAGGTCAGTAACTCAATCGCTTTCAGTCCACTTGCAGGAAAAAAAATTAGAAACTAATCAATCCGTAAGCCATGTTTTAGCTCTATGCGGAGTACACAACGTGTACAGTCAAGTATAGCTCTATGCGGAGTACACAACGTGTACAGTCAAGTATAGCTCTATGCGGAGTACACAACGTGTACAGTCAAGTACAGTCTGATCTGTGATAAAGCCAGCAACTGAGAGCCACAGCAGCCAAGAGCAGTATTGAGGTTGCCTGTACGTTCTGTACCTTGACGTTGTGAAACAGATGTTTTTACAAGCAGTTTGAAAGGAGTGGACCCAGATTTGGTTTGGAGAGAAATCACATTCAGGGTTTACGGTTATAACAAATACTACCTTGACGTTTTGTACGTTTACGTTTTGGAACACCTCCGTTTTAAAATTGTTTTATATTAATACCTTAACGTTTTGAAAACAGTCTTATTTTACATTTAAATAACTGAGGCTTGACGTTATGTACCTTTATGTTCTGAAACCACCCTTTATTTTAAATTGGACCTTTCAAGTTCTGTACCTTGACGTTATGAAACGGACCCATGAAAATCACCCATTACATTTTCATTTTTATGGTTTTAAATTTATTTTCACACTCAGCGGTGAAGGTAATCTTCAAATTGGCTGAATTAACGGTTATGATGAAGTATTCAGGGAGAATTGGCCTACCGGCAAAAACAATTCCCTTGAGGAATATTCAAAGATAGATAATTGCAGGCATGAAAACAAATGATTCTGAAACAATTAAATAGTATATTTGGTGAGATTCTGTCTAATTCTACCTAAATAAATAATATATAATCAAATCATACAATAAAATACATGACTAGTAATCAGTCAGAGGGCGTGTCAACTTTTTCTTTTCGCAGATTCTTCGGAACAGTTCAGAGTTTCGGTTGTCAAAGATTGTTAGTACAATAGAATGTATTTTATTCTCATAATTACCAACATTTATTTTTAGAAATATTCATTGTTAATTTAAAATATTGTAGCAATGTTTGCAATTAGAGTTCTTGCATTCTCCAAAGAGAGTAATAAACTATAAAGAGAAAACAATTATGAACTTCAGCAATCAGCTAATTAAATAACATGATTCTATGATATTAAATGACATTTTAAGACTTTGAGGCAGAGCCCTAAAGGATCATGTTCTTTGAACGTCTAGAGGAAAAGGTTTACTTTCTCGTAAAACCAAATAGATGTAAAAAAACTAGTTTTAAAAATAAAGAAATTTGTTAAATATCGTAGGTACTTGTAAATTAAATGTCACAACATAGTGGAATAAATACGAAAAGAATTGATTGACACAACCTCTGAAATAATGTCAAGGAACTGCAATTTAATATTTTTGCATGAAAAAAGAAATGTTTGCAATAATTCTACAACACATATAACGCAGCAAGACTAACTTAAAAAGTCAAGTTAATTTTTCTTAGTTTATTCATTGATTTTGAATACAGAATAGATGAACCGAGCTTATGGCCCGTCTGTAACCCGAAAAATACACCACGAAACTAGTGCTAAACCATATTAAAGGCGGCGCTGGCAAAAAATGTTTCAATTTGCGGGATGATGATCCCGTTTCCGGGTTTTCCGAACCCTCCGCAGGATTAAAACGGGACGCGGGATAAAAACACCAATATTACCTTCCTCCGCGTCACAAGTTAGAATAATTACCTGTATTTAAGAATATAAACATATACACTTAAAAGAGAGCAGCTGGTAAAATTAAATATAAAACTATTTGATTCTGCAATCTAGCGGGAAACAATTCAATGATCTCGGATTAAAAGCGGGATAAAAAGGGATTTTTTAAGGCGATTTAAAGGGATAAAATTAGTTTTTTTTGTATGAAAAACGGGTTTGTTATTTTTGTTTCGGACGCAGCTAATATAGTTGTCTGATTAGTGGACCAGCTGGTCCATTTTCCTGGCTTAAAAAATTAACCAGTCTTGGGATATCTATTCTGTATTCAAAATCAATGGTTTAATCATAGTTCAATTAAGACAGTTGCTATTTTATTTACCAAGGAGCCAGCTGTAACTGATATAACGTTTTAAAAAATATTTCTCATCGATCTAGCTGAAGAAAATAGTTAACTAAGCTAGATTTTCATAAATTATACAATTTGTTCCACGGTACTCCAATTTAAATTAAGTACGAGGGTCACCCAGAAAATAAAGAACATCTGCGCACTGTACTGAATACAGCTGCCCCAACACCACAACTGCCCCCTCACCTTCCGTCAAGTGTGGGCCGAGTGGTGGTCTTACATTTTGTTTCTACTGCGATTCAAAATGGCGGCGTCAATCGAAAATACCACCAAATGTGAGATCCGCGGTGATACTCAAGTTTCTGAATGCAAACATTATTTGAACTATTGAAATTTGTAGATAAATACCGAAGAGCGTTTGTGGTGAAAGGGCGAACAAACGGGTCTCGAGGGAGAAAATGGTGCATCAATATTTAATTTTGAATATTTTTTACTTAAGTTTACAAAAATTAACTACAAACCACGACTTAAAAGTTGCTTGGATGGTGAAAAAACTCAACCTTATAAAACTGGTTTAATACTGTGAAGCCCCATGAAATATTTAGGATTGCAATACATCGCCACATGAATATTGATTATCATACTGTAAGTACATTATGAGGTAAAAATGCTGAACTGAGCAAGTTGTCACAAATGTAATAAATAAGAAAATATACTAATTAAGTCAGTTAAAACAAACAATAATGATAATATTATTAAATCGTAAATTAATTACTTAATTTTATAGTCCTAAATTAGGTTGCAGGCCTCGCATAAAATATTATCAATAAAATTGCAGGCCTCGCATAAAATATTATCAATAAAAGTAAAACTTCATTCTAATTAAAGCCCAAGCTTTTATCAGTTCCATAAGTTGCTAGATTTTTAACTTTTATTATAAATGAAAAAAAACAGACTTAGATAGTTTTAGATACACGATTTGTGATTAAATACATTTTTGTAGTATGATTCAAAACCAAGACGACTAATTCCTTATCTTGAACACTTATTGTAGAAAATTCACATTAATATTCAAATACGACATACTGTGAACTATATTTTATTTCACAAAAATCAAATTTTTGTGAACTATAATTTTACTTTACAAAACTTGTATGACAAAAACCAAGACAGTCAGTCTACTGTGAATGAAATCTTCGATGATACATTCATTAATACTTTATTCTTTTTAAGGATCTTCTTTTTATCTGATCCAAATCCAAGAAAAAAAGAATTGCTTAGCTGAACTACTTCATCTTCACTTCTCCACTCAAACTAAACCTCTCAAATTTTACTACTTCGACGCAAACAAAAATTCCAACCACAAAACTCACCATTTCACAGCCTTTGTTTGTGATTTTTTCAACAACATAACTTCCTTAATTTATGGCACAATTTAATTATTCTATAATGGAAAAATATTTTCCATTATAGAAAGATAATGGAAAATACCACATTTTCCACATGAAAGATAAACATGATTTAAAATTTAATCTTACAGGACAACCATCTTTCTCGTTCTCCACAAATAAATAAGAAAAGGAACAAAAACACTTGCGATCTTCGGGAACCACTTGAACGTCACTGGAATGTTAACTGAATAGCTAATCCATAAACTTTTACATGGTAGAAGTTATGAGCGACATTTTAACCTCTATGTACAATTTAAATAATACTCAAAAAAATTTCTTAACTATTTTCTTAAAAGGTCCAGTTTTTTTAGTGGGGAGGAACGTCTTGTTTTCCTTGTCACTGTTTTCACTGCTGCTCCGCGCTATCCGGTCCTGGCGCTGCGCCACGGCTGTCTGCACGTATTGCGGCGGCGCGGGGACCACGGAGGGGGCGGGAGGGAGTGGAGGGGGGGCTGGTGCGGGAGGGGCAGCCACCTCCTCCGCCTCCCACCACGCTACCACACTCTCCGTGCCGTTCTGGTCCAACAGCGAGGAAGATCGAGTCCTCTCAGTCCGGGTTCTTCCGTTTTCCGCCAGCAGAAGAAGTTCTTTCCTCCTTTTCCGTCTTTGTCTTCTTGTCTCCCCCTTGGATACCTTCCGCCTTGCCTCAGGCAGCAGTAACTCCTGATGAGTGCTCCCTGTGAAATATACATTAGGTGAGTTGACTAGATCGGGGAGGTAATCGCAGTACCGGGGACAACGAGCCAAACTTGGTGATTTTTTATTTGTTTCATGGGTGGAAAAGACGTCTAGACGATATGCAATCTTTATTCAATGGTTCTAGTCACTGTTTTCAGGAAATCATCTGCTGATACTTTCACTTTGTCTTGTGAAGTGCTACTTTCACAGTTCACTGGTTAATTTATTCACAGCTGTTACAACTCTTTTGTTTTAATTTTAAACTCCTTAGACCCACTGTTAAAATTTCTAAAAGAGATTTTTAACAAAATATGTATTTTCCTGGGATTGAGGTTTTTACCAACCATAATTTTAGGTCCAAAAGCCCTTTAGGTTTTAATGAAATCGTTCCGCTGGATTACGAGATAAATTTTGAAGGCAGACAGACAGTGCTTGCATTAGAGTAGCCTATAAGATTTAAGAAATCTGTAAATTTTTGACACCATGACCGTTAGCATATTAGGAAGTTTTGGAAGCGCACACTGGAACTTTAGTCTGGGATCCTTCCTTTAAAATTTAGTTTTTGCTTTGCGATGCTTGCATCGGTTGCCACTCCAATTGACTTTTGGTTTTCTCAGTGCTCGAGTAAACCTGCACCGTCTAATGGTTATTATGGTCCGAGGCCTCACCAAAAGTGGGCATTCGTATAAGAGGGTAAATAAGTTTTGTTTTTACTGACGGTAGATATCAGTAGTTAGTATATATATTTAGTTGGTTACTTTTCCCAATGGATAGCTTTGCTGACAGCTGGCGTTTGTGGTTGAAAATATGATTAGAAGCCTACTATTTATGAGAATAATTTGTAAATAGCACATGAATAAACAAGGAAACAAAAGTATGTAAAGATTTAGTTATGTAACCTTAAAAGGAAATGTGCCAAAAATGATAAGAAGCAAACAGCATGTTTTGTTATAAATTTTATCTACATTTATTTTATTATATAAGTGGACCAAGTGACTCAGCCAAGTATTTATACTGCGAAATTCTGGCCTAATAAATAACTTGACAAACTTACTCATACCACTGACTATACATATTGACAGAGACATCCCATCTATATGGCCCAGCTGACCCTCTTTTAGTGTTAGCCAGAATTTGAGGTGGATGTAGTTTGATTAAGTCACCGAAAGAGTGTGCTGCGGTATTTTAGTTATTTACGTTAACTTGTAAAAAATCTCCACTGTTTGCTTCCTGACATACCACTTGTGGGATTATCCCCTCCTTGAGAGGATAAAGTAATAGTTGACAGCGGTGTACTCTGTTAACTATGTCTTCTTTAAATCCTGGCTCACTCAAAAGTAGGGACAGCTTTACGATGGCAACAAAGAGTCTACTTCAGTACCTACAGTCATGCTCATACTGACTGACATATAATTTTTGTACGAAATACCAACAATTCTTCTAGCAACAAAGTAATCTAACATAGTAATACAAATGGAGAAGTTTAGTAAGTGTCCAATATAACTGCGGGATGACCAACCTGCGATGACCAGAGCCTCCTCGCTCGGACGTCGCTTCTTGGCCGGCACACTGGACTGTGGCAACACCTGGTCCACGGACTTGCGCCGCGCGACGTCACCGCGCGGCCACGCCACGCTGAACTTGCGGCGCGACACATCGACCTCGGGCATCCACCGGCACACGTACAAGATCACAGCGAACACCACCACCTCCACCAACACTATCACACCGTGCTGACCCATCACGGTGGCCTGTGGACGACATTCAGTATGATACAGTGTACTATCAAGTTAAAAAAAGTACAGACCCCCTCTAATGTTTGTATTTGTAAAAATAAAACATATTTTGGGTAGTAATAGTAATTTAAGGTGTAGTATCTTTTTACATTGTTGACATTTTTGAGGGTCCCCGAAAATGGGGGATTTTGGGGCAACTAAAAATTTTGAAAAGCCCCCTTCGAGTGACCCCTAATTTTTAAGAGGTTTTTAAATATAGATGAATGGTGAAAACGAGAGATTGCTATCTCTTCTCAAACAAAAATGGGGTCTTGAAAAACAAGTTTGTCGTAAGTTAACCAGAAACCATAAATCCTTGTAAAAATTAATGAAAACATTAACCCAGTATTTTAATTTCTAGCAATGGAAAAAATACCAAATGAAGACATGTCAAGCCAGCTAATGCTGGGGCTTCCGAACCTCTCAAATCTAACATCCAAGAAGATGAATTGTAACACCAGAGTATTATTATGAGGGTTATCCAGGAAACAGAGGGTGGTGGGGAACTGTGCTCGGCGTATATGACTACTTGCATTAAATTCCCTGATAGATGCTTCATACAGGATGCCAGGTACAGTATACCCGGTTTAACTACAATGCCAGAGATACTCGCCTTGTGGTGCCAGCTGTCTCTCTCCTCCATCAGCTCCTTGACTGCCCCCGTCAGAGCTTCTACCTGCACAGCACGTTTGGAACGTTCAGAATATTGTGCATTGCTAGTGTTATGGTCAGCATAGTACATTAGAGGTGAGTGGCAACATGAAACCACTGTTACATACTCTTGTTGAACACATTAGACCAACCTTGGGGTGAGCACTACAATCACTACAGCCCCTACACTCGACATTATAAAGATATACTGACAAATAATTTTCCAAGCATTAATCAAGTTCTGTAAGAAGGTCGCCTAATCAGTGGCCTTATCTTAAGTTTCCAGTGTTCCTCCATTTTCATGAAAAAACCTAATTTCTTTTGTCATACTAACTCAGAGTATAAACTTTACTGCACACGATGGAGAGCAACTTTGCTGTACGCTCCCCTCGCCACGGCCTTGGATTTCCACGAGGTTGCAAGGAGTGGACCGTACTGAACACGTTTTGCATTGAGGGTAAATGCAACTGTTATTTAACACCTCAATCTGAAATTTTAGAAGTGAAACGACATTTTGATCAAAGCGAGATGTTTACTTAGTAGCTTTCACCCGCGGACTGACCTGTTGCGCCAGTTGCGCCACCTGCTCCAGCCGCAGCCCCTCCCTCTCCTCCCCCCGGCGCCGCTCTTCCCCCACGGCGCGCTGCAACTCCTCTACCTGGCGCTTGTACCGGCGACTCAGCTCCTCCAGGTACTGCCCACTAAGCGACATGTTGCGCTCGAGCGCCTGCCAAACAAACCGAGTTATCGGTAAATACAACAATACAACAGTACCATTGACTTCAGATCCTCAAGTAGACTTCTCATTGCCATTGAAGAAGGTGTCCCTACTTTTGTGTGAGCAAGGATTCAAAGGATGTAGTTATACAAATCACCAACAGAGTATACTTCTGTCAACTATTACTTACCCGGAGGGGGTAATACAACAGTTGGTATGTCAGGAAGGAAAACATAAGTTGATTATTACTTGCTTTTTGGAGTGGAGATTTTTTACAAGTTAACGTGGGTAACTAAAATAGTTGACAAAAGCATACTCTGTCGGTGACTTAATCAAACTACGTCCAATTCAAATTCTGGCTAACACTAAGAGAGGGACAGCTGGGCCATATTGATGGGATGTTTCCTTCAGTATATAAAGTCAATGATAGTACAATACGACTGTTTAGTTCTGGGCCGGGCTCCAATCAAAACTTTCTCTCCATATCTTCGGTTAGTCCAGCCAACACTGTTTCTTCTGTCATTTTAGATTAGGAAAAAGATAGGTCAAAGCTAACTCACCTTGTGATTTAGCACAAGAGTTGAACAGAACACTAAAAACACATATAAATCAGTAATATTTCTGCTAGCCTTTTTCAACATAAGAAGAGAATGTCTGTTACAACTGGTTCAATTTTAAAACCCTCAATTTATAACAGACGTTCTCTTCTTACTTCAGTTATGAATAAAATAGAACAGTAAACACAGTTACTACCTTGTTCAGAATAAAAGTCATTCTGCTATGATTGCTACCTTTTAAAAAAAATAAATGCGTTGTGGCAGCCCTGACTTCAAGCCCTACATCACAAAGAACAATACATGCAATAAATTGGTGGATGGGAAAATTAGTTTGTCCAATACAGTTGTTCTTTTTCAATATGTTTCTTATATGAAAAACAGAAATAAATCTAGTGGAACCTCGATAACTCGAACCTCAGGGGGATAGAACAAAATTCAAATTATCAAATATCTAGGTTTGATTTATCAAGGGGATCTTCCACAGACTTCAACTTATTAAGGCAATCGATGAGTCAAAGAGGAGTAGAATCCTTGCAGCACAGTGTTTTTTACACAGTGTGTATAAAAATAAATCATACCAAAATAATTATTGTAACGATTCAAAATGTCTAATTAAGCATGGAAATGTTTTGAACAACTTCTTTGGTGAACGTACTGGAGGATGAAAAACATCATTAAACACAGTGAGCACGAGAACACATGTCATTGAGTAGGAAAGTACACAAACTCACAGTTCGGAAATTTGGTGATGTTTTGCCCGTTCGACCACTTCCTGTCTAGTATTAGATAGTTTTTTATTTTTTCGGGATGAAACATGAACGACTTTTGCTAAAAAACAGTAACCGGGGTTTTGAATCCGAACCAACAAGGTCCAATTTTGACTTATAATAGTTCTCCAGTGAATACTTTGGGCGACTTCACAGTTTCGAGCTATATAGATTTTCCAATTAATGAGTTATAGAGGTGCGGCAGTAGGCTAGCAAGACCGCAAATCTTCGAGCTATCGAGATGTTCCCCAACAACCCTCCGACTTATAGAGGTAAAATAGCATGGTATTAAGTAGGCAAGTTCAAGGGGGATAACACAAATTTGACTTACCAAGGAATTTGATTTATTGAGGTTTGAGTTGTTGAAGTTCCACTGTACTACGATACTATTGCTTGTTACTCCTACCTTGATTCTGTTGGCCAGCCTGACGAACACGGACTCTTTCTGCGGGGCTGGCGGGGCGCGGGGACTCGGCACCACAGCTTGTTCTAGCTCCGAGAACAGCGAGTCCAGCGACCCAGTGTCCAGTGGTACTGTCTCCACCACCAGCGTTGCGTTGTCTCTCTCCCTCTCTGGCGGGGCGTGGGGGGCAGGGTCGTTATCTGGTACACCGACAACTATGGTTATGTTATGTTGTAATTGCTGGATTAGGAAACCCCAGCTAAGCTACTAGGCATGTCTTTCACAAGCGGGAATTAAGCGCAACTGGAAGGATAGGATATAGCAAGAAAGGAAGGGTGGGATGGGACAGGCAGCTTCATCCTGCAACTGGCCAACTCAACTGACAGGGTATCCATGTACAACAAACAGCCAGGGGCCACATTCTCAGGAAGGGGAACGAACCTGACGTTCCATTCCCAGCAAATGGAGGGACCAAAGGGGAAAGGGAAGCTTGTCATAAAGGACAGCCAAAAGACTTACCATATGTTATGACAACTTCATTTGCTGTACCCAGTATCTGCTCAACACTGTTACGGTATAGACCAGTTTTAAGGTCGTCCTGGGACCACAACTACGGTGCTAAGTTACAGTGGTTAAAAGCTAGAATTCAATCCTTTCATAGAGACGAAAGTTGATTTCGTTCCTTGTAAAGTTCCCATAAAAGCCATTCCTTTCTACTTTTGTTGAAGTTTACACACCTTTCCAACTCATGGGAAACCGTTTAACACAATTGTATTCTTAAACTCGCAATTTACTTCATTTAACTGTCTTTATATTTTACTTCCATGCACAGTCATGACACACGTTTTAGATGTAACATAAATTTGCCTCAAGTTAGAATAGCTAAGACTGATAAAAGTCCATTAATCTTAAGTAGTAAATTATTCAAAAAGTTACCAGTAGCAATAAGATTACTTAATGATAAGGATTTTAAGTTTAAAATACATTATTTTCTTTGTATGCACCCATTTTATTCTGTGGAAGAGTTTATGTCAAGTTCTTGGACTTCATTGGACTTTGATTAATACAACTTAGATTGTGTATTTGTATTTGACGTGCCATTGTATTTGTTTGAAATATTGACTGGCTGAATAAATTCTTATTCTTATTCTTATTCATTATTCCTCCAGTGAGTTTAGGCCACCACAGTGAACAGTTCGTTAGAAGTCTTGTCAGAGTGTTTGTTACAAATAGCCTATATAATTTGTCATAAACAAATCTAGGAAGGGGTGAAAACCATTATGAATTTTTTATTTTATCATATTAAAAAGAATTATTATGACTTTTATCTCACTGTTACTGGTAACATGATTGACTGTTAAAGCAACCACAACAATATCAATCAGTCATTCTCATTTAAAAAACATTAACAAAATTACAGTAAAAAATTAATTGGATAGCGAATAATTTACTCACACTCAGCCGCGGCCGGTATCACCGTCGCCACCACCTCGAGTGTCGCATTGCCGTCCTGCGTGGTCGTGTTGGGCGCGATCTCCCCAGCCTCGGTCTCCGTGAGCGTGCGCGACGGCCGGATAGGGAGCGAGGAGGGGTGGGAGGGAGGGGGGGAGACCACCGGCCGCGTCGCCAGCCCCCCACTCTCCTCGCTGGTATTACTGTCCACTACGTAGGAACTTGAGTCCGGCAGAGCGGGAGTCAGTTCGTCCGACGGTTCGAGTACGGTCGACTCTTCCTCGGGAATGTGGTCAGTGCTGATGTTCAACACGACTTTTTTCTGCGCCACCTGGAAATGGATTGGTTTATTGAGTTAACTATAAAAATATCTGTGCGAAAAGTCAATTACGACTGAAAACAACAATTTTAAATAATATTTTTCATTATAAATTTTGATGATTTATATCGAGAATAAAAAGATTAGCTTGTGAGCTAACTGGTCAGGGAAGCTTCTTGGTTTTATTTTTTTGGGAAGGGAGTTTCAGTTAAAATGTAGTATAAAGTACCTGGAAGTTTGATGCGTGACAGGCGGTAAATGGATAAGGATTTTTGCCTAGAAATTTTCAATCAACAAACTCGGTAATTTTTGTAATGTGTAGAACGGTCACCAAGATGGAAATTTGGAAAAGCATTACGCAGCTTCCTCTCAGACCAAATTTGGAAATACAGTCACAAAATCTATCAAGACCTAATGGTTAAACCATAAATAAACTGAGAATTGACCTAACACTGTAAGTATTGGGATTACAACATTATTAAACCTAACATAGTTTCTCTTTCCATTTATTTACAAGACTGCCATTGTTAACCTTTACAAGAGCAATAAAGATGTTTATAAAGCTCCCTCTAAACTAATTTGTTGTTATGTCTTAATTTTGTTTTTCTTATTTTCTGTTTTGCTCATTCGCTATTTGTATCCAGCTCTGTTTAGATTTTTTCCACTAATTTTGTCATGTTCCAGGTTTTCTTCGCACCTTGACACTGAATCAGATTAGACTGTGAAACTTTCTCTCATTTAATTAGTGATGGCATGTGCCCAAAATAACGTCTTAAACAAAATAAACTCACCTTCAAAAAAATTAACTTCAAACCTAGTCTTATTATCATAAAATAATTAACTAATGACTAAAAGAAATTACTATTAAATTTGTACTTCAAAATTATGAGTCAGTTGAGATTAGTGGAAACACTAACACTATATAAAGTTAGAATATTTTTATTTTAGTGTAATATTACACTATATAATGTATTGTACATAGTGAAATTAATTACTGTTCATTGTATGTTGTACAAATACTGAATAAAGATTATGATAGACTGAACTGACCGCCAGCAAGTTGCACAGGGCGGCCAGGGTCTCAGAAGGCAGTAGGGCCTGCAGGTAGTGTATCGGCAGCGGCCGCACTCCGGGCCGCGAGGGGAACGGTGCGCCAGTCCTCAGGTCCAGCCCCCTCTCGGCGCAGAACTCGCTGGTGGTCACGGCGCGCCGGATGAACGGCGACTGGAGCAGCTGAGAGAGCAGGCCGCTGCGACAACTCATCACCTCATACATGCTGCAACCAATAACTCGTTAAAATATTTCCTGCAAATTTAGAAAAAAGTCCCTGAATTTTTCCTTGGAAAAGGATTTATATCTGATTAAAAGTTATATAAAACATTTAGTTGAACAAACATAGTTTCAGTTTGATAGATAAGGACAACAATAGTTTGATTTCGATTTAAGGTAATAAATCAATATGAAAATATGATCACATGTAAATACATAACTAAAGCAGACACTTAAATATAATGTGGAAACGTAATCAAAGAAGGCGTTTCACAGCATGGGGACAATTTGTCCTATTTCTGCTGACATGCGATTTGGGGCAAAAACTATTTTTCCTTGAGTTATGCAACTATAATTCGAGTTATCACTCACCATACTGAATAAAGAGTTTAGAAAATGTCTACAATTTCCTTTTAACGATTTCTCTTGCAGGTTTAGAATATTTAAGAGAAGAGCAGGCAAACCTTCAGAGGAGGTATTTGTCAGTTTTGTTTGAGCTCATATGATCAGCGACCATAACATTTTAAAATTTTATACTTAATTTTTACCTGCCTATGGGGTGTCTCTCAGCTGGTTTAAATTAAGCCTATTCCTAAGCCTGTTCTCCCTGGAAAACATAAATAATTAATCCCTCTTTTTAAACACCTAACCTTTAAATCTTCAAACCTAACCTCTATTTCCAACATCCTCCTTTACAATTTGTTCATATCCTATGTCATTCCTCTCTTATTGACGTTAAAACAGATTTGTCTAACCCATGGCCTTTGTGTTGTCCGTTGAGAACGAAAATGAGAAGTCTGCATGCAATAGGCATCATCAATATAACCTAAAAATACATTTCATATCTTAATGAAATAAATTAACCGTTACCGGTGGTAGTAGCTGTCAGAGCAGTTGACACACACGGCGATGTGGCTGGGAGTGACGCAGGGCTCCGACGGATCCACCAGCTGGCCCCCGCCCTCAATGGTGCTGTTGCCCTTCCCCCCGCCGGGACTTTTAGCCAGAGCTTCTGCGGCCTTCTTGACAATGCTCAGCACCGCGTCTCGTGCACTGCCGAATAGATTCTTCGGCGCTCCTCCCTCCCCTGAGGAAAACATTTAAACATTATTTAAGAAATTACTGCAGATATTTTCCATCATTGATTAGTAAAACAAAGTTTCATGTCCGCAAAATGTAAAAAATTAGCAAAATATAAATTTTATTCCGTAAAATTTAGTTTCTTTTTTAAAAAAATAAGAAGTTGGCAGCCTCTTTGCCTTACTTTGCCCGTCCACATAGACTACACAGCTGTGCGGAGAACGTATCCAGCAAAGCAAGGAGTTAGCCGTTACTTTAAGAGTTAACAGTACTTATACAATTTGGACAAAATTCTAAAACTACAAAAAAAGCTATCAGAATAATGTTAAATCTAAAATGGAAAGACTCAGTAAAGGCCACATTTGCTGAGCTTAAAATTCTGACTGTTTATAATCTTTACATTTTAAAACAATTATTTTAACCCTACGGTTGGGTTTAAGAAATGTAGCAAGTCATAACTACAACACGAGACATCATCTCAAAATTGAGAAACAGAACCTAGAATTTTTTAAGAAAAAAACTTCGCATATGGGTTCTAAACTCTTAAAATATATTCCAGTAGAAATAAGAAACATAACAAATGATACAAAATTCAAGAAAGCACTAAAGGCATACCTCACAAGTCATCCTGTTTACTCAATTGAGGAGTTCTATTGTCTAGACGCAGCAGGGTAGTTTTGCTTAAATAAATAATTTTTTCTATTTTCTCTCAGGTTTTATTTTTGTTTGTACTTTTCTTTGGTAAAACTGTTCTGTAGATTCAACTGCTAAGTTGTAGCTTAGATTAGTTTCTTAGTTTTAGTTGCAGTACAGTGATAGTACCTGTATGACACTATTCAATCTGTAAACTTGTACAGTTAATGAATAAAGATGTTTGAATTGAATTGAAATTTACATGCCAGGGCTGGGATTTGAACCCACGACAGGGCCGCTGCCATGGATCCGGAGTCCGACGCCTTGACCACTAGGCCAGCGACTCACAAGAAAAATGTAAAATGTCCGCAATCATTTCTTAACCCTCTAAGTGTCAATCGACTGATTTCAGTCGACTATTTTTGACGCTCGAGTGTCAATCGACTGATTTCAGTCGACTTTGCAGACATCCAGTTTAGCGTGTATATCTCGTTGACGATCGGTCGTTTCGAACCATCCGTTATACCAAAGTGATCGGCAACATCTGGGCTTCATGACAACTAATAATGTTCGCCCTTTTGCGAACTAATAATTTTGCAGCCGTTTTAATCAGCTGTTTAGTTATGTTTTCAATAGGAATGCTGTAATGTGAGGTTACGTTGTTGTGTATTATATATATATCTATATATATACATATATAATATATACATATGTATATATGTATATTTTCTTTTTCCTTATTAAATTTTGAACAAAATATATCTTGGATTTTTGATTATGGCTGTCTAAATATATTCTACGGGTCTCGTAACATAAAAAATCATTTTTTTTTTTGGGGGTTGTTTAGATTTGAACCCAAGCCGGACTGTTATACCATACATTTAGGCCAACAAATTTTATTTTAAAAGATAGCCCATTTTCTGCTCTCTAAGAAAATGTATACTTGTTTACCAATATATCAACATTTTATTTTTTTATAGCATTTTATATAAAATTCTGCAAAAGTTAAAAAAATGGCGTGACATTTCAGGTTTTTTGATGTGACACCTAGAGGGTTAAATAACGTAAACTGGCTATCAGCAACAATAAATTTTAACCCTAGGAGTGGCGCCATGTTAACGCGTAGTGTGGCGAGCTAAATTTGGCGATTTTGCAGACCTTTTTTTAAAAATCCATATAAATTCAACCGTTAGAGTAAACAAGTTAACTTTATATTCATTTTATTCAGAAAGAACAGGAGATTCTAGAGATATTAAAATAATAAAGATCTAGACATTTTTATTTCCGGTAAAGTGAAAAGAATAAGAAAATTTTTGATATTTTTTTTTGAAATTTCAAAAGCAGCCAGGGTAAAATTTTTTCCACAGATTTTTTATGGAAAATTCATTATATACATTTTGTAGACAATCTAATTCCCTACATAGAAATATATAACATGTTGGGGAAAGAATTTTTTTTATAAGTTTTTTGGGGCATAATGTAATAATAAACGGAAACCCGAAAAATGCGTAAACTGTAGAGTGTTAGTTTGTGATGTAAATAAGTAATGTAATATATATGTATACTAATAATGATATATATATATTTGTATAGCTAATGAAGTAAGGAATCCAAAAAAGTCATAGGTTTATGGTAAAAAATTATTGTCACTTATAAATACATGTAAATAAAATAATGTTTTGGAATTTTTGCGTATTTGGAAAAAAAAAATTTCACAGTTTTTAGTATATAAATTTTTTACCAAATATTTTACCCCCAAACCAATATAACCATGCTGTAGTACATTCAATTACCTACATAAAAATGTATAACACTTAGGGTAAATTATTGTTTTTATATGTGTTATGTAGCACTAAACAGTCGCGGATTTGGCAAATTTCACTAGGCCTATGTAGGAGTAAACACAACACTTTATAAACACTATTTGTCAAACTTCAGTAATATTTATGCATAATATAATGCATAAAGATTTCTGTTATATACACACAAACACTTCACTAACACTAAAACTCCGAAATACTAAATTATTTAGTAATAACTCACGGATAGAAATATCACAACGCACATAAAACGAAACTCAAAATGGCTGATACAAGCTGTTGACAGAACAAATATAACACAATGGAACGTTTACTCTATCGAGTGCGGCTACATTCAGTGCTGCCATCGCGCAACACCAAATTATTCGCCATTCTTTCTTCTTTCAAATAAGATATTATATGTCATGCAAATATAACATTACACTAGATATATATTCGATTTTGCAATCCGCCGGTTTCCGGCGGATCAGCATTTTACAGAAGAACAAAAATCATCTGTGTTTATAAAATCATATTATCTGTCAAATCAATATATCGATCTAAAACTCCATACCAAAATGAAATATAACTCCTTGGCTGTGCATTGGTACTACCCGCAACATCGTGCGACGAAAATTACCCGAGGTGGGTAATTTCAAAAAAGTCATGTTTTGACATTTCCCAAGTGTCGGCTGCAAGTATCGTGTCGCGCCTAAAATTCATTTGATTTCTAATCGCGGTGACATTGTTATATACCTGCTACAGGGTTTGTTTATGTAATAAAATGAAAGTTCAGAATATTATCTTTCGCATGATATATATATTATTCACTTTTGAGTTGATTAATAGAGGTTTATTTACGTTGCAAAATTTTCGGTCAAAATCCGCCGGAAACCGGCGGTCGGCACAATAGGCGACACAAAAATCCGCCGGAAACCGGCGGATCGGCACTCCTAGGGTTAAATAAAGAACTTTTTAATATTGTCTTTTTACTATTGACCCACCTGCCTCTCCGACCAGTCCCTCCACTTCGTCATCGTCCTCCATCGTGTTGTGCAGCCCGGGATGGCCTTCATCCACTGTGTCCAACACCTGCAACCGTCACAGTGAGATGTATCATCGAAAAAAAAAGAACTTTAACCCTTTAAGACCCAAGGGCCAATATACAGAGTGTCTTGCAACCATTTAAACAAACAACCATGTTTTTCAGTAGGACAAAACAAACAAATAATGTAGTATAACATGTGTCCTATCTCGTCCCGTTTACTATCTGTCGGTCTTTATGTATATTTTTAAAACTCCTTAATAAATTTGAAACGGTTTAAGATAAAATCATGAAACAGGGTATAAGTGTTACTATAGGTAGTTTACAAATTCCATAATTTTGTCATACAATTTTCTGTTTCAATATGGCGGCAGTTCAAAATTTTCAATGTTAAATATCTAATAGTCTAAAAAATGTTAAAATTTCAAAACAAATCAAACGGTTTTTCATATTTAAAGATTGATTGATGGGTAACATTGTAAACTCAAATTTAGTGTTCAAAAGTAGGAAGATGCAACCAGTTGCCGCAACACTGACTTGAAAAGAACCAGTTTACAGGCAGCCATTTTCTCCTTCAGTCCCCAAAACTTCTCTTCTGATAAAGTACTCCAACAGAGACGAATTATCAAGTGTTTTTTGGCCCTACTTTATGTGTCTTCTGTGCTACACATGCTTTTATCCTCTTCAGGTAGGCCAGCTGACTACAGAGTGTGACACTTACCTTGATCTCACTAGTGCTGTAGACCCTGAACAGCGACACGGGACAGTAGTGCTCCTGGCCGTAGTGGGAGTGGAGCTCCACCTTGACATACTTGCCGAAGTGGGACGTCTGGGACAAGTTGATGGTTGGGGCGACTACAGTCAGTGACTACAGAGTGTTGACACTCACCTCGATCTCACTAGTGCCGTAGACCCTGAACAGCGACACGGGACAGTAGTGCTCCTGGCCGTAGTGGGAGTGGAGCTCCACCTTGACATACTTGCCGAAGTGGGACGTCTGGGACAAGCTGATGGTTGGGGTGACTGTACAGTCAGTGACTACAGAGTGTTGACACTCACCTCGATCTCACTAGTGCCGTAGACCCTGAACAGCGACATGGGACAGTAGTGCTCCTGGCCATAGTGGGAGTGGAGCTCCACCTTGACGTACTTGCCGAAGTGGGACGTCTGGGACAAGTTGATGGTTGGGGCGACTGTACAGTCAGTGACTACAGAGTGTGACACTTACCTTGATCTCACTAGTGCCGTAGACCCTGAACAGCAACACGGGACAGTAGTGCTCCTGGCCGTAGTGGGAGTGGAGCTCCACCTTGACGTACTTGCCGAAGTGGGACGTCTGGGACAAGTTGATGGTTGGGGCGACTGTACAGTCAGTGACTACAGAGTGTGACACTCACCTCGATCTCACTAGTGCCGTAGACCCTGAACAGCGACACGGGACAGTAGTGCTCCTGGCCGTAGTGGGAGTGGAGCTCCACCTTGACGTACTTGCCGAAGTGGGACGTCTGGGACAAGTTGAACGACTGAACGTTGCGCTCGTCCTGTCACAAAACAGAAATATGAGATTTACAAAACAAACACAATCAATCATCATACATATTATAAGAACATAGAGAAAATTAAGATTGTTTGTGAGCTGTTTGTTAGTCCAGAGCACCACTGCATGCTTCTATACAACTCTATCCAAAATGTATAGATATACCTCTGTTAAAGTCATAAAGACAATTGGATCACAGAAAGACTTCACCCATGTTGGTGAATGATTGAGCAAGTCTCTCAATGTTCAATTGCATGCTGTGAGTGTTTCCCCTTTTTTGTGTATATACAACACCAGTGAGTTTTTTTAACATTCTGAAAGGGGATTTTTCAAATCCTGGTCTTCTTACCATCTAAGGTTGATCCAATAACGGATAGGTCTTATGTATTTTCTTAACATTTTCAGAAATTGCTGGGGATCAATCTAGGAAACCTCAGATTATAAGACAGGCAGTCCACCCTACTTGTTTTAAACTACTGGATCTTCGATGACGTCCACCTACCTGAGCAGTGAACCTCCCAGCTAGGGCCCAGTCCCGCGAGGGGTAGCGGTCACTCAGGTACACGGAGAAATCTTTTGGCGAAGACGAGAACAACTCAAAATTAGCCATCTCCACCTGCAGCAACAAAACACATCAGTGGCAAAGTTGTGGGAGCGGGCGTTTAGGAGTTAGTGTCAGGTGCACACCAAGAAAACAACCTTCTACTTTATGGTTATTCAGATATTGAAAGAACTTCTAGTAAAAAGACCTATAACTTAGATTACGATTTTAAATAATTTTGTAGCATTGATGTTTCTGTTTATCATCATAAATAAGTATTTTACAATGATTTATGATTTAACTATATAATGCACTAATTGTATCATTGTGTTCTGGGCAGTAAAAAATTATATTCCATATATTTTACCTTTTCCCAAATGTGAGTGTAATTTTTCAAACCAAAGATAAATGTATAAGAGGTAAAAGTTAGATAAAACCACAATTCACTAATGTACAAGTGAAATATCATAGAAATTGCAATATAGATTAAGCCACCATACAAGTCAGAGCACGTGCACGCAACCGGAATTTATTGCCTTTTGTTACTATTGACCGTTTATTACTAACCACAACTTTTGAGGTTATGTTGTGTTTATAGCTTTGAGTAAGAATGTTAACAAATTTTGGACACCTACAACTGATAGTAAAAATATATAAAAATTAATTTTTCTATTTATGACCATTACATTGCTGTAAATTAATGTACAGTCCAGATTTGTAATAAAAGATATGACAAATAAACGCCTGCAAAATTTGCACATCTTTTCTGTTTTTGTTTTATAGGCTTTCCACGCAATTTGCAGCATCCATGTTGCAGGCACTAGTGTCTTGATCGTTATTTATGCAAGGTTATCGTAGCTTCAGATTATCTGGATTTTTCGCTATCCGGATCAATACTCCACATTAGTCCGGATAATCCAAGGTCGGGTACTGTATCTTCCGACTCTATCTTCTCTGTGACATCTCAACTGTTTCTAAACTATTATTTCCGTTTAGACTGCTACTAAAGACACTGTTTCTCAGCCTACTCACCTTTTTCGGCTGTATGGCCTCGCATAGCTCCACGATGAACCATATCCGCGCGGTGCACGTGTTCAGTAGGTACTCGTCCCGCGACGACGACAACACGGCCCCCGCACTGACAGCCTCTGGGTTGGCCCCCACCACCTTGGCCCCGCAGTCGGGGCTGGCGTAGTTCTTGCTGTTTCTCACCTTCAGCTGGGTCCCTCCCCCACCACCCCCGCCTGTCATGTTCTCTCCTGCGGGTGTTAGTTTTGGTAACAGGAAAAAGTGACGGATTCTAGTAACCTGTTACTAAAAATTATTATTTTAAAAAACACGAGCAAATAAAATTGCTCGAATTTGAGCAAATACTTTTTCTGTTGGGCTTACCTAAGGAGATCTATTGGTAACACTGGAGACAAAGAATTTTAATTGATTGATTGAACATTAATGAACAAAATTGCATGCTGTTCTCCGCCAAGTTTTGGTGAGGCAAAGAACTACTCGCTGAAATAAAACGAGTCAACAAAGTGAATCAAACAAATAGCTATTTATGATTTGAAAATTCATAAATGTGTATTTGTTAGTCTGCTCATAGAGTATCATATTTCACGGCAAGAATGGAAACATAAACCAAAAGAAAAAAATATTTGTTCCAACTTTTATTCCAGTGATTTGCATGTGTAGATTCATTCATAAGAATAAAATAACCAATCAGAACAGTTCAAAGAACGGGAAATTTACCTCACCAGTGTTCTAACCTGACAAAACCACCGGCTCCCTTATTCGAAGGAAATCGTCAAGTAATGTTGTTCTGGTACTACCAATAGACCTTGGGATTACCCAACTTGCATTAGTTTATATTGAGATGCCACTCCCTAAGTTGAAACAGCTGTTCTTGCTTCCCTACTGTGTTTTGTTAGTACCAACAGCTGCTGTTAAATTTTCAATTAATTAGATTTCTGTTCTTCCATAAGATTAACATTCAAACTTTGAAAGCCCAAGGGCAAAGCCATGGAGATGGTTTCCCAAACCTCCAAAAGACACATCGAGACGTTAAGAGCTTTCAAATAACATATAAACATATAAGCATATACGAGGGTCATCCAAAAAGTAAAGAACGTTTTCTTACTGCACCTAGCGCAGCTCTCCCATCACCACGATTGCGAGTGTGGCAGTCCACTCACCTCCCCACCGAAGTATGAGCCGAGTCTCGTTGCTGTGCGGTCACACGTTTTATTTCTACAGCGATTTAAATTAGCGGCGGTAAACGAAAATCCCGCCAAATATGAGATACGCAGTGTTATTCTGTTTCTGAGTTAAGAAATGCCCAGACCTAGACATTTTTTGAAAACACCAAAGAAATTTTATGGTGAAAGAGCAAAAAACAAGAACTTAAATTGATGTAATGTGCTAAGATTTTAGCAGCTGTTTTCCTCAAATTTTCCTCAAGTCTTTCTTTCAAATCATCTTTAACGAGCAATGACCTGCCACGCCGATCCTCGTCGTTCACGATGGATTCTCTTTCATTAAACCGGTTGCATCATTGTTTCCCCTGAATATTCGACTTGAAGACTTGTTTGCACTTTCACGATAATCTTTCTTTGGTGTTTTTCTAAAAAAATTATATATTCCCGAAAATTTTTAAATTCAGAAACTGAATAATACTGCGTATTTCATATTTGGCGGGATTTTCAATTGCAGCCTCCATTTTGAATAGCTGTAGAAATAAGACAGGTGACCGCATAGCAACGAGACTCGGCTCATACTTTGGTGGGGAGGTGAGTGGACTGCCACACATGCAATGGCGGTGATGGGGGAGCTGCGCTAGGTGCAGTAAGCAAACGTTCTTTATTTTCTGGATGACCCTCGTATTTAAGACCTAATTCACCAGTAGCTTTCTCTCAAAAATCACCTCATATTTTAAGTGTTGAACCGATGGTCAAAATTGAATCATTCTATCGAAATGTTTTTTTCTTCTGTAAAACTGGAACTACAGTAACAGTGAGTGCAAAAGAATGTTAAATTTAATCTCGGCTAGACAGAGTAGCACTAAAAGAGTGAATCATCTTGTAAATACCCTCTGACAAGCTTGTTGTGTTACAGCCAGACTACGATTCTGTCGGCTGGTAATAGATTACAAAATCAATTGCTTTTATCACCTATTATTACCAGGACATACTACATGTAACATTGCAGAATGTGACTGGGAAGTAGTTGGAACACCCCCTGTACCTAGTAAGTATTGTATGTATAGTGTGTGATTTATTGGCAGCTAACAATTACACTTGTTTGGAATTTAATCCTTATACTTTTTATCAAAATAAAAAAAGTGTTATTTGTTGATTAAATAGTTTCAGAACAGAAACTATTGAGCATAACTATGACTGACAAAAACAGCAGAAAATATTAACCTCATGTTATTTCATATCAAAATACTACTAGATCAAAGAATAAGATTCAAACTGAATTTTTTCGTGTTTTCTTTGCGGTAAACACGCTGAGAAAAATACTCTGTTGTAAATTCTCGATATACACGTTCATATTCATGTACTTTTTTGTTTGTTACCAGTACGTTGTTTTTTTATATTCATGTACTTTTTTGTTTGTTACCAGTACGTTGTTTTTTTATGTTATTATTTACTCACAAGAATCGTGTTCATTCCACGTACCTTTCTTCTTCTCCGCCTCAGCTAGCTGTTTCTGCGCCCACTCACTGAAGGAAGGTATGTCCTCCTGTGGTGGAGGGGTGGGAGGCGTTGTCACTGTGTCATTGGTCTCCTCCCCCACCCCCACTTCCGGCTCTAACCCCACCCCCGCCATTCTCTCTTCCTCTCCTTCTCTCTCGCTAGACTGCTGTCACAAAATACCGAGTCAGTGCCGATGGATAAAAGAACTGCAGATTTGTAGGTTACGAACTCGAATAAGATAAAGTAACTATTTAAAATCGTAAATGCTACAAAAATTATTCTTAGGAGAATAATAAAAAAAAACTGAAAACAAAATATAAAATTTCAATTTTGTACATCAATTCACATTGGTTCACATAGTGGTAATGTCAGAGCAGAGGATTATTTAAATTTCACTCACCAAAAAATCGTTAAGGTAAGTTTATAAATTTGTAGGAGAATAAACTTGAAATGTAATACAGAAAATGAATGATGAATAAATGGAGGATAATAGTGATGAAAAACCATTGAAAATGCACATGGAAATTTGATAAGAGAACAAATTAAAATTAATAAGAATAATAAAATAATTTGCCCCAATAATTAAAGATCCAGATGTGTAAGTAACAGTAAAGATCTTTTTGTGAGTGAGTGACCATTCCAGTTGCATGTTATTGTGATAGATCGTCATTAAACACATTTTGTTTCACATAATCATCTAATAGTAGATGTTTCAGACTCTGAAATAATAAAATAACCGTGTGTGTGAACAGGTTTGACGCTTGTTTGTGGAGGGTAATTTATTGGGGGCTCTAGCGGTTTTTGCTTGGCGCCGTGAAACTACTAGGGCCAGGCCTGCTAATGCCAATGTCAACAAACAATCATTGCCAACTGGAACCTCTGTTGCATCGCCAGAATTAAATCAGGCCTATAAATATCAGATGGCTCAAGTTCAACAGCTGAGCTTTGTTTTCACTTCAATTGACTTTACTTTGTTCTTGAATGTCAAAACTGAATGTAAAATATGTTATTAAAAGTATTTCAAAAAACTCCACGTTCATATAAAAGTTTGCTCAGAAAAATATTGTATCTTACTTAAGTTTTAAAAGCTACTAACATATTTCAGATGCAGACACCTTAACAATGTACATATAAAAACAAATATATGATGTCACTCTCAACGTTAACATTGTGAGGGAGGGAGGGTAGACGTTCTGATCCCGACCTGAGCCTTTGTATAGGCTAAAGCCACCAGTGCTGAAGATTCCCATTGATTGCAAACTAGTTCCTAAAATAGCGCGTCACCGAAGTATTCCGACTACCCCATGTCCCCCACTCCTTCACCACCACGAGGTTGATAGTCAGATACCTTGGTGACACGCTCCCGCCACCAGATTACGTCACGCTACGATGCGCAATAGCACACCTATGTCAATTCTCTGTGATGTGTAATGATGACCAGTGTGACTGGTTTAAAGTGATTGCCTTGTACCATCTAAGAACAGTAAAAGTTTAAAAGGTTTAAAGTGATTGCCTTGTACCATCTAAGAACAGTAAAAGTTTAAAAGGTTTAAAGTGATTGCCTTGTACCATCTAAGAACAGTAAAAGTTTAAAAGGTTTAAAGTGATTGCCTTGTACCATCTAAGAACAGTATAAGTTTAAAAGGTTTAAAGTGATTGCCTTGTACCATCTAAGAACAGTAAAAGTTTAAAAGGTTTAAAGTGATTGCCTTGTACCATCTAAGAACAGTATAAGTTTAAAACATATGTTTTGCTATGTCCTAAGACTTAATTCATTGTATCTTTTTGAAATGGAGAAAAATAGTAGATAAATAGTTATGACAGAAATTGTGAATATTTGCTTAAGCCAGGAGTGGAGAAATACATCAGAAATTCTGCCCAGAGGCATCTTTTACTTGATAATCGGCAACATGTGACTACACTAGAATTGCTGATACTTTTACTTGTCAGGTAAGTATCAGTCAGTTAGTGCATTTACCTTATTTATAACACAAAGTATAAATAATTCTACTATATTGCATTTATGTTCTGGATTGAACAATCGATATATTCAACAAAAGCTAGTCATTGGGCCACTAATTAATGATCCTGGCTCAAGAAGGCTACACAAGGCATCACAACTATTCTACACTCATCATTCGTCATATTCGCCTTTAATAAGCCCTAGATGCGTTTTTCGTCTTAGAGAGATATTAAGATATACATAATATGTATTGATGAATCTTTTCTAACCTGAGGTGGTGGCTGTGAGTCCTGCCGTGGCTCGGCCCGAACGACGTACTGCGTGTCATTGGCCGAGGGGGAGGGGGCATCGCTGAGCGTGAGGGGGATGGTGACCACCTGGCCCGCGGTGGTGTTGGAGGGTTCAGGTGCCGCGGAGGCAGCCGCCGCCTGCTGTTGTAGCTCCGAGGTGGCAGAGTCTACCAGCGTGTAGACCACCGCCGCCTGTCCGCTCTCTGACAGCCTGCGCACAACGGGAGGTTAGTACTGACACCTAGGTGGAACGGAAGGCTCAGTTGCGAATGAAACTGTCCACGCTAGTAGAAGACCGAGGTGTGGAGTCTGACACCATCCAGCTAATCTGTGAAAACTCGTATATAAAATGTGGTACCACCTAGATCACCTAGATGCTGTTTTAGAGTTCGGGAATAACTTGCCATTGTCACTCGATGGTCTAATTAACATCTTGAACTATCTCCATTCTGAAAATCTCCATCAAAAGAAATAACTGAACGATCATTTTAAAGATTACCTTGACTGCTAAAAGCGAAAAATAAGCAAACAATTAAAAACCATAAAGATTATAATTTAATGAGAGATTCTCACTTATTTGTCAACATACCAGGGACATCATTTCACAGCGATAAGTTAAACAAACTCAAAACAGGTGTTTCAATCTGAAACTAGGCATGAGAAACTCTAGTTTAAAATTAAAAGAACATAACGGGTGAACCCCCACTTCCCCCAAATATATATGTTTGGTATCTAAACAAATCTAGGTGTGAAAAACAAAATTTATCTGACCATTGAATATCACATCACAAAACTTGCAAAATACTCACTTACGTGTGCAAATTCTTCATCCTCTCCTCATTTTTCCTTACCAAGTTAAAATTCAAAAGTCTCCTTATCAGGTAAAATATAAATGTAATACAAAGTTAAAGTATTTCCAAAGCTTGACAAAAATACTATGAAAGCTAAATTCTAACTTAACAACACAACAGCGTAGAGCACCACTGAACAAACACGTACCTGGTCTTTTATCCTTAACCAGCCAACTGTCAGGTCTTGTCAACGAGCTTAATGCATATAGTGTGTGCAAGGACATGTTAATCTCCAAGAAAAAATGAAGCCCACATGGTGGCCGCCATTTTTTCCTCTATTCGCTGTTCCCAAAGAACCCAAACAGACAAAGAAATTTATGTCCAACCATTTTCCTGACGTTTATGTCCAACCATTTTCCTGACGTTTATGTCCAACCATTTTCCTGACGTTTATGTCCAACCATTTTCCTGACGTTTATGTCCAACCATTTTCCTGACGTTTATGTCCAACCATTTTCCTGACGTTTATGTCCAACCATTTTCCTGACGTTTATGTCCAACCATTTTCCTAACGGAAAACAGTAAAAAGTGTTTATGTACCTATTTAAAGCGTTTTTAATATTAAATAACTTGAATCGTTAACAAATATGTAACGCAAGGAAGAAAACAAATCTTCTTTTAAAATACAATTCTTCAGGTTAAATATATTTTTTATCGTTTGCTAGAAACCGTTGTCCTCTGTCGTTGTTCATAATAAATCCAGCGAGGCTTCACTTTTTCACCCCAGTCGAGCACTCTAGATGTCTTAAGCTCATCGAGTCGACCTTTTGAGGTACACAATATTCTCTGTCAAGGTAAACTACGTGACTATTACGATTCTGTCTATAGGGCGCCACACAGGCCAATGGCATATGGCGACAAGCAGTGGTTTTAACAAAAAAATACATTTTATAGTAGAACGCTAAACTTTACAACACACTGTAGCAGTGTAGAACCTCACCGGACAAACGCGCACCACGTGAACGTGAGGACACCCAGGTAGAGAACGGCCATGTGCAGAAGCTGAGAGTGGTAACCGTCCGGAGTGGCGCCGGCACTGGCGCACACCATCAGACTAGCGGCGGGCTGCGGACAACACACCCTGAACACCGGCGCACCACTGAGGGGTATACCTGAATACTGGCCGACCACAAGGGGTATACCTGTATACTAGCGCACCACTCACTG
Source organism: Allygus modestus (assembly GCA_963675035.1). Lineage (NCBI taxonomy): Eukaryota > Metazoa > Arthropoda > Insecta > Hemiptera > Cicadellidae > Allygus > Allygus modestus. The sequence continues at coordinate 8,744,969 of OY776112.1, forward strand.
AGGGTGATACCTGAAAACTGGCGCACCGCTGAGGGCGATACCTGAATACTGGCGCACCACTGAGGGGTATACCTGAATACTGGCACACCACTGAGGGCGATACCTGAATACTGGCGCACCACTGAGGGGTATACCTGAATACTGGCACACTACAAGGGGTATACCTGTATACCAGCGCACCACTCACTGAGGGTGATACCTGAAAACTGGCGCACCACTGAGGGCGGTACCTGAATACTGGCGCACCACTGAGGGGTATACCTGAATACTGGCACACCACTGAGGGGTATACCTGGATACTGGCGCACCACTGAGGGGTATACCTGAATACTGGCGCACCACTGAGGGGTATACCTGAATACTGGCACACCACTGAGGGGTATACCTGAATACTGGCGCACCACTGAGGGGTATACCTGAATACTGGCACACCACTGAGGGGTATACCTGAATACTGGCACACCACTGAGGGGTATACCTGAATACTGGCGCACCACTGAGGGGTATACCTGAATACTGGCGCACCACTGAGGGGTATACCTGAATACTGGCACACCACTGAGGGGTATACCTGAATACTGGCACACCACTGAGGGGTATACCTGAATACTGGCGCACCACTGAGGGGTATACCTGAATACTGGCGCACCACTGAGGGGTATACCTGAATACTGGCGCACCACTGAGGGGTATACCTGAATACTGGCACACCACTGAGGGGTATACCTGGATACTGGCGCACCACTGGCGGCTATACCTGAATTTTCTTGACACCAACCATTTTTGGGAACATGAATGAAAACAGTGACAGGTGGGATGGTTTACCCACTCCAACATTACTGGGGGTTAAACTAATTGCAAACTTACTATGGCTAAAGACATTTTTTTACTGTTTTGCTGTTTTTACTGTTTTTGCAAACGTTTTGTTAGTACCGTAGAAGTGATCTTAAATATATATTACTTTGTAACTGTTGTTCAAAATAATAAATCAAATCTCTGACATTTTAAAGTGAATTGGGGTCATAGAAATGGAATAAGTTGCAGTAATGTTATTACGGCGACGGTTGTTAATTTGATATCAAAATAGCATAATAGCCCATCACTAAACTATTCTAAGCTTGTGTATGAACGATTTTCTTACCCTCCCACCTCATTTCATTTTATGCGGTTCGAGAAAGCTTTTTATAATAGGTCTTTCTTCTATTTGCACTAATTTTTTAACATGAAAATTCAAGAAAATTCAGTTACATAAGCCTAATCTGACGGCCCTTCACGTGGAGGCCCCAGTATTGTTATTTTGTTGTACTTTTACAGCTTGGAAAATAAAGCTTGAGGCAGGTCCACAAAATTATTTGAGAAGCTACAATATCACAGCTGTGTATTTTAAGTAGAAATGACTAAATGATGAGTGTGCTTAATATGACAGGGTGCCTACCAAGTTAAAGGCAACATAAAGGAGGACTTTTGGAGGACCCAGGGACACTTCTCAGGTAAAAAAATTATTAAAAATATATATTAATGGTATTCATAGGCGTAATTCAGGGGGGGGCACGGGGGGCAGTTGCCCCCCCAATTATTTAGAGGAAGTTAAAAAAAAGGTTAAAGTGTATGAAAAATATGATTACAATTAAATTTTCTGTAATAAATAAGACATAATGTTTAGCTATTTTTAGAAATAGCAGTTTTAGTTTTTATAATTTTGTAACGGGAACAATATTTATTGTAACTCAGTTATTATAGTAGTTAAATAGTCAGTGATATTTTGATACAAATCAACGGAATCATCAACTGTAGTCTGAGTTTTTCCCGTGGCGATTTGACAGATTTCTTGGTAACGGGTCGCTGAGAAGCCGGTTGTGTGGAAAACACTACAATAACCTTCCGGTCTCCTCTTGTTCATTTTAGATGGAGATATTAATCAAATTTAACTGATATTGTTACTTCTCGACTTACCGGATAAAAATAAATACTTCTACTTTCATTTTGATTCCCATCATTCTCGTCCTCGGATTCAAATCGGTGGTTTCTTTACGTTTGAAAAGAACACTTCTAGTTATCGTTTACATATTTGAAATTTGAAATTTATTGTAAATTCATGTAATAAGATGCATGTAAAATAGGAAGGGCAATGGAAAAACCTGCCCCCCAAACGAAATTCTGAAATTACGCCTATGATGGTACTTACATTTGAACCAGCTAATATGTGGCTGTAAAATAAACCACGGAAACCAAGTATTCAAAACTAGCAGATTTAACAAAACGTAATAGTAACAAAACTCAAAATTTGTAACTGTAAATCATTAGCGCCGCAAAATTGTTGCGGCATTTTAAAGAATCTAAAAAAGAAGAATCTTAAGGTTAAAAGGAAGACTTTTGGAGGACTTAAAGGACCAAAGAGATAAGCATTGAGTGTGAATGAACCGACTGGTACCCAATGATAAAGTTATAGAGTTGAGTGTGACGAATTATGAAAACTGCTGCAGGCAATTATCAGTTAGTAACGGTCTACGGTCAGAACATGGTTGAAGGTTGAGCAGTGGTTGAAAGTAAGCAGGGAAAACTATCATTAACTCCCTCCAATTCCTTTCCTATTGGGCTTTTATATTTAAGTAACTTTTGTTTACAGTCAAATAAATTAACCCAACCACCAACACATCCAGATTTGGAATTACAAAATATATCTTTACTAATGATACACACTTAAAATATGTAAAGGTTCAGTTATGGTAATCTATTAAAATACCCCCGTAGCAGCAAACCTGCGTACTCAGCGAATTTCCAATGCATATATATGTATCTTAACACCACATAAAGCCACATACCAAGTTTTATCATTATACATTCATAAATAAACGATTTATGACATTTTAATTATTCTCCATAAGAATAACATGGCGGCTGAGTATGCAGGTTTGCTGAAGGAAGGAACACAAAAAATGGGGTTTTATACAAATATCAATATAACTCATTTAGGTAAAGCCACATACCAAATTTCATTAATTTATTTTCATAATTAAGGGAGATAACACGTTACTTATTCTCCATAAGAATAACATGGGGCTGAGTACGCAGGTTTGCTGCTAAGGGAGCCTTTGGTAAAAAAATGTTTTTTTGAGCAAATATCAATGGTCCACAACCAGATGAAGCCGTATACCAAGTTTCGTCAGTATACGTTCATAAATAAGCGAGATATAAAATTTTTCTTTTCCTCCATAAGAATAACATTAGACAACGTACTGTGTTTAGCACTTTCAATATCTCGGTAACCAACTGACGTAGAGAAATGATCAAAATACCAAATTGTGTATTTTTTTAAGCTGAATCCAATGGTAAAAACTAAAATTTGACTATTTCCAAAATTATATATAAAAAATTCAAAAAACCCATTTTTGGGGTACAAAACCCCCCCAAAATACCCCTTCGGATAGAGCGATTTGGCTGGTTTTCGAACTTAAAGTCATAAATGTTGCTTTACACGTGTATACCAAATTTCATCAAAATCGGATAATTTTTACGAGAGTTATCGTGCTCACGGACACATATATATATACAGTATCGAACGAATGGTGTTTTTGGGGTCTGGGGACCTCAAAACGAAAAGTTATCATGGTCCCGGGCCTAGGTCTTACCATGCCGACTACGGTAATAGCTTCTTCCCTATAGGGGAAATTCGCTAAAACTGGCAAAATATTCCAGCAAGAATTCAGTTTTCCAAATTAGAAAATACGACCAAAGCAAGTTTCATGTGGTTTGTGCCTTTACCCAAGCTTTATCTTCTTCACTGGATTAAGGGCAAACATCAAATTAAGCAAAGTATAAATAAATCTGAGTAAGTTGTTCTGCTATTTTAACTAGATAAAAAATATTTTAAAATTTATTGAACAAGCTAAAAAATACAGGAATTGAGAAATACCTGTTTTATATGATCATACATTTAACAAGTCAAAAGAGTTTGCCCCGAGTTCAAAAAAAGTACAACATTATCAATAAACCATGACTTAGCTGATCTATACGCCTTCAATTATCGCACAATGTTCCGCAGTACACGGGTGAACTGATATTGCAGTAACATAATTGAAGGCGCTATGAAATCCAGATTATTCACATAAATTACATAAAATTACTCATATACGGTAAATTACTTGAAAGACAATGACGATTTGATTGCAAACATGAATGGTTAATTTATACTTTACTCGCTAATTAATTTATGGCTTAACTTTTACAAAGTACACAACGACACAAACTTTTCACGACGACACAATCGAACGGACATGACACGGAAAGATTACCTAAGATAATATTTATGATAGGTAGTAAGTTTATGTCCGTTCGTTTGTGTTGTCGTGTAAGTGTATTGTGTTGAGCCACCTAGTCAATCAACTTAAATGTAAACAATCTAATGATGATTGCATTCTAATTGCATCGAAACATGTTCTAACTTAATCAGGTTTTCTCCAATTTGAGCTGACCTACAGTACGTAAGTAATTTATTCTTACATAATATCTACAGCTAAGGGACTAAAACCATAGATTAAGAATAAAACCATGGATGATTTAACAATCTAAATGAATTTAATTTGTAACAACTTAATTTAATAGTTTAAATTTATTACATCGAATTTTAGACCAGCAATAATGGTTTTTGATGCTATAGCATTTCAAAACATATTTGATAAAAACTACGAAAAATTCAGTCAGCTAAAATAAGCTGGATATTTGAGGAAAACAATATGAGGACTACGTCATTAGTTAGTTACCCGGCAGACGTTGTCATGCCTTTGACTGTTACCAACTAAAACCAATATCACCAAGATCACCTGTTCAAGTAAACATGTCATTAGCTCTTACGTAAACAACAATTTATTTCCTTAAGGTTTATATGGGAACCCTTTTGGGCCTCTTGGGAGGAACCCAATTTAGTTAGGACGAAATGGATGGTTTAAAAACCTTCTCCGTGAAATTTTACATATACATACCAAGTTTCATGGCAAACGGTCCAACGGTGTCCCGAGTCCATGAACTTAAAATATATATACAAACAAACAAACCAACATCCTTTTTTTATAAATATAGATAAAGAGAATATCATTTGTTGTTGTTTATTCGAATATCGTTGAGTAATTGAAAAAAGGTTAAAATACCTGATACTGCCTCGAGATTCTTGAAGATCCCAATGGACTACGCGTTTCAACGGTTTAATCCGTCATCTTCAGGTCGCACAAAAACTTGATTTTTAACACGTTCCAAGGATGGTTACGTCACAGTTTAAAAACACACAAAACACCTATGATAAAACACATTACGAAATACAGACGAATAGACGACAAATTTGAATCGAGATGCACGCATCATTTCACAAAATTGTTTAAAAGTAGTCCTACTGTTTTTATTAGTGAATTTCCTTTGGAAAGTGAACTATTAGCATGACCCGCACGGTGAAACTTAAGCCCGGGACCACCATAGAAGTTCCTAACGTGACCCCCTGAACACGTTTTGGGGGGTCGTTCAAAATTTTATATATATATATATGTATATATATATATATGTATATATATATATATATATATATATATAGACATATATATATATATATATATATATATATGTGTATGCACTCTAGCGGTCACATTTTTTGTCCGATTTACTTCAAATTTGGTAGGGACGTTCCTTTCTATAATCTGTTGGACAAGTTCGTTGGGCAAAACAATCGGAAAACTCTAAACCCATTTTTTTGGGGATTAATCTTTCAAATTTCGAGTTTTTGGGCCCAAAAAGGGTCAGAAAAACCCCGGATGCAAAATTAATGCGTGGAAAAAGATAGGAATTAGTTAGGCGAAAGTTTTAAGCCCTCTCTCGTCATTCTAGCATAAATATTTACCGAGTTATTAAAGAAAATGTGTATTGACCAAACGCAGTACGTTGTCTTATGGGGGTTTTACATTAGAAAAGCCTGTTATTCATTTGTTGGTGTACTTTTAACATCTCCAGCAACCTCACGCCTACTTTAAAGCCTGACTGGACCTTCTCCTGACCTTATAATGCACAAAATTGTATTCCCAGCATTGCAGGTAAATAGAACCAGGAGCATCAAAACAGCCAAAAAATCAATATTTTCAGATTTGAATAAAAATTGGAATAATTGTATGTTTTAACTGATTTTGAGTTTTTATAGTTTTTTATGTGGAAATTCACTTCCCTCACGTCAGCGTGCTGCGTGCGAACTCGTTCGTCTATTCGTCCGTATTTCGAAATGTGTTTTATGTTTGGTGTTTTGTGTTGTTTTTTTAACTGTGATGTAGTCATCCTTTGAATGTGTTAAAAATCAAGTTTTTTTGCGACCTGAAGATGATGGATGAAACCGGCGAAACGCGTAGTCCACAGGGATCTATACAAGAATTTCGACTTTCGAGGCAGTATCAGGTATTTTAACCTTTTTCCAATTATAAAGACAACTATATAAGACACTTGTTGTAGAATTTTATAATTTTATGTTTACTTAATTACTAACAATCAATCCGTCATTACGTACCGGTATCGTATCTAATGGATAGGCTATAAGTGAACGAACAAATATTTTAAGAGTTCAAAAAATTTGAACAGTTGATAAAACTTCAAGGTAAATATAACCATTGGTTATACATCCACGGAAATATACAATTTAAAGTATCCTGGCAAAGAGTATCAACATAGATGATAAATAACTTGTTACAGTATCTATAAACATATCTACGTCAAATAAAAATATATATTATGGGTGTGCTATTAGGGGTGCACTCGAAACTTCGAGTTTTCGGCCGAGTATTTTAATCCTCGAACTCGATTCGAAGTTTTTAAAAATACTCGAAGATTCGAGCGAGTATTTCCTGCCGATTACCCGACGATCGCTAACGATTGCGACCGGCCAAAACGCATAGTAACGGCCGCAAAAGACGATCGCATAACTTAAAATTGGCCAAAAACGACGATCGCTAACGATTGCGACCGGCCAAAACGCATAGTAACGGCCGCAAAAGACGATCGCATAACTTAAAATTGGCCGAAAACGACGATCGCTAACGATTGCGACCGGCCAAAACGCATAGTAACGGCCGCAAAAGACGATCGCACAACTTAAAATTGGCTTAAAACGACGATCGCTAACGATTGCGACCGGCCAAAACGCATAGTAACGGCCGCAAAAGACGATAAAATAAATTGCTTATGGTTTTTGGGCGAGCAGCATCCCGGTTTCAAACAATGAAACTGACCCATATTTTTCATTCTGTGAAGACACCAATACATTTTCTGGAGGTCATATCAGGTTACGTAACCAAATTATTGAACAAAATAAGTCTACAAGAGGTGCAGATTAACTGTGAAAGCCCAAGAATAAGCGGAGAAGCGGTAACCAGACTAAAACAATACACATCGCTCTAATACAATAAGAGTTTCTGGCTGTTATAAAATATGATATGTGTAGTTTAGAAAAACAAGCAATAAATTCTTGTAATGTGGATTTCAAGAGAACAAAAATCCAGTAAGAAGAAGAGTGCGACAAAAACGAAACTAAAAATGAACGGGAAGAATACAACTTAATTTTAAATACAACGGAATAAAGAGGGAATAGAGAGGATTAGGCAGATCATAGAAATTCGACATCAAACTTAGGAGTTCTCTAACGAACTCGATGAAAACCCAAAGACTTAAAAAACCTCGATGTGAAAACCTAACTAACATAAGATAACTAACACGATCATAAGTTAATGATGCAACAATTCATTCTCCTTTGTTTTCCCTGTGAAACAAATATGACCCGTCCAATTCCTTTCTTCAAAGGACACTGACGGAATAATCTCCTTTCTTCAAAGGACACTGACGGAATAAACTTTTTTTTCAAAGGACACTGACGGAATAATCTCCTTTTTTCAAAGGACACTGACGGAATAATCTCCTTTATTCAAAGGACACTGACGGAATAAACTTTTTTTTTCAAAGGACACTGACGGAATAATCTCCTTTCTTCAAAGGACACTGACGGAATAATCTCCTTTCTTCAAAGGACACTGACGGAATAAACTTTTTTTTTCAAAGGACACTGACGGAATAATCTCCTTTTTTCAAAGGACACTGACGGAATAATCTCCTTTATTCAAAGGACACTGACGGAATAAACTCCTTTTTTCAAAGGACACTGACGGAATAATCTCCTTTTTTCAAAGGACACTGACGGAATAATCTCTTTTCTTCAAAGGACACTGACGGAATAATCTCCTTTCTTCAAAGGACACTGACGGAATAAACTTTTTTTTCAAAGGACACTGACGGAATAATCTCCTTTTTTCAAAGGACACTGACAGAATAATCTCCTTTTTTCAAATGACACTGACGGAATAATCTCCTTTTTTCAAAGGACACTGACGGAATAATCTCCTTTCTTCAAAGGACACTGACGGAATAAACTTTTTTTTCAAAGGACACTGACGGAATAATCTCCTTTTTTCAAAGGACACTGACGGAATAATCTCCTTTATTCAAAGGACACTGACGGAATAAACTCCTTTTTTCAAAGGACACTGACGGAATAACTCCTTTTTTCAAAGGACACTGACGAAATAAACTCCTTTTTTCAAAGGACACTGACGGAATAACTCCTTTTTTCAAAGGACACTGACGAAATAAACTCTTTTTTTCAAAGGACACTGATGGAATAAACTCCTTTTTCAAAGGACACTGACGGAATAAACTCTTTTTTTCAAAGGACACGGACGGAATAAACAAATAAAAAGTAAGTAGAATAAATGAAAACCAAACAAAAAGCATCACAGCGAAGTATCTGGAATGGAAAATAAAAATAGTAGCTTATGGAGAAGACATAAAAACATGCTCACCAATTATAGAGGGGGAATAAAGAAGAGTAAAGGTAGAGACAGAGGAGGGCGCACATTGCAACTGAGGCGACACGGTGGCCGGTCCAGGGTCCAGGGTATCACTCACGGTGGAGTCCATGGTTGAGGCGACGAGAACACGAGAACTGAACAACAAGTATTACTGACCAGGGATCAGGTGACACCGCGTCACTGACGTCTGTGAAAAAACTTCCGGACTGATGGGAGTTGAGATACAAACAAACAAGAGCGGACCGGGTTGGCGGTGAAGCTGAGGAAGTGGTGAGAACAAAGTTACAATGCTTTTCATCGTCTCTTTTATGCATTTAGCATAAATTTTCTCAATTTCAGTGTTTATGTGAGTAAATATATGGCACGTAAAATATTTAATTTTTTATTGATTTTTGTATATACATAGTTTGTCTGAGACAATTGTGTTTATTACATTTAGATCATTTATGTTCGCTTACTTTACTTCACATTATTTTAATTTAAGTGATGGAACCTCATAACAGGCATTGCCTTAAGAGACCTTATTATTTTCTCATTAGTTTTATTTGTATTTTATGTCAGCCTGCCAAGTAAAATGGACATTTATTATTTATTTTAAGTTGCAAACAAGCTGCATAATTTTAAATAAAGTTACAACTATGTATTTTGTTATGTATCATGAGAAAATAAAAACATTCTATTCAATTCTTATGAAGACCAAACCTAATTTGGCACATCAACGGGACACAAAGATTGAAAGACATTCAAGAAACGCATATTACGACTTAGTACAGACATAGTACTCTATTTATGTATACATTATAGGGGGTCCCACTCACGAAACATTTCTATCTGCTTCTCCCATTTTTTTTCAATTCCGTCCCTCCTCAATGGATTATCCAAAAAAGTGTATGGTTCTAAGAGAAACAATTTCCTAGCGATTTCTTCAGTGAGCAAAACTTGAATAACACAATTAGTTGACCCATAAAAAATCGCAATATTGAATATTTTCAAATTTTATTGCACGATTATTATTTTATATATATCAATTGTTTCTACTAAAATCACTAGGTATTTTATTGCTCTATAATATGAACTAAATCTACAATTTGGATATCGCGAGTAGGAGAGCGGAATTTTAAAGTTAACATTGGTCAAATAGAAGCAACAGTACAAGAAACAACCATTCACTAAAATTCTATTCATGATTTAGGATTATTATGGGTGGACTATTTGTGATTTAAAAATTCTGCATACTGAAATCGTAAGGCATTTTAGCGAATTTCCCCTATAGGGAAGAAGCTATTACTGTACCGTAGTCGGCATGGTAAGACCTAGGCCCGGGACCATGATAACTTTTCGTTTTGAGGTCCCCAGACCCCAAAAACACCATTCGTTCGAAACTGTATATATATATATATGTGTGTGTGTGTGTGTGTGTGTGTGTGTGTGTGTGTGTGTGTGTGTGTGTGTGTGTGTGTGTGTGTGTCCGTGAGCACGATAAATCTCGTAAAAACTATCCGATTTTGATGAATTTTGGTATAAACGTGTAAACCAACATTTATGACTTTAAGTTCGAAAACCAGCCAGATCGCTCTATCCGAAGGGGTATTTTGGGGGGGTTTTGTACCCCAAAAATGGGTTTTTCGAATTTTTTACATATAATTTTGGAAATAGTCAAATTTTACTTTTTACCATTAGATTCAGCTTAAAAAAACACACAATTTGGTATTTTGATCATTTCTCTACGTCAATTGGTTACCGAGATATTGAAAGTGCTAAACACAGTACGTTGTCTAATGTTATTCTTATGGAGGAAAATAAAAATTTTATATCTCGCTTATTTATGAACGTATTCTGACGAAACTTGGTATACAGCTTCATCTGGTTGTGGACCATTGATATTTGCTCAACAAAATTTTTTTACCAAAGGCTCCCGTAGCAGCAAACCTGCGTACTCAGCCCCATGTTATTCTTATGGAGAATAAGTAACGTGTTATCTGCCTTCATTATGAAAATAAATTAATGAAATTTGGTATATGGCTTTACCTACATGAGTTATATTGATATTTGTATAAATACCCCATTTTTTGTGTTCCTTGCTTCAGCAAACCTGCACACTCAGCCGCCATGTTATTTTTATGGAGAATAATTAAAATGTCATAAATCGTTTATTTATGAATGTATACTGATGAAACTTGGTATGTGGCTTTATGTGGTATTAAGATACATATATATGCATTGGAAATTCGCTGAGTATGCAGGTTTGCTGCTACGGGGGTATTTGTTATAATGTAGGTAAAGCAGGTGGCTGGGGCACCCTCATAATGAACCAGTCCATTGAACATTGTACCGAGGCCATTCTTAAGTAAACAAAAAAACGAATAGCTGCATTCTGTGAAGAGATAACTGCGTTATGTAACGGAGAAACCATGGAGCTCTACTCTGTACAGGGGAAACACATTTGTAGAAAATTCATCTGAAAAGTATTCCGCTCAATAATTGGATTTAGTTTTATTTTGAATGATATCTGTTCCTGCAGGCTTCGCCCCGAAAATAATTTATAATACCCCCGTCGCAGCAAACCTGCATACTCAGCGAATTTCCAATGAATTATAACATAACACATTAAGCCACTTAACAGGGATTCATATGAAATATATTCACAAACAAGCGATATTTAAAATATTAATTATTCTCTATAAGAATAACATTGGGGATGAGTACTCAGGTTTGCTGCAACAAGGAACACAAAATAATGGGTTTTTATGCAAATATCAATAGAACTCAGCTAAGTGAAGTCACATGCCAAGTTTCATCCATATACATTCATAAATAAGCGATATATAACATTTTAATTATTTTCCATAAGAATAGCATGGGGATCGAGTACCTAGGTTTGCTGCTACGGGACCCATAGGCGAAAAATTGTTTTTTTTGTGCAAACAACAATAAACCACAACCAGATGAAGCCATATACCAAATGTCGTCAGTTTATGTTCATAAATAAGCGAGATATACAATTTTTCTTTTCCTCCATAAGAATAACATTAGACAACGTACTGTGTTTAGCACTTTCAATATCTCGGTAACCAATTGACGTAGAGCAATGATCAAAATACCAAATTGTTTGTTTTTTTAAGCTGAATTCAATGGTATAAATTAAAATTTGATTTAAATTAAAATTACATGTGAAAACCCCAAAAAACACATTTTTGGGGTACAAAACCCCCAAAAAACCCCCCTTCGGATGGTGCGATTCATCTGGTTTTCGAACTCGTTCAAATAAATGGTACTTTATACATTTGTACCAAATTTCATTAAGATCGGACCTTTTTTACGAGAGTTATCGTGCTTACGGACACATATATATATATATATATATAAATATATATATATATATATATATATAAATATATATATATATATATACATATATAAAAATTTGAACGAATGGTGTTTTTGGCATCTGGGGACCTCAAAATGAAAATTTATCATGGTCTCGGGCTTAAGTCTTACCATGAGACCTACGGTAATAGCTTCTTCCCTATAGGGGAAATTCGCTAAAAGCTATGACAGTTGTGTGTGCTGCATTCTGTGGTTAGCCCGTGGAACTACTACAATTGTAGTTTATGTAGTCACTGCTACTACGAATCAAGATCTGCTGTTTGTATTTTCATTAGCTCAAACAAAACTGAATGACCATAAGAAATACATGGGAACTCTTGTTGGGATCCTGGCGGAGCCCTAAGGTCAGATCAAGATGAAAACCATTTAGTTTTCCTATTTTATGCCTAAAAAATCAGTGTACAAAATTTCAGCTCTCTACCTACATGGGAAGGTGGAGAATTAGTGATGAGTGAGTGAGTCAGTCAGTCAGTGAGTCAGTCAGCCAGGGCTTTGCCTTTTACAGATATAAAAGATTGGTCAGAAAATAGTTTAAAATACCCCCCGTCGCAGCAAACCTGCGTACTCAGCGAATTTCCAATGCATTTATATGTTTCTCACTAGTACATAAAGCCACTCACCAAGTTTGACAAAAATACATTCATAAATAAGTGATTTATTACATTTTATTTATTCCCCATAAGAATAACATTAGGACTGAGTACGCAGGTTTGCTGCAACGAGGAAGATAAGAAATGAGTTTTTATGCAATTATCAATGTAACTGAACCAGGTGAAGCTACTTACCATGTTTTATTAATTTATGTTCATAATTAAGGGAGATATAAAACTTTACTTATTCTCCATAAGAATAACATTAGGGCTGAGTATGCAGGTTAGCTGCTACGGGGACAATCAACAAAACATTTATTTTTTGTGCAATTATCAATATACCAGCACAACATGAAGCCACATACCAAATTTCATCAATATACATTCATAAATAATCAAGATATCAAATTTTATTTATTCTCCATAAGGATAACATTGGACAACGTACTGTGTTTAGCACTTTGAATATCTCTGCAACGGTTTGACGTAGAATCACAATTTAAACACCAAAATGATTGTTTTGTGGAGCTGAAGTGATTGGTAAAAGAAAATGTGAAGTTTAAAGTAAAATTAACTGAGGAAAAGCCAAAAACCTTTTTCCCATAAGATTAACATGGGAGATTTTATGAGCATGTTTTTTGGATTTTTCCCGCAACCACTTAACCTAGGTTAATAATTCAAAATACCATATTATTTGTTTTTTAAGCTCTATAACATGGTCTAAACCTAAATTAAGTGTTTTAAAAATTTTAGGGTAAAAAATGCAAAAAACTGATTTTTGGAAAATTTAAAACCCCCATAAACCCCCCTTCCCTTAGTCCGATTTTTCTGGTTTTCGAACTTAAAGTCATAAATGTCAGTTTACACATTTGAGCCAAATTTCATCGAAATCGGACGTTTTTTACTCAAGTTATCGCATTCACGGACACATATATATATATATATATATATATATATATATATATATAGATATATATATATATATATATAGATATATATATATACATATATATAAATTTGAACGAATAGTGTTTTGGACATCTGGGGACCTCAAAACAAAAAGTTATCATGGTCTCGGGCTTAAGTCTTACCATGAGACCTACGGTAATAGCTTCTTCCCTATAGGGGAAATTCGCTAAAATTAGAACTAACATTATCTTATGTCTTAGGCTATGACATTTAAAATGGGGTAAAATTGACACACTAATTCAGTTTTTACTTTACGAAATAATTTTATGTAAGGTATATAAATTAGTCCGCAATTTATCAAAATTAGTTTCACATTTTTCTTTCTTTTACAGCAATCCCAGTTATTGGGAAAAAATAATTCTTTACTCAATCCTATACTCTAATATGAGTAAGGTTTGCTTGCTTGCGACACGGATCTCAAAAACGGCTCCAACGATTTCCTTCAAATGTTCGAAATAACTAATTTCTGGGATAAAAATACGTTCTAGACAGGCCTCATCCCTAGGAAAAATCAAATAATGTAAAAAAACTAAAATGAAAAGTTAAAAAAATTAACATTGGGCATTTTAAATCAAATCATATGGATTTTTAAATCAAAACAAAAGAATTGTCACAGCTGTTCATAATCAACCCGGGAACTGTCAAAGTAATACTCATGTTGTATATGATTATTAACATGTGGTTTCCTGAGAACAGAGATTAAAAGATTTGAGTGTAGATAACATAAATAGAGTAGTAAAATAAATCAAAGGGACATTGAGCTATAAATAACAACTGGAGTGACCTTAAAAATTTAGAAAAGAGGCAAATGAGATATACAAATCTGATTATCAGTAGGGGGAAATGGTGAAATATTACTCCAAGTCATCTAAAAAAACTGACTGGCCTTCTCCCGAGCAAAGCTCGGCCGCCAGGTACTTATGAATAAAACTCAATTGAACTGGGAATCGTCGCAATATGTTACCGCTAAGATCCCGCCGGCGTCAATAGCAGGTGAGACATCTGGTAGTAACTTTACACCTGGAACGTCCACTTCTGACACTCGACATATGAAATACAACACGCGGTTGGTCCACACCACCACTCCGCGCCGGCAACTAACAATGAGAAGCACGAGTGGCTACAGAGGCAGAGGCACGGAACCCGCCTCGTGAAACCCCTACAACTGCAAGCCACGCGACTATCGCCCTCTCTCTCGCTCTCACGCCCAACGCCGTATCTCCGTCTCTCTCCCACTACCGGGGCCCACGCGCCATCTGTTATTGCGTTCCGGTCTCCTTTTGGAGTTTCCTCCCGGAATGTGTCGTAGCCTATTTATAACTCGATATCGTATTTTTTAAATTAATGGTAAACATGTTTAATGTCGTTTTTGTGAAAAATTGATCAAATCAGACGAACAATAACGAATTTATCCCAAGAAACGCTAAAAGCGAATCGGATAAAACATTATTTAATATAAACATATTTTTAAAGGTTTATTTAGTGATTTGAGTTTCTGAAGGTGGCATCGTATAAAATTTTCGTAATTTTGATGGTCCAACACAATTTTTCAACCAAAACTTGTCTAGATTGCAATATAGATTACACACCAGACCCAACGGATGATTCTTCTTCCAATCGTCAATTTAAGACGGGCTCCAATAACTTGGGTCTAAATGTTTCTCCAATAAGGACAATGTTAACTCTCAAAGTGCGTCCCTCCTCAACGGATTATCCGATAACGTTGATTAAGTTAATTTCAAATTACAAAAACCCTAGCGATTTCAGTGTGCAGAATTTCGAAATCACAAATAGTTAAGCCATAACAAATCTTAAATACTGAATATTTTGGAATTTCACTGAACAACTTGTTATGGATGAACTATTTGTGATTTTAAAATTCTGATCTCTGAAATCGCTAGGTTTTTTTTTTAATTAGCAATTAATTATCGATTTAAGATAATCCGTTAAGGATAGGCTTAGGAAGTTAACATTGGCCTTACGGGGAAACGGATAGAAACGCCATTCGTGACTTGGAGCCCAAATACCAAACGGTTACAAGCGGCGTCAATCTTGTAAGGAGACTTTTCGTCAGTGTGGCCTGTTGACATTTCCTTCCATATACATTTTTGAAACGCTATTTTTTTTAGGAAAAACCGTGGGCTTTTTGAGTCCCGAATCTCTACAGTATATTCTCTTTGCCAAAGTTTAAATCTCCCAATTCCAAAACATAAAAATACATTTTTACTTTCTCCCCTTATACATAGTATATGGAGAAAGTATTGTTTTCGTAAAAATTTTCGAATTTGAGTTGTTAGTGGAAATATTCGTTTTGGTGCTCCCTGAACCCAAAAAAGTGGTTTTTACGTGATGTCTGTCTGTGTGTGTGTGTGTGTGTCCGTGTGTGTGTGTGTGTGTGTGTGTCTGTGTGGATGTGTACAGAGCTAGAGCCCTAACCAGTAGGCCGATTTTTATGAAATTTGGTATGTAGGTACTAATCCACGATATCTCCAGGCGTTTTTTTCATTTTTTGGAATTTTTGATTTTTAAGGGTAATTATCCCTCAAAAACCGCCGAAAAACATGAAAAATCAAAATTTCTCAAAAACGGCTCTAACGATTTTGATTAAACTTTAGTCGTTTGTAGAACTTTAGTCCTCCAACAAAATGACACCACCCGCATTTCTGTAAAAATGCGGGTTCAGAAATTACAAGACTTAAAACATCAAAAATTCAGTTTTTTGGATTTTTCATAAAATGACATAAATATAAAAAAATATTACTATTCACCACTAAAAAGAGCTCTAAAAACTAAATAATTTAGTATTTTGAATTACTATTCTACGATTGCTGGTTTCGGAGAAAATTGAAATTTTCATTTTGCGGTAAACGCAGTACGTTGTCCAATGTTATTCTTATGGGGAATACAAAAATTATTATTTCTCTCTTATTTACTGATAAATTTCATTCAAACTTGATATGCTTGTCAATTTAGCATTGACCAACAGAGGAAATTCGAAATATGTTGTCCCTTAATAACCCTGGGGGGGGAATAGGGGGCATTTCCCCTCTTAAAACCACGAGTGTATCAATGGATTCTGTAGTGCCTCCAAAGCAGGGATTTGGGTGGATGTTTTTTAAAACAACTTGTTTACAAGATTTTCTGTACATTCGACCGTGCTTTGTATTCTATATTTAGTAAATAAAAAGCAATTTATTCGTTAAAGTTGGGCTAAAAGGGAGAAAGTATGTGTCAGTTTCCTGATACCGTTTATTTTAAAACAATGTTTATTATTGCTCTGTCAAACTTTGTAATGCGTTGCCTGATTGCCTCAAGGTGGAGATGCCACATGAAAAATTTAGGAGGAATCTTAAAACCTATTTGTTGAGAGGAGCGTTTTACAGTGTCCATGACTACGTAAGGAATTTTTAATTTAGATGTGTTGACTATTTTGTTGTTGTAAGAGGTACATTTTGTAAATGACTCATGCCAATGCTTGTACAAGTTTTAAGGCAATAAAGGAATTATTGATTGATTGGTTTGAATTGCTAAGGCGTAAGTACATAACTTTTATGACCCACACTTTAAAAGGTTAGTTATCAGTATAGGAATTAAAACGTGATCGTCTCTATAAATGAAATGGAAATACATGAAACGGAACGGCTAAAATAACGAATATATTTATTTTATTAAATTTTAATGAAGACACGGAGCCACTAATTATACTCTTGATTAGATTAGTCACGTACATCATTTATTTGTTAAAATTTCGGAAAAAGTAACTACAATAACTTATATCGCCGTTTTTAGCGAATTTCCCCTATAGGGAAAAAGCTATTACCGTAGTCGGCATGGTAAGACCTAGGCCCGGGACCATGATAACTTTTCGTTTTGAGGTCCCCAGACCCCAAAAACACCATTCGTTCGAAACTGTATATATATATATATATATGTGTCCGTGAGCACGATAACTCTCGTAAAAATTATCCGATTTTGATGAAATTTGGTATAAACGTGTAAAGCAACATTTATGACTTTAAGTTCGAAAACCAGCCAGATCGCTCTATCCGAAGGGGTATTTTGGGGGGGGTTTTGTACCCCAAAAATGGGTTTTTCGAATTTTTTACATATAATTTTGGAAAAAGTCAAATTTTATTTTTTCCCATTGGATTCAGCTTAAAAAATACACAATTTGGTATTTTGATCATTTCTCTACGTCAATTGGTTACCGAGATATTGAAAGTGCTAAACACAGTACGTTGTCTAATGTTATTCTTATGGAGAAAAATAAAAATGTTATATCTCGCTTATTTATGAACCTATACTGACGAAACTTGGTATACGGCTTTATCTGGTTGTGGACCATTGATATTTGCTCAAAAAGACACTTTTTTACCCAAGGCTCCCATAGCAGCAAACCTGCGTACTCAGCCCCATGTTATTCTTATGGAGAATAAGTAACGTGTTATCTGCCTTCATTATGAAAATAAATTAATGAAATTTGGCCTGTGGCTTTACCTACATGAGTTATATTGATATTTGTATAAAACCCCATTTTTTGTGTTCCTTGCTTCAGCAAACCTGCATACTCAGCTGCCATGTTATTCTTATGGAGAATAATTAAAATGTCATAAATCGTTTATTTATGAATGTATATTGATGAAACTTGGTATGTGGCTTTATGTGGTATTAATATACATATATATGCTTTGGAAATTCGCTGAGTACGCAGGTTTGCTGCTACGGGGGTATTTTAGTTCAATGTGGTGTAGGAATGGCCAATGTGGTTTTTAAACGCCAACACCACTGACAATGCTGAAGTATAAGATAACCTCGTTCTTTTATCTGTTCGTTCCGCTGACAACGACTACGTCATTTTAGTCCCTACTTACAATTTTAATAGTTCAAGATTACATTTTATGCATTTAGTTTCTGTAAAAACTGCACTTATTTCCCATCTCCTAAACTTTGCAAGATATCTTGTAGAATTCGTTGTTTTCGGGAGTAAATTGAAAATCGTCTTTGTAATTAGACCTAGTAACTGGCTATCGTAATAGTTTGTTGTCCGTCGGGACTATTACCTAATACACTTTTCTCCCATCGAGATAATTGCGAGAATGTTTGCCATCTGATGCAACTGGTTTAATCTAGCAAAATCTGTCTACAACAGCATTCACCATAGGGGATTCCTTATTAAATACTAGCTGGACCGACAGACTTTCTCCTGTCCTAATGTCATTGAATTTGTTTTATGTCAAATACTCGTTCATTTTCAATATGAGCTCGTTCGGTACGCTCACTCACCTCCCGGATTACCTCGTTCGCTACGCTCACTCACCTATCGAAAAAAGAGTTTCAGTTGCCATTCAAATAGTTTTTTATTTCCATTATGAGAGTTGCCATTCAATTAGGTTTTTTATTTCCATAATGAACATGTATTTATGCCTTTCAAGTATGTTTAGGTATACTCCTAATAGAAAACTATGATAGTGTAATTTTTTAAATGACATGTTTGGACAAATACACTGTTTACAAAAACAGCTGTTTTATCAAAACATGATCTGTTTTATTAATTAAAAGCAGAAAATGATAAACACATGTTCCCATAAGGAATAAGATGTAAACTTTAAAAGCCAAAGGGGCAGAGCCCTTCACATTTTCCGGGGTAAAAAGTATCCCATGTGTTAATCCAGGTAATAAACTATCCGCGTGCAAAATTTCATTTAAATCCGTTCAGCCGTTCTTGAGTTATAAAATTTGTAACTAACACCACTTTGTTTTATGTAGATTTTGACACATTTTCACATAATATCCGTGAATAATTCTCAGCTCCCGTGAATTAATTGCTGACGGGCACTGAAAGAACTATTTTTGTACCCTACGTATCACATGTGAGCTACTAAAATCTGTTATTCAAGATGTATTCACTACTTCAGTATAATAAGTGACTTAGCCGATGCGTTTGTTATGTTAAATTCAGTCCAAATAAATTACTTAATGACTTAAACCCAACTAACAAAACGTTATTATATCCTAATCTGTTTGATGCCATTTATATACCGGACAGATGGAGTTTGCAAGAATTCGTCTTTAGGGTATAACTGCAGACAGACCCTAAATAAATCCAGCCATTTAAGAAGTGAATTTCAACCAAATCGCAAACACAAAACAGTGACAAATCGCTTGGTCAACGTTGCACTTGACACATTTCGACGAAGGTTGCTGCAGAGAGTGACGCAACTAGTCCCGCGCTCTGCTCAGTCAAGGGCTTCGGCCATAGACCCCAGTGGCGGCAGAACCAATCCCCAAATGAGCAGCCAGGCCGAGGTTGTGTAAGAATAAGAATTGTGGGAAATTTTACTAAAGGATGACGGAAAACTGTCGTTTAAAAGAAACCCTTTAAGTGACTTGAAAACTTTAACGGTGTTTCAGCAGCTTGTAGTATCGACTTCTTCGTATAAATCGTGGTAGAAATCTGTCAACGAATTTGTCGAAGATGAAGATGAACCAAGGGATTTGGCAGAAATTATAGATTTTGTACAAAAAAATTATGTAAGTGGACGTTTTGCTCTGTTTACAAATACAACGTGCGTTTTGATACTTTAAGAAAAGAAAGCAAATAGGAGCTTTAGCTTATGCAATCTATACGAATAATTTGAGGCAAATTAATCTTACTAAAACTGTATTACGAATATGGATGATGATGATGGGCGTGTGTGATTGTTGCACCATCTCGCACAACTTCCTGAATCGATAGAGTTGAAATTTGGTAGGAAGATGGGTATTATTACAATTACTGCACCAACACTAGAAGAAGATACCCCGTCGCAGCAAACCTGCATACTCAGCGAATTTCCAATGACTATATAGCATAACACACTAAGCCACTTAACAGGATTCATAAGAAATGTATTCACAAACAAGCGATATTTAAAATATTAATTATTCTTCATAAGAATAACATTGGGGATGAGTACGCAGGTTTGCTGCAACAAGGAACACAAAATATGTTTTTATGCAAATATCAATAGAACTCAGCTAAGTGAGTGAAACATACCAAGTTTCATACATATAAATTCATAAATAAGTAATATAACACATTTTAATTATTTTCCAAAGAATAACATGGGGACCGAGTACCTAGGTTTGCTGCTACGAGAACCATAGGAGAAAGATTGTTTTTTGTGCAACAACAATAAACCACAGCCAGATGAAGGCATATACCAAATTTCGTCAGTTTATGTTCCTAAATAATAGAGATATAAAATGTTTCTTTTTCTCCATAAGAATAAGATTAGACAACGTACTGTGTTTATCACTTTCAATATCTCAGTAACCAATTGACGTAGAGCAATGATCAATCTACCAAATTGTTTGTTTTTTAAGCTGAATTCAATGGTATATATTAAAATTTGATTTAAATAACAAATACATGTGAAAACCCCAAAAGACCCATTTTTTGGGTACAAAACCCCTCAAAACCCCCCTTAGGATGGTGCGATTTGTCTGGTTTTCGAACTCGTTCAAATAAATGGTACTTTACACATTTGTACCAAATTATCGGACCTTTTTTACGAGAGTTATCGTGCTTACGGACACACACACACACACACACACACACACACACACACACACACACACACACACACACACACACACACACACACACACACACAC
Source organism: Allygus modestus (assembly GCA_963675035.1). Classification (NCBI taxonomy): domain Eukaryota; kingdom Metazoa; phylum Arthropoda; class Insecta; order Hemiptera; family Cicadellidae; genus Allygus; species Allygus modestus. The sequence continues at coordinate 8,766,450 of OY776112.1, forward strand.
ACACACACACATATATATATACACATTTAAACGAATACATACACATATATACATTTGAACGAATGGTATTTTTGGCATCTGGGGATCTCAAAACGAAAAGTTATCATGGTCTCGGGCTTAAGTCTTACCATGAGACATACGGTAATAGCTTCTTCCCTATAGGGGAAATTCGCTAAAAAGTGTACTTTGCTCATTTTTGGAATGTTGTTCCTGAACTGTAGTATACTTGACAAACATCTACCTAAATTAAAACACGTTTATAAGCTATGGCAAAAAACAAACAATGGAAAAGTCTACCAGAAATCCTCGTCGAAATTGACTGCAATAAAGAAAAGCATGTCAAATATTTGCGACCCGTCACATATAGAACGGCATGGTACACATGGAATGTTGATTCAAAGGCAAGAAACAAGAGAGCCGTCAGAATGGAACACGTGTTAATTAATGACTGAACACTTGGCTGCGGATGCGACAGTGAAGCATCGGTAATGCAAACCAATTGGTTATGGGTTCATCGTTGTCTAGAACTGAGAATGTGAGAAATCTGCGACCAAGCAATCGCAGTGTGTGGTAATCCGTCAAAAAGGTCCCCATATTAAAGTCCATACCAGGTTATGGTCCAATAGAAGATACAAATATTACTTCCCAACAGAACTACAACTGACGAACAACACAGGCGAAATGTCGACATCTTAAAGATATAAACCGTATCAGGAAACTGACACATACTTTCTCCCTTTTAGCCCAACTTTAATGAATAAATTACTTTTTATTTACTAAATATAGAATACAAAACATGGTCAAATGTACAGAAAACCTTGTAAACAAGTTGTTTTAAAAAACATCCACCCAAATCCCTGCTTTGGAGGCACTACAGAATCCATTGCTACACTCGTGGTTTTAAGAGGGGAAATGCCCCCTATTCCCCCCCCCCGGGTTATTAAGGGGCAACATATTTCGAATTAACTCTGTTGGTCAATGCTAA